>SJYG01000589.1:952522-1032147 GCA_006410535.1 Litocranius walleri | reverse complement strand
GGGGTGGGGGGATGGGGGAAAGGAGGAGGGGGGATTTATTGACCAGAGAAAAAACAAGCCCTGGCTAATTTGTGTAATCAGCTTTATCAATTTGCATAAATTGTACATCAGGCTATATTCCTCTTGGGCATAATAAGCCCAAATTTAGTTTTTCTAATTTTAAAATCATCAGTGGTTTTTTTTGCTTCTTCTGTTCCTTTCTGGGGCTCGCATGGGTCACACCTCCACGCATCTGTCAGGGGGTCTGTGGGGCCCTCATTCCCAGGGACCCTGTCAGTGCCTGGCTGGAGCATCTACTGCTTATTTTCAAAAACTGGTCCAGCCTACACCCCCTTCCCTCACCAGCAATTCCTGCCTTTCGTCTAGATTTCATTTCTCCCTGTTTTGTTAGATCCCCATTCAGATCAAAATCTTCAAAATATTTTTAAATGAACCCTTTCTGTTTGCTGTGTTCTCCTACTCCATTCTTTCAAATTACTCTGCCAAGTTCTGCATGGTTCCCTAGCGAGCTCTCTGTCCCAGCTCCCCCATGGCTCCCTCTCCTCGCTCCTCAGCACGCGTCCTCTCTGTGCCGCGCACGCATGGCAAGTGGCTTCAGCTGTGTCTGAATCTTTGTGGCCCTATGGACCCTAGCCTGCCAGGCTCCTCTCGTCCTGAGATTCTCCAGGCGTGATTACTGGAGTGGATTGCCATGCCCACCTCCAGGGGCTCTTTCTGACCCAAGGATTGAACTCTCATCTCTTATGTCTCCCGAATTGGCAGTCAGGTTCTTTACTCATGCCACCTGGGATGCCCCATTCTCTCGTTCAGTTCAGTTCAGCCGCTCAGTCATGGCCGACTCTTTGTGACCCCATGGACTGCAGCACACCAGGCCTCCCTGTCCATCACCAATTCCCAGAGCTTGTTAAAACTCATGTCTATCGAGTCAGTGATGCCATCCAAATCTCATCCTCTGTCATCCCCTTCTCCTCCTGCCTTCAATCTTCCCCAGCATCAGGGTCTTTTCAAATGAGTCAGCTCTTTGCATCAGGTGGCCAAAGTATTGGAGCTTCACCTTCAGCATCAGTCCCTCCAATGAACACTCAGAATTGATGTCCTTTAGGATGGACTGATTGGATCTCTTTGCAGTCCAAGGGACTCTCAAGAGTCTTCTCCAACACCACAGTTCAAAAGCATCAACTCTTCCGTGCTCAACTTGCTTTATAGTCCAACTCTCATATCCATACATGACTACTGGAAAAACCATAGCTTTGACTAGACAGACCTTTGTTGGCAAAGTAATGTCTCTGCTTTTTAATATACTCTCTACGTTGGTCATAGCTTTTCTTCCAAGGAGCAAGTGTCTTTTAATTTCATGGCTGGAGCCACTGTCTGCAGTGATTTGGAGCCCAAGAAAATAATGTCTCTCACTGTTTCCATTGTTTCCCCATCTATTGGCCATGGATGGGACCAGATGCCATGATCTTAGTTTTCTGAATGCTGAGTTTTAAGCCAACTTTTTCACTCTCCTTTTACTTTCATCAACAGCCTCTTTAGTTCTTTTTCACTTTCTGCTATAAGGGTGGTGCCATTTGCGTATCTGAGGTTATTGATGTTTCTCTTTGCAATCTTAAAGCTATGCTTCATCCAGCCCGGCATTTCAGATGATATACTCTTCATATAAGTTAAACGAGCAGGGTGACAATATACATACAGCCTTGATGTACTCCTTTCCCGATTTGGAACCAGTCCATTGTTCTATGTCCCATACTTTCTGTTCAGTTCAGTCGTTCAGTCGTGTCCGACTTTCTGCGACCCTGCGAACTGCAGCACGCCAGGCCTCCCTGTCCATCACCAACTCCCAGATTCACTCAGACTCACGCCCATCAAGTCAGTGATGCCATCCAGCCATCACATCCTCTTTTAAGGGTATCGAATTCTAAAAGGTCTCAGAAAGTTCTGACTCTGCCTTGAGATTAGGAGATGAATTTTAATGAACAGCTTCCCTCATAGCTCAGTCAGTAAAGAATCTACCTGCAATTCAGGAGACCTGGATTCAGTTCCTAGGTCGGGAAGTTTGCCTGGAGAAGGAAATGGCAACCCACTCCAGTATTCTTGCCTGGAGAATCCCATGGACAGAGGAGCCTGGTGGCTACAATCCATGGAGGCAGAAGAGTTGGACACGACTTAGTGACTGAACCTAATGCTGAGAGGCGGCTTGCATCCACCTCCTCTTCTCCCAATCCCTTTCTTTCCCCCACCGGCTTCCCCTCCCCCATGCCCTCCTGAGCCTTTCGGGGCCTCCTCACTGGATTCCTGCTTTCAGTCTGGACGCATGTCATGCAGCTTCCATGTCGCCCCCAGTCTGAGCCTGGGTGTGATTAAAATCTGTCTCATCAAAAATGGTGATCATAGAACTCGTTAACCAACCTTATAATCAGAGAACTAATGAACCTCCTTGAAACTAGCAAGTGTTCAAGAAGACACATGAGAAAATACTATTTTATATAGCATGCAGCTAGCATATGGGACGTTATACAAGTTGAGAACGTGAGTGACTTTGAGAAGGGTTTAAATTTATGGGTGATACTGGAGACATAGATCCTCTAACCTTGGGAGGGTGAAGTCACACCAGGCCTGGGCCACAAAGCGTCATCAAGGACCAAACATCAGATTCGGAGACAATTGGGATAACCCAGATGACATTTCTTACAAGGTTATGCTGTCCAGAGGGCTGAACAGCTGACATACAATCTCTGTCTCAAAGATGCAAATGTGAACCTAATGTCCTTTTTAAAACAGTAGCTAGTTATGGCACTAGAGATGTTCAAGCCCGAGGCTTTACAAACGCTTTTTATAATATCATTAGCCTGAAGATTGCCCCTGCCTCGATTTCATAACACCAGCGTTTGCAAATCTGGGCGTTTTTAATTCTTGCTGTTTCTTTCAGTGTCACTAGAACTCGGGCATCTGCTGTCAGAGAATAAGCTTTGTTCTCTGTCCTTGAACCTGGGAGGATGGCAGGAGCAATCATACATGACTACTGGAAAAACCATAGCTTTGACTAGACAGACCTTTGTTGGCAAAGTAATGTCTCTGCTTTTTAATATACTCTCTACGTTGGTCATAGCTTTTCTTCCAAGGAGCAAGTGTCTTTTAATTTCATGGCTGGAGCCACTGTCTGCAGTGATTTGGAGCCCAAGAAAATAATGTCTCTCACTGTTTCCATTGTTTCCCCATCTATTGGCCATGGATGGGACCAGATGCCATGATCTTAGTTTTCTGAATGCTGAGTTTTAAGCCAACTTTTTCACTCTCCTTTTACTTTCATCAACAGCCTCTTTAGTTCTTTTTCACTTTCTGCTATAAGGGTGGTGCCATTTGCGTATCTGAGGTTATTGATGTTTCTCTTTGCAATCTTAAAGCTATGCTTCATCCAGCCCGGCATTTCAGATGATATACTCTTCATATAAGTTAAACGAGCAGGGTGACAATATACATACAGCCTTGATGTACTCCTTTCCCGATTTGGAACCAGTCCATTGTTCTATGTCCCATACTTTCTGTTCAGTTCAGTCGTTCAGTCGTGTCCGACTTTCTGCGACCCTGCGAACTGCAGCACGCCAGGCCTCCCTGTCCATCACCAACTCCCAGATTCACTCAGACTCACGCCCATCAAGTCAGTGATGCCATCCAGCCATCACATCCTCTTTTAAGGGTATCGAATTCTAAAAGGTCTCAGAAAGTTCTGACTCTGCCTTGAGATTAGGAGATGAATTTTAATGAACAGCTTCCCTCATAGCTCAGTCAGTAAAGAATCTACCTGCAATTCAGGAGACCTGGATTCAGTTCCTAGGTCGGGAAGTTTGCCTGGAGAAGGAAATGGCAACCCACTCCAGTATTCTTGCCTGGAGAATCCCATGGACAGAGGAGCCTGGTGGCTACAATCCATGGAGGCAGAAGAGTTGGACACGACTTAGTGACTGAACCTAATGCTGAGAGGCGGCTTGCATCCACCTCCTCTTCTCCCAATCCCTTTCTTTCCCCCACCGGCTTCCCCTCCCCCATGCCCTCCTGAGCCTTTCGGGGCCTCCTCACTGGATTCCTGCTTTCAGTCTGGACGCATGTCATGCAGCTTCCATGTCGCCCCCAGTCTGAGCCTGGGTGTGATTAAAATCTGTCTCATCAAAAATGGTGATCATAGAACTCGTTAACCAACCTTATAATCAGAGAACTAATGAACCTCCTTGAAACTAGCAAGTGTTCAAGAAGACACATGAGAAAATACTATTTTATATAGCATGCAGCTAGCATATGGGACGTTATACAAGTTGAGAACGTGAGTGACTTTGAGAAGGGTTTAAATTTATGGGTGATACTGGAGACATAGATCCTCTAACCTTGGGAGGGTGAAGTCACACCAGGCCTGGGCCACAAAGCGTCATCAAGGACCAAACATCAGATTCGGAGACAATTGGGATAACCCAGATGACATTTCTTACAAGGTTATGCTGTCCAGAGGGCTGAACAGCTGACATACAATCTCTGTCTCAAAGATGCAAATGTGAACCTAATGTCCTTTTTAAAACAGTAGCTAGTTATGGCACTAGAGATGTTCAAGCCCGAGGCTTTACAAACGCTTTTTATAATATCATTAGCCTGAAGATTGCCCCTGCCTCGATTTCATAACACCAGCGTTTGCAAATCTGGGCGTTTTTAATTCTTGCTGTTTCTTTCAGTGTCACTAGAACTCGGGCATCTGCTGTCAGAGAATAAGCTTTGTTCTCTGTCCTTGAACCTGGGAGGATGGCAGGAGCAATGCTGAGCCTCTGGGCCCTTGGCCTCAGCCATGGCCGTCCAGCTCAGGTTTCCTCTGGGCTCTGGCTCTGCTGGCCAGTAATTTTCACGGCTGGTTTAGAGACCATGTGCCTAATTTAGAGCCGCTGACACAGGCCAGGGAACAGGCCACCTGGCAAACGCCTTGGGCTTTGACTGATTCCACTACCTCGAAGCGTAGGCCAAGTTCCCCTCAAGTTGTCCTGAGGTTTGTAAACGTTTTGGCAATACTGGGCCAGGCCTGGACCAGGTAATCAGCCATTCATGGTCCTCGGCTAGGTGTGAAATTTTAATCAAAGGGATTTTAGTTTTGCAGAAATATAATGCGCCACCAGAAATGTCACATGAAATTAAACTTTGGATTCACTGAGGTTCAAGATGAGTCAGAGGCTTTCTTAGACAGTGGTGAATCCTGTCCTCTTTGCTGGGTAGCAGGGAAGTGAGTTAAAAAGAAATGGAATCAGGGTAGCTCTGGTCCCTTTTGTCTTAGGAGGAAATATTTCAATAAATTTTAGTCCATCCACATTTTGGAACTGAATAATTACTTTCTACTTTAATTACAAGATGGCACAGAAAATACATAAGCCTCAGCCCAAAAATACATTCTCTGTATCTGGGAGATACCAGAGACGCGATTTGCTCTTCTGTGCAATATGGTCTTCTGATGCGGTCCAGGCTCACAGCAGTTCATCTCGAATGGTTTCCACAGCCCTTACATCTGATAAGTAAACACTAGATATGGAAGACATGGGGACATCAGACTAGAATGAGAGAGGGCTCTTCCCCAGGAAGATAAAGCCTCCTTTATGAAGGGAATTTAAGGCTTAGGAAGAAGCAGGGCTGATGGTTAATGTAGAGAATGGATGAGAAAGAGCTCTCTGTGGCTTGGAATAGTGAACTCAGTGGAGTTCATCCAGAGAGATTCTGGAGAAATAGAGTCCTCTGAGTATTCCCTGTCCAAAACCCAGACCAAGTCACCATACTTTGCCCATTACAGAAGTGATGCACCCGAGCACCGCAGGAAAGGCCCTCTCGCCGCCTCTCCTTGACCTGGAGCAGGTCATGAGGGCTCTGTGGACTTTCCAGTGGTTTCTCTCTCTCTCTGGTTGGGATGGGAAGTGGTGGGTAGTCTTGGAACAGAGTGTGGCTCCTAGGATCAGAGCTTTTCAGATCCTCCTCTGAACTTCCCAGCAGTATGATGTGGGGAAAGTTGCTTCATCTTTGTGTACCTCAGTTTTGTCATCTATAAAATGGGGTGAATAGTAGACTCTACCTCAAAGGGTTGCTATGAAGGTTAAGGGAAGTATTGGTAATGTAGCCATTAACATGGCAATCCTTCAATAAATATGACAAAGATGATGATGCTTCAGCTAAAGGGGCCATGCCGTTTCCATATGGGCATGTATAAACAGAAAGCGATATCATGGGTATATGTATGCACGTGTGTGTGTGTGTGCATGTGTATGCGTGTGAACAGAGGTATGTGACTAAAGCACAAAGGAGCCTGGGCACTAGGCGGCAACGCAGCTGTGAGAGAAAGACACAACCCCACGTTGTTTCTCAGTCGCTCAGTTGTGTCACTCTTTGCAACCCCATGAACCACAGCACACCAGGCCTCCCTGTCCATCACCAACTCCCGGAGTTCACTCAAACTCATGTCCATCGAGTCAGTGATACAATCCAACCATCTCATCCTCTGTCGTCCCCTTCTCCTCCTGCCCTCAATCTTTCCCAGCATCAGGGTCTTTTCAAATGAGTTAGCGCTTCGCATCAGGTGGCCAAAGTATTGGAGCTTCAGCTTCAGCATCAGTCCTTCCAATGAATACCCAGGACTGATCTCCTTTAGAATGGACTGGTTGGATCTCCTTGCTGTCCAAGGAACTCTAAAGAGTTTTATCCAATACCACAGTTAAGAAGCATCAGCTCTTCAGCACTCAACTTTCTTTATAGTCTAACTCACATCCATACATGGCCACTGGAAAAACCATAGTTTTGAGTTGATGGACCTTTGTTGAGAAACAATGTCTCTGCTTTTTAATATACTGTCTAGATTTGTCACAATTTTTCTTCCAAGGAGGAAGCGTCTTTTAATTTCATGGCTGTAGTCACCATCTGCAGGGATTTGGGAGCCCAAGAAAATGAAAAGTCTGTCCCTGTCTGGGGTAAGTGATGCCAGGCTTCTGATGGAAATGAAGATCCTGGGTCATGAAGGCCCTTTCTTCCAGTGACAGTGGGTCTCCAGGTCTCAGAGGTGGGGCTTTGCCGAGCTCACTGCAGACTGTCTACCTGGGGGCATGGTAGGAACCCAGTGTGACACGGAACAAGAGCTAAAGGTGACTGGGCTCCTTGTGGTTGACTTTGCAAGGATTTTAGCTTCTGCTTCTAGGCAAATCTGGTGATCAGGACATGGATTTCTGGGCTGCGTAGGTATCCCTGGAGGGCTCAGAGAGACCCTAGGTGGAGCAGTCTGGATGTGAAAGAACTATTCTTATGGTAGGTGCCTGAGACCCAGAGACCTTGTAATACGAGTATCAGATAAGGCTAACCTCAATAACCCCAGTGCCTAAGCTGGACCCATCATTTCTTCCTCCACGGTGTGAGCACGGCTGGTCCTCTGTCCTCCTCTCCGCTGTGTGAGGCAGGCTGGCGCACAAGCCCACAGGTGCTCTGAGGCACGAGCAGCCATGACTTGCTCATCTGTTTTCATTGGCCATACATGTTCTCCATGGTTGATGCGAATGCCTCCAGTGGGGAAGAAGACACATATAAGAAAGAACTTATTCATGATGTTACCTGAAATTTACCCTGAACCAATCTTCATGGGTAAGACAAAATTACCGACTATACTTAGGTTTGAAATTTTTAATTTTCTCTATTTTTTTCTTTTAAAATGCAAATTTATTTATTTTAATTGGAGGTTAATTACTTTACAATATTGTATTGGTTTTGCCATACATTGACATGGATCCGCCACAGGTGTACATGTGTCCCACCTTCCTCTCCATCCCATCCTTCTGGGTCATCCCAGTGTACCAGCCCCGAGCACCCTGTCTCATGCATCGAACCTGGACTGGTGATCTGTTTCATATATAATATATCAGCACAAACAAATAACATGACACCAGTCATTATATTTGTACATAATAAGAATGTTTAAAAATCTTTAATTCATTTAAAACATTGCTAGATGAATCATATTGTATTTTTCTAGGAGCTAAAGTACAGTGGCAGTGGATTTTTAGTGTTTTTCCTATGCATATAAAATGAAATGTTTTTTTAATAAGTTTTCTTGTTTAGTGGAAATTATATGACGAGTTGAAGTTGTATAAAGACAGGAACGATTGGGATATGCTCGTTGAAGGTGACCCCCAGCTGAGACAAAGCTTGGGGTAAGGCTTTTCCGGAGGGAAAGGTTTGCTATGCGTTTCCACACTGTTTTGATTGGCCCGTATTATTGGTGAATGTTTGAGCACCATAAAGAAACTCTTAGACAAAGTGAAGAGAGTTTTGAGTTAATTTTATATCTAAATTACAAACCACAACAGAAAAAAAAACTGTTAAAGGAAAGAGAACATGATGGAGCTTGATTTTTTAAAAAAAATCAAATCATGCAATAAAGCCTTTTGTTTTGAGCATATGCAAGCCCAAGCCAGATATGTATAGAATTCCTAAGGTTAATTTATGCATGTATTGAGTGTCAAATATTAATTAATTTAGCAGTCCAACGAATATTTGAATTCCTCTAACAGGGGTTTCTGCCTTTCTCTGTCTTCTCCTGTGCCCACCCGTACATACTCTAGGTTCATAAGTACCAGGAAGTAATTTTCTCATTGATTTTGTTTTATGTCATTTATTTTTAATATCCTTCATTTGTCAATACTCTTCACACTCTTGAATTTTCAGTTCATTCAATAAGTGCTTTTTCGCCATTCATACAGAAGCCTAAAACTGTCACGCGTTAAAGACACCCAGAGGAAACGCAGATCGTGCTCGTCCCTGAACTGTGCGAACTTGAGCGTCTTCCTGTGAAAACAAACCATCTGAAGGTTTAGAGCATGATGGTGTTGACTGATGTGTAATGGGATTTCCAAGAAAGCTCAGTCTGGGTTATTAGAGACTCTGGGAGAGATGCTTGACACTGGAAAGTTAATAGATGAGAAAGGGAAGATTCTGGGCAGGCTTGCTGGCATGACCTGAGGTGTGTGCCATTTCCAGCGGTTTTATTGATTTTTCTGCTTTAGCGTCATATTCTGCCTTATATGAACCCAAAACCCAGAATGGCCCATACTCCTTCCAGCCCATGGAAGTGGAGATTTAAGCTGTGCTTTTAGACCCCAATCATGGATAGAGTTATGATCCTCATATTGGAGAGCTAAGACCATGTCTTTTGCATTTCTGTGACTCCAGGGCTGGGCACATGGACAGTTTCTTGAATATTGATGGAATGAAGGAACCTTGCAGAGAAGGGGATGTCCCCATGCACCTTACCTAAGGACTGACCACTGGTCTCTGCTGGAATGAGCCCAGTGATTTGAAGCTTTTCCCCCAGAATCCACACCCCTGCAGGACTCCTGGTTTTTAGAAGCCCTTTCCAAATAATGAATTGGAGATTCCTCCCAACGGCTCCTGCCCACTGGTCCCCGCTGTGCCTTCTTGAGCCAATTTGACAGCCCTGCGGCTGGTTCAGGTGGCAGAGATTCCTCAGCCTCGTCCATCTTGGCTTGGGTTGAATAGACACACCCACGTGCTTGAGTTCCTCTGGGATGCTTTGCGAGATTATCTGTCAGTGTGGTTCAACACCATGCAGCCTAGCCCAAATGGTCTGCCTCTTTTGTTCTCTATGTAGTGGGAGAGAAGGGTTCACTGAATCCTTCTAAAATCCCCAGAAAACCTTGCAAGTCACTGATTTTTCTGTGAACACACTGATGGAAGTGATCCTAAGGACCGGCACCTTCTGAACCCCGGGCATTCTGAAACCCAGTTGCCTACTGACTTTCCTGCTTGAGTTCCCTTTCCCAAGGGACAAGAAAGCAACCTCTTGAACATGCCAATCTGAATTTTCACTTTACAGTTTTCAAAGCAGACTTCAGCCGTGTTTGTCAGTCTCCTCCTTTTATTTGGCAGTTTATGACCTGAGATGCTCCCCGCCCCTTTGCCAGAGTTTCCATGCAGCAGGAGGCTGTAGACAGTTATGGAAGCTGGGCAGTCTTTGCTTTCTTCTCCACTCCAACTATTTTCCCTGGGCCTTTTTCCCAGGAACATGTCAGCTGCAAAAATATGAATCTTTCCTCCCCTGCTCCCCACCGCCCAATGCATATGCTATTTATCAAATCTAAGAATAAAAAGAATGCAATTTCAAGAAAGCTTTTAAAGATTTCCATTTCCTTTACAAGGAGAGAGAGAGGACATCCGCTCAGCCTGAGGTGTCACGAGTGTTTGTCATTTGAAACTTGGTTGTCATTAACAGGTAAGCGCTATTCCTAGTCTGTGGCTGGAGATAATCAGGGTCTCCGCACACGTTCAAGTGCTTAAATCAGTGAGAGTTAGAGTCTCCATTCAGGTAAAGTTGCTTCAACACGATACTCTGTGAAGCAGCTTTGAGCTGGTTGCAAAGGAAGCGTGTTCTGGCCGTGCCTGGGGGAAGCAGGTCTTTTTTTCTCGCCGTTCCCCATTGCCCATGGGATGTCTGCAGAACACAGCCCAGAACGGCAGCCTCTGGCCACACTCGCCGCTGCTGAGCGCTTGAAATGTGGCCCATACGCGACGTGCTCCAAGTGTGAGCCGCAAACCAGGTTCCAAAGATGCAGAGAAAGTGTAAAGAGTCACATTCCTGTTTTAAGCTGACTGCATGTTGAAATGATATTGTGGGTACACTGGATGAAATAATATTATTTCAATTATTTTCACATACGTGTTTTGACTTACTTAAATGTGGCTCCTAGAAAGCTTAAAATGATGTGCGTAGCTCTCAGCAGCATTCCAGGGACCTGCTGAACTGGGAGACAGGAGAGTTATCGCCCAAACAGAAGCCCATGATAGTCAACTGTTGCCAGATGAACTCAATTTCTTCAAACATTAAACAGTTTTTTTTCTTACCTGATTTAAAAAATGTTTTTTGCATAATTATCCAGAAATCTGTGAGCAACTTGCTCCCCGTTTTGGTGCGAGGCAAGAGGAAGTGATCCGCCTTAGCGCCTCTAGTCCATGGAAATGCAGTGTTTTGCTACCTTCGGTGATACAGTGCAGTCAGCAGCGCCTTGAAACTCTACAGACCCACCAAGGGTCTCCATATTCTGGTTTGGCCTGATTTGTTAAGATTCTACAGATCCAGTATCCAAGTGTTAAACTTCCAAACCCCCTGGACTCAAGACAAAGCAAGTAGATCTTGTGAAATCATTCAAGGCACCGCAGGACTCGCAGTGCATCTGAAATGATAACTCCTTTTATTGAACCTGAGACATCGGTGTCTGGTGAACCATCTGAACTCTAATTTCTATCCACAGATGGCGATTGAATTATAAACTCTACTCTGATGTATGTATAAATTGTGGGTATTTCTCCTAGAAGTGGGTGAACATCAAGCCACTCTATTTGTTTGTTGCTCCTGAGGAATTGTGTTATTTGAATGGCATTGATTCACTACTCTATTTATCTTTCACTTGAAAATTATTAAGAAGCAACTCATGGCTGGGAGATGTTACTACATTTAGATTTTTAATTAACCCATGGTGCAGGTTTTCCTGGAATGGTTATAGATACTGACCTTGATATTAACCTGAATTATTCAAATTCCCTTAAAATGGTTGTCCCACGAGGTCTTTTGTCCTTCTGGTCTCATCACTGTCTGTAAAAGAGGCTTTTTTTGAATTCTTCACCTCATCCTCCTCCCAGACCTCCAGCAGCTGGGAGACTATTCTCCCTACACAACAACTGCCTCCTTAATTCTTTCTAAAGTCCACCCAGGAGGGCTGGTGGGACTGGTCTGACTGCTCTGAAAAGGGAGAAAAGGGGGACATTTCAGCATCCAAATCTGTGTGGTCCAATATGGCCTGTGGCTATTGACAGGCTATAAGTGTAAAATACGCACCAGATTAAAAAAAAAAAAAAAAAACCTCGAATTAACAAAGTAAAATAGCTCTTTTCTGCAAACATAAGACATAAACCTGGCTTTAGGAAAAAGTCGGTTTGTATTTGTGCCTGCATTCTGCAAGGGTACAGAAATAGAATAAACCTGGAGTCACCCTCCGCTTCTCCCTTTTGCTGAGGGTTTTAACTGCTCTGGTGGCTTACCTGGTCCCAGAGCCCCCTGGAAAAGCAGGACCTAGCACCCATTAGAGGGCCTTGGCAAGGTCCCATAGGGGTCAGGGGTTATCTTGGCCACTTACGGTCCCAGGCTGGATTTTGGAATCTCAGAGAAGGTCCTTTCCATCTTCCAAGCTGCTCTCCAGCACACAGTGGACTTCTGGGTCTCCTGGGATTTAGGGAGCCCTTGCAGGCTGTGTGAAGTGCTGCCAATTTAGACCAGGGATGGGCAGGCAAACTACAGCCCATAGGTTAAAGCCTGCCATCTGCCTGTTTATGTAAATAAAGTTTTATTGGAATATCCCACAATCACTCATTTACATATTGTCTGTGGCTGCTTTTGTATGGATGACAGAATTGTTGTGACAGAGTCCATATGGCACACAAAGGCTAAGATATTTCCTATCTGAATCTTTAAGAACAAGCTGACCAAATCCTGTCTCAGATACACCATGGACCTATACCTTCCTGGTCTTCCCACCTTCCCAGGGCGCTTCTCAGGGCCTGGGGCACAGGTCCCCTGCGTTTTCATATCCCATCAGCTGTCTTTTTTCTCCACCCGACTCAGTAATGGAGGCATCGGTGTCCAGGGGCCTCCCGTATCCATGCCCAGGGGCCTCACAAGTGTTTAAGCTCTGAGCAACTCTTCATAAGGAAGTCTTTGTTGTAGCCTTCCTTTCAGATAATTTTCCAAATACTTGCCCTCACCAAGTGTCCCTTTATTTCCCCCAAAATCTGGGTTTTAAGGAAATCAACCCTGAATCGTCACTGAAAGGACTGATGCTGACGCTGAAGTTCCGATTCTTCATGATGCCAAGAGCAGACTCACTGGAAAAGCCTTGATGCTGGGAAAGATTGAAGGCAAAGGAGAAGAGGGCGGCAGAGGATGAGGTGGTTGGAGGGCATCACCAACTCAATGGACATGAATTTGTGCAAATTCTGGGAGTTGGTGATGGACAGGGAGGCCTGGAGTGCTGTAGTCCATGGGGTCGCAAAGAGTTGGACATGACTGAGCAACTGAACGATGACAACAACTAAGGTTTAAAATTCAAGTCTTGGAATTGTTGCTCAAATTGCCATGGTGCAGCCCCCGCTAAGGCAGCGAAGGAAGACTAGGTTTGATCCATGATTCTCCAGGAGAGGTGCACAGGGTAGCAGCAGCCCAGGCGGTGTGTTATAAATGCAGGTTCCCAGGCCTCTGCCCACACCCTCTGAGTCAGCAGCTTGGAGACGGGACCAGGGAACCTGCCTTCTGACACCATCTCCCAGCAATTATGGTGCGGGCTGAAGTTTAGTAAGTGCTGGGTGAGAATGAGTGGTGCTGGGGATGGAGATTGGAAGAAAGCGTCAGATCTGTGATGCAGCCTGTTGATGTGATCTGTCCGTGTTTCACTCCCACCATCCCTGTCTCTCACAGTCCTCCTTTCTCCTGCACCAATTGCTTTAACACATCAGGGGCTTGTCCACTGTGCCCCAGAACCCGGGATGGACAAAATGTTCATAGAAGTTTACTTTAAAGGTAGCACCCAGCTTTCCAGAGTTGCTTCAGGCTGTACCACCAGGGCCTCCAGGGGGAATATTCCATGCTGGTGGAAATGTTTGAGAGGTCTGTGAGCACCCCGAGGGGTGAGCAGAAGGTGACCTGGAGACTTGGTCTGGGCACTTAGCTTGTTCATGAATGAGGGGCTGCTCCAGTGGCCCCTTTGTTTTCTTCCTCAAATATTCACTTTTCATCTGCATATTTTGTGCTGTTGTTTATGTACTAACGATTAAATCTTTCTTCCCTCCCAATTTCCCTCACTTGCACCCCGTGTCCTCTAAATCCACTGGCCATGTTTATAGGAAAGGCATCGATGAAGCCAGTGTTTGGATCTGTATTTGAGGGGCACCGCACTCGTTTTTGCATTAGCGTCCTGGTGAGCTAAGCAACAGACCTGATTTCTTTTACTATAAATGTCATGTGCTGTCACCACTCACCGCTTACCTCTGACCCTTCTGCCTAGCCATTGGCCAAGCTCGGCAGGTCGTGGGAACTGCTGCCAGCTTGCACACCTCCCAGTGTGGCCCTAGTCCTCCCCTTTCACAACCTCTGCCTACCTGTTTCTGCAAAACTGTGCACTGAAGAGGAGCTGGCTGACGAGGGGAGCCCCAGCTGCTCCTCTGCCGTGAGGATGATGGTGGCTGCGGAGTCTCATACACCCATCTGTACGCTTGTTTTGGAGCCTTTCCAAAAAAAGGAAACTCGAAGGTGAATTCCGCACACATTTCCTGTAAGTTGGTTCTTTCACCACCTTTATTACAGCATTTCCATTTCAAAAACTAATGAGACAATAAGGACATCTTATAGCCAATGTAAATGTGAATTTGACAATGTCCTAATTTGGGCTTCAGAAAGGCTTGATCATTTTTGCTGTGGGAGTAGTCAGGTTTACAAAAGGAAATGGACGTCTTTTTGCTTTGTTTTGTTAAACAATTCATAGTAAAAAAATCCATGATTTTTCAAAGATCTTTCTCCATTTCAAAGAGCACTGAACTAAAGAAGAGCAAATAAGAAAACATCAGCAATTTGGCTCCATTTTTATTATCAGAAATATTCTGACCAACCTTGTGTCTAGGTCGCCGTTTACCAGGCCAAACAAATTGATCACAGCCTGCTTCCCTGTTGGTTGCAGGCAGAAAAAAATGATATATGGAGGGTTTTGCATTAACATTTTTTATGCTGTTCATATCTTTCCAAGGTTTATTTTGGAGGAAATACAAATACATATGATTGCAATTTGAAGATAATAAAGACAAAGATATTCGACTAAGTTCTGAACTCCACCTTCCCCATTTTTTCAAATTTCTTTTTTGTAAAAGCCCCACTCTGCCACCGCCCCACAGCATTGACTAATCAGAGAAGAACACGTCATCCAGCACAGGGGAGTCCAATGGCAGGTTTTATGGGGTCCAGCCCCTGAAGGGGATGGCACACCAATGAGAGTTCTGCCATCATTTTTGATGACAAAACTTTGGAGCAAAGTAGCAACTGGGCATTGTGAGTATAAATGAAAAGATTCATTCTCCTCTAAGAACCAAAAATGAGCACTTTGGGTTTATCATAATGAGATGTGACACACGTCCTGGCTTTTCCTGTGTTAGAGGGCTTGAACAATGGCTCCTGGGTGAGTGGGGGTGATGACAAGCAAACGCGCCCGCGTGTGTCACCGCTTCAGTCGAGCGTAACTCTGCGTCCCTATGGACTATGTGGTCCACCAGGCTCCTCTGTCCGTGGGAATTCCAGGGCAGGAATGCTGGAGTGGCCTGCTGTCTCCTTCTCCGGGGATCTTCTGGGCCCTGTTGAGCTCACCTCTCTTGTGGCTCCTGCTTCAGAAGCGGACCCTTTGCCGCTGAGCTTTTGGAGAAGCCCATGGCAATCTAATATTCCCCATCAGAAGAACTGTCTTTTTCCTTCCCTGAGGGATGGACGGGAGTGATGCCATGTTATGGAGCCTAATGCCCTTATATGTATTTTGCAGCCCATGGAGAGACTGTAGAGACTTTCACACTCAAAGACATTTGTGTAGCTGGATCAGGTGCCCCTCTGCTGTGCAAAGATGGCAGGATGTGCACTGAATGTTGTCAGCCATGTTTTTGTGTTGTCCATAACTTGCTAGATTTTGGCAGTGTTCCTGGGGAGAGAGCCTCACGGCCAGGGTGGCCCTCTCGGTGGATAGGGGGGTAGTGTCACTGCTGTTAGGCTGGGAGAAGGCAGAGCTGCGACTGCTGTGGAGCGGGCTTGCATGGTGCTTTGAGCGGAGCTCCCTCTCCCCTCTGGTCTACTATAAAGGTCATGAAACTGTTTTCCCTATAGACTACAAGATGGCCCCATGCCCAGTGTCTCTAGACTTTGAGGGCCATGTCCAAATGCATATAGTGTCTTTATCAGAAAGACTGAACAGTTCCCCTCATTAGGACCATTCATTCCACTATGCAGGATGGTAAAGCCTTAATCATTAACCTCAGTTCAAGATCTGACTTGGACCAGGGAACCTGCCTTCTGACACCATCTCCCAGCAATTATGGTGCGGGCTGAAGTTTAGTAAGTGCTGGGTGAGAATGAGTGGTGCTGGGGATGGAGATTGGAAGAAAGCGTCAGATCTGTGATGCAGCCTGTTGATGTGATCTGTCCGTGTTTCACTCCCGCCATCCCTGTCTCTCACAGTCCTCCTTTCTCCTGCACCAATTGCTTTAACACATCAGGGGCTTGTCCACTGTGCCCCAGAACCCGGGATGGACAAAATGTTCATAGAAGTTTACTTTAAAGGTAGCACCCAGCTTTCCAGAGTTGCTTCAGGCTGTACCACCAGGGCCTCCAGGGGGAATATTCCATGCTGGTGGAAATGTTTGAGAGGTCTGTGAGCACCCCGAGGGGTGAGCAGAAGGTGACCTGGAGACTTGGTCTGGGCACTTAGCTTGTTCATGAATGAGGGGCTGCTCCAGTGGCCCCTTTGTTTTCTTCCTCAAATATTCACTTTTCATCTGCATATTTTGTGCTGTTGTTTATGTACTAACGATTAAATCTTTCTTCCCTCCCAATTTCCCTCACTTGCACCCCGTGTCCTCTAAATCCACTGGCCATGTTTATAGGAAAGGCATCGATGAAGCCAGTGTTTGGATCTGTATTTGAGGGGCACCGCACTCGTTTTTGCATTAGCGTCCTGGTGAGCTAAGCAACAGACCTGATTTCTTTTACTATAAATGTCATGTGCTGTCACCACTCACCACTTACCTCTGACCCTTCTGCCTAGCCATTGGCCAAGCTCGGCAGGTCGTGGGAACTGCTGCCAGCTTGCACACCTCCCAGTGTGGCCCTAGTCCTCCCCTTTCACAACCTCTGCCTACCTGTTTCTGCAAAACTGTGCACTGAAGAGGAGCTGGCTGCCGAGGGGAGCCCCAGCTGCTCCTCTGCCGTGAGGATGATGGTGGCTGCGGAGTCTCATACACCCATCTGTACGCTTGTTTTGGAGCCTTTCCAAAAAAAGGAAACTCGAAGGTGAATTCCGCACACATTTCCTGTAAGTTGGTTCTTTCACCACCTTTATTACAGCATTTCCATTTCAAAAACTAATGAGACAATAAGGACATCTTATAGCCAATGTAAATGTGAATTTGACAATGTCCTAATTTGGGCTTCAGAAAGGCTTGATCATTTTTGCTGTGGGAGTAGTCAGGTTTACAAAAGGAAATGGACGTCTTTTTGCTTTGTTTTGTTAAACAATTCATAGTAAAAAAATCCATGATTTTTCAAAGATCTTTCTCCATTTCAAAGAGCACTGAACTAAAGAAGAGCAAATAAGAAAACATCAGCAATTTGGCTCCATTTTTATTATCAGAAATATTCTGACCAACCTTGTGTCTAGGTCGCCGTTTACCAGGCCAAACAAATTGATCACAGCCTGCTTCCCTGTTGGTTGCAGGCAGAAAAAAATGATATATGGAGGGTTTTGCATTAACATTTTTTATGCTGTTCATATCTTTCCAAGGTTTATTTTGGAGGAAATACAAATACATATGATTGCAATTTGAAGATAATAAAGACAAAGATATTCGACTAAGTTCTGAACTCCACCTTCCCCATTTTTTCAAATTTCTTTTTTGTAAAAGCCCCACTCTGCCACCGCCCCACAGCATTGACTAATCAGAGAAGAACACGTCATCCAGCACAGGGGAGTCCAATGGCAGGTTTTATGGGGTCCAGCCCCTGAAGGGGATGGCACACCAATGAGAGTTCTGCCATCATTTTTGATGACAAAACTTTGGAGCAAAGTAGCAACTGGGCATTGTGAGTATAAATGAAAAGATTCATTCTCCTCTAAGAACCAAAAATGAGCACTTTGGGTTTATCATAATGAGATGTGACACACGTCCTGGCTTTTCCTGTGTTAGAGGGCTTGAACAATGGCTCCTGGGTGAGTGGGGGTGATGACAAGCAAACGCGCCCGCGTGTGTCACCGCTTCAGTCGAGCGTAACTCTGCGTCCCTATGGACTGTGTGGTCCACCAGGCTCCTCTGTCCGTGGGAATTCCAGGGCAGGAATGCTGGAGTGGCCTGCTGTCTCCTTCTCCGGGGATCTTCTGGGCCCTGTTGAGCTCACCTCTCTTGTGGCTCCTGCTTCAGAAGCGGACCCTTTGCCGCTGAGCTTTTGGAGAAGCCCATGGCAATCTAATATTCCCCATCAGAAGAACTGTCTTTTTCCTTCCCTGAGGGATGGACGGGAGTGATGCCATGTTATGGAGCCTAATGCCCTTATATGTATTTTGCAGCCCATGGAGAGACTGTAGAGACTTTCACACTCAAAGACATTTGTGTAGCTGGATCAGGTGCCCCTCTGCTGTGCAAAGATGGCAGGATGTGCACTGAATGTTGTCAGCCATGTTTTTGTGTTGTCCATAACTTGCTAGATTTTGGCAGTGCTCCTGGGGAGAGAGCCTCACGGCCAGGGTGGCCCTCTCGGTGGATAGGGGGGTAGTGTCACTGCTGTTAGGCTGGGAGAAGGCAGAGCTGCGACTGCTGTGGAGCGGGCTTGCATGGTGCTTTGAGCGGAGCTCCCTCTCCCCTCTGGTCTACTATAAAGGTCATGAAACTGTTTTCCCTATAGACTACAAGATGGCCCCATGCCCAGTGTCTCTAGACTTTGAGGGCCATGTCCAAATGCATATAGTGTCTTTATCAGAAAGACTGAACAGTTCCCCTCATTAGGACCATTCATTCCACTATGCAGGATGGTAAAGCCTTAATCATTAACCTCAGTTCAAGATCTGACTATGGTCGGGGATGAAACTGAACTGATTTCCATCTTCCCACCTGCCGACTCATAGGAAAAAATTCACCCCAGGTTTCTCTTACTGAGAACTGCAGAGAACAGGACAACGCATGCCAAGCTCAGAGAAAGCAAAGAAGGGACTTTAAAGTCGGAAGTTAAAGGGAGAAAGAAAGAATCCTAAACCCTGGTGTGTGTAACAAGCTCAGGGCAAAATTCCCTCTCCAGAAGCGCCAAGGAGCTCTCAACTAAACATTCCAGACTCCAGGAGCAACACCCCACCGATGTCGATGGGAGATCTGTACTCGAAAGCAGTGAAGCAATGGCAATAAAGACCCACAGCGCACAAAGAAGAGAAAAACACCACCACCAACAAAAAACTGCTTACTGTGGGGCTGCGCAGGGAATTTCTGCCCTCAGCAACAGGAACAGGAACGCAGGGCAGGCAACAAGGGAGCCCACCTAACCAGATCTTGGCTTGTATCTTGAATCCCTAAAATTCAGAGCCTGGATCAAAGGATAGAAAGTCTGGGGGCACATTTGAGTCCCCTGGGAAGTTTTAATAAATATGACAATACCCCAAACCCATCCCCAGGAATTCTGGCTGAGCTGATCTGAGGAGGAGCACGGGCACTGGTGTCTTTTAAAGTGTTCCCTGGGATTCTTGTGCAGCCAGGTCGAGACCCATTGCTCACGTGATGAAGCTGCCTCAAGGATCTCATGTCTCTGCCCCAGAGAGCTGGGTGGCCAGCAGGCCTGACCCTTCTTTGCCTCGGGGGTAAGGAAGATAGGTCGAGTTAAATCTTCATTGATGAAAACTGTTGGGAAAATAAAGTATTGATCTTCCTTGAGAGGCTTTTATGTTAGTCAATTAAATGAGTACTGTACCTTTTCTACTAGTAATATGAGTACCATTACTATATGGAAATATAATGTTCCATAATATTTTTATTGTGAGACAGGGGACGTGTCTTACTGCACTCAAATGTACAGTTTACGCCTGACTGTAAAGTTAGCTGTAATCCATAAACAGGCGATATAGATCTTAGATATTTCTTTTAAGATCAGTTGGAAGGAAAATTCCTTATTCCTTAGCAACACCATAGGAAATGGGACTACCTCCAAGGGAAAAAAAATCCTTATCTTTCTTAATTATTCCACATGAAAAAGGCAATAGAACATTCCATTATTCTAATATTTGAAGGGAAATCAATGCTTTTGTGATAATTTGCATGTATATTATTCAAGTATTGCAATGAAAACATGAAAAGATATTTATTTTGCTTTCATTATTTCTTTCAGTGGCACTAACTGAATTACCCTGAAATAAGAACCAAGAGATATATTTTCCCTGACTTTCATATACTACAATAGGAAAAAAACACACATGTAGGGAGGTTATGTGTTTCCTGGGTTGTTGGAGGGCTGATAGTTTCAAGCACAGTACAAATAGGCATATTACTTGAACATTTTCACTTTAGGCTATTTGGAAATGTGTCATTTAAAATGTGGAATCCTGGCACAAGATTTTCACGCTGAAATTTTTTCAAAACTATCTAAAATGTGTCTTATTTGTGAAAATGCATCTTATTAATCCATTGTGATATAAAATAACAGCTGCTAATATGATTTTAAAGTTTGTAATAAAGTGCATCAAAATGTCTATAGCACGGATCGTGGCAGCACAGCCAACAAGCGATATTTCAAGGGCTTTTAACGTGTGTGCAAAATGCCAGCCCGGCAGCACACAAAAGCCCCCAAATGCATCTGTTCTGATGTTGACGTTTACTCTTCTAATCTAGGCCCACACCGCTTGCCCCAGGCATTCTGATAATTTGAAAAAAAGAAGGGGGCAATAGTCACTGATGCTGAAGTAAGTGCTACAGCCTCCCTTGTCAGCCTGTATCAGCTAGCTACTGCGATAAAAACGCTGTGTAACAAAGCACACTAGTTGGGTTGTGCAGGATCGTCTGTTCCACTGTCTGTGGTCAGCAAGGGCTTGGCTGATCTGGGCTGGGCTCACTCATGCTTGGGTTGGTAGAGGAAATATCTTCCGCCTCTGATGGGAAGCTGCATCTATGACAGTAATGCAAACCACAAAACGGCTCATAACACACTTCCTTCCTCTCTGGAAAATGCCTGCGACCCTTTTTGGAGGAAAGCTGCCACTGACGACTGCAGTGGTTTACGCTGGGAGGGAGCAGGAATCTTGCATGGATTAAATTTGGTAGATTACTGATTTGATATCAACATAAGCATATAGTCCTGCTAGAAATGGTTTAATTTTGGGTTCTAGATTGGCAAGGTCAGAATCCCACTTCCAAAAACTACTGTCTTTAGTGTCGTGGAGCAAGTTGCCTAATTGCTTTGTTCTTTCGTTTTTCTCATCTGGAAATGTGAGAAAGAAGAATCCCTAACTCAAAGGGTTATTTCAAGGATCAAAGAAGTTAGTGTTTTAAGTATGAACTTAAACAATGAGTCATCATCATCAACCAGAGTTGTGTGGTCATTCAAGTCTTCCATCTTTTATTCATCATGTTGTTTCTGAAATAGAGATTTCCAGAGGACAGGAGCCTTGCCCGCTGAACTTTCAGTGTGAGCGTCCCTTTAAATCATATTTGGTAAGTGACCTCCCAGGATACAGTGGCTAAAGCAAGTGCAGATGACTTACTTTGCATATGCATTATGTCTGCCCAAACAGGTTTCTCTGGGTTTAGGTTTAGCAAGTCTATAGCCAACCCCATGCCTGTACTTACCTTTCCTTGGGAACAGAAGCAGATTGATTCCAACAAAACAAGACAATAATACACTCAGATAAGACACCTGTTGTGGCTGAAGATCCTTGCTATACAGTGGGGAGCAGAGTCTGGGAGATGGGAGTCACAAAGTGGCAAAGAGAATGTCCTGTTCTCCTTAATAGTTGCAGGTCTATGGGGAAAGATAAAAGAAATGTGCTGGGTCACAGTAGAGCCACACAGAAAGGCGATGCTGCTGGAAAGATGGTGGCGAAAGAGCTGCCTGAGCTGAGCACAGGGCTGTCTGGGCTGCTCGGGGGGTTGCACATCTGCAGAATGAAGGTGACACCAGTACGTACCTCAGGCAGTAGCTTTGAGGACTGATATGTGGGGCACTCGTCACATTGTTAAACGCTATCAGTAGTAGTATCAGGATGCCTCATTCTAGCCTTCCAAAATCTGGTTCTCTGATTCTCTTCTTCTCCAGTATTTCAGCTCCACACTAAAACCATTGCTGTTATTGGCATTGCTATAATTATTTTTCACTGTACTGTTGCTCTTTAGCCAACACTTACTCATATTTGCCAATATTTACCTATTTATTTGTTTTCCTTTATTCTGTATTCCATAGCTTTCTCCGAGTTCAATTTACTTCCTTACCAAGATGGACTCTTCAGCTGTGCTTATATTGAGAGTCTGAGGTCTTTAGTTGATGTATTTTTATGACCTAGATTTCCTTATCATTTCTTGTCTAAAATGTATTAATTTTGCTCTTAAGTTTTAGCCACACTGTATCTGTGTACAGAATTCTAGGTTGAGGGTTATTTTCCTTCAGCAATTTGGAACTATTAGTGTATTTCTTTTTTTACCTGTAATATCGTGGACAAGAAGTATATGGTTTCTTTGGAAATACTAGCCATTTGCCCCTGGCTGTTTTATAGTTCACAGTCTCTGTAGATGTTCACTTGTTTCTTCACTGTCCTTATATTTTCCTTTAAATCCTTGAACGTATTTCCACTCACTAGTGTTGTCTCAGCCGAGGGGTGAGGAAGGTGGCATGCGTATCCTCTAAAACCTCATCTGTGATTGGTTGAGGGCTGCTTCTAAGGCTAACTCTTGAGCTTTTCTGATTTGACCTGAAGATGTGATGGCATGACTCCCTGTCCAGAAAGGAGCCCCCGGCAGAGAGTCACAGATGCTGGCGGTAAGCAGCCTGTGGGTGTAGATGCGGATGTGAGGGCATCTGAGGCGCATCTGCCACAATGTGGTTACCTCCTGCGCCTCCTGCTCACTCAGAAATCAATGACAGGGTCACAGAAAAGGCGAAAATAACAAGCAAAGAGCCTCCTCCTTTAAGTGCTGTCATTTGAGGGAATTTGTGGGTTTGTGTGCATGTGTGTCTGTGGGTATAAAAACAAATGTTCTTAGAATTGTCAACAGTACTCACCAAGGCAGTGGTGAGCTGCTGCCTTAGTTCACGGACACTAGAGAGAAATAGATCTAGCCTCTCCACTTCCACTGAAGGGTCTCCTTCCAATCATCAGTTTATTTGCCCATCTTTCCCCCAACCCTGCAAGACACACAAATGACTCAGAGGTGGTCAGTTGTGACCAGGAGAAAAAGTGAATATTTACTTTATGGTCCACTGATTAAATACTTAAAAATCAATCTGCAACCAGCTGAATAAAACTGGAGCAGAGAGCTGGGGCTGTACCAGCTGTAGGCTTCATCTTTACAAAGTGCTGAAGTCCAAAGTTGAAGCTATGAAGGCAGGAGGCTTAGAAACGCCTAACCACTGTGAAAATCCCTCCACGCTTGCTCTTCATGTCTATCTCACAGTTTCCTTTATGTTATAAACACACAGTGACGTACGCATGCACTATAATCATTTCTTGTTCCCACTCTGAGAGGCATTTTAGGATCTGGAGGCGCAAACAGTGGGTAAATTAATTTGATCACTAATTTGTAGTTTTTGGCTGAGTCCCTGAATGCTAGGATATGAAGATGATAGGGAAAGCTGCTAGAGGAATCTTTCAGCTCAGTTCAGTTCAGTCGCTCAGTTGTGTCTGACTCTGTGAGACCCCAAGGACAGCAGCACACCAGGCTTCCCTGTCCATCACCAACTCCCAGAGCCTTCCCAAACTCAAGCCCATCTAGTCGGTGATGCCATCCAACCATCTCATCCTCTGTCGTCCCCTTCTCCCCCTGCCTTCAGTCTTTCCCAGCAGCAGGGTCTTTTCCAATGAGTCAGCTCTTCGCATCAGGTGGCCAAAGATGAATATTTGGGAGGTATTAAATCACCGTTACCACAAATCCATAATTATAAAGTTTCCACTTCATTTTAGGGTCAAAGGGAAAATGATGTGGGTAAATATGCCAATCCTGATAAATAAAATTCTAGGTCCTGAAAATCAATAAGTAACAAGCTTAATGAAAACAAGAATCTCTGTTTTTCTGGGTTGTTTTCATTTAGCTACTCCCTACACGTCTCTGTGAGAATGCTATTCAGCCCATTGATTGGAAATACTATGTGCCTCCTGTTTTTCCTGTCTTCATGTGCCCTTTTCCAAAGGGAAAACCTTTTTTTCTTTTTTAATCATCTCAGTCTAGTGGGATGGAGAGCAAAACCGGGGGAGTTCAGGAGTGGCACTGAAATACACAGACTACAAATGTATGAGTTCAGATGAAAGGAGTTCTGAGGCTGAATGAGTTTGGAGAGTTGAGAAGGTTCCTATACAAGGTTTGGTTGATATGGAAATAAACAAAAAAGCAAAGAGCAAATAGAACAGGAGCGAATCTTGGACAATTTTCAGAGACAAATATATAGGCTTTGTTTTAATCCCAAAGGTCAAATATTCCCTCTGTCTCACATTGGGCCGTATGCTTAATCCACCAAGACAAAGACCAGAGCAATGAGGACTGACCTCAAGGTCAGAAGAATCTATTATGACTTTGTCACAAAATAGCTGTGTCACCTTGAGCCAATCAGATCAAGGTGTTTTGGGGCTTCACCCCAAAACAAAAAAAGCAAAAATAAAAGCATAAAGTCTATATGAAGCCTTTCAAGTTCCTTCCAGCATTGTGGATCCATGAAATGCTACTTAACAGAAGCTTTGCCTGGAACAAAATTAAATCCAAAAGAAAAATAGCTTTTTAAAAATCATATCTGAACATTTAATTTGTCATTTGCTTTATGACTTGCATGAAGCTTGTTTAAAACAACTCGACGAGGTTAATTACCAGTGCAGAATGCGACGACTGTGGCAGGAGCACAATATTTTGTTAGGCTTATGTGACAACATTGAAAAGTAGATCAGATGCATGATTGTTTGTGACTTGGCGTCCGCTTAGTTTAAAATGGCCACAATCCTAAACATGTGTCCCACAACCCCCGCCTCTATGGATAAAGTGTGTGCCATTAAAAAAATTTAACTAAAAAAAAAAGCACTTTTCAACAATTTATTGAACTCTTTAGAAGGTGTACAAAGGGTGGAAACACAGAGGACAAGCTTTCAGGTGGCTCTGATGCCACATAAGCAGAAGCTTGTAAAGGCTTTCTCGGAAGATGTGATGTTACTCAGACACTGGCGAAAAGCTTGTCCCAGACTAAGAGAGATTCTTGACTTGGTTACGGGATCTTGCTGAGAAGTATCAATTAGTTGTTTAGATACTTCAAACAATTCCTTGCCTTGTCATAAAATCAAGTTCTTAAAAATGACTGTCAACTCACTTTTTGAATAACCCACAAATAGCACCTTAATATTCAGGGAGGGATGACTCCCAGGCCCAGTCACCCGGGCTTTGTATACATACTGTCAATTTTCGCTTACAGAAGGAAGCACATCACCACACTTCACCAGACTGAGAAAACAGGCACCTCCCTGCAGTTAAACGCTATTTCCTGGGGAAGATTCCACTTTCTCTCCTTTGAGGAGAACAAAACCCTCTGTCAGTTGAAGGAGTATTGAACAAATGCTGTAAAAAGTGAATGCCACTTTTTCTGAGATTGTTAACAATGGTGAAGATGCTTATTTTTATTGAAGTTATTTATTCTCACTTATATGACCCTGAATAAAATATGCTGGTATAGAAGATGGGCACTTGTGTCAGGCTAAACCTAGTAATTTATGTATTTTGTTGTATGGTGATGTGGGATATTTAATCCAGCAGAATATTTAGACTTTATCTTTTTGCAACATGAAATGACAGCAATTGAAAGCCTTATGATTTGCATAAGGAGTTTAATCTTTGTGGCCTTTCACAAAAATGTTCTAGATGAAAAAATGACATGGCTGGTCAATTTCCATTGGAAGCCATTTGCTCTTGGGGACTTCTGAAGGTCACTGTGGTCTAGACCAGAGGGAGATACTTTCATTTTTCCTGAAAAGCTACCTAGTTAAGTGGGATCAAAACTGTTCTCGTTTGAGCAACTGCAGAGATACTGATTTGCGTGTGCTGTGAGCCCTCTCCCGTTGTATTAGGATTTGGCTGATAATGTGATGTAAGAGAGGCAGGTTTGATCACTGGGTCAGGAAGATCCCCTGGAGGAGGAAATGACAACCCACTCCTGTGTTCTTGCCTGGGCAATCTCATGGACAGAGGAGCCTGGCAGGCTACATACAGTTCATGGGGCTTCAGAGTGGGACATGGCTGAGCGGCTGAGCACACAGTCATCTGACATGTTATGCCAGCTACTGACTATAAAGGAGATTTGATAAAATGCTGAAGAGCAGGAGGAAGTACCTAGCCAGCAGCCGCAATGAAAGCAGGGCATCTTTCTTCTGTGATGGCTTCGGCCTTTGCTGGATACGTTTCTTACGTTTCTGCTCCAACATTCTCTCATATCAAATTTGTATATTAACTGCCAGAAAGAAAAGAAGGAAATCAAAGTGAAACTGTAGTTCTGAACCAAACTGCAGAGAATTTTCTTTTTCTCAACAGAAGAGATGGAAAGGAATTGGCACTGGCACTTAGAAAATTACCCACACTTGTTTGAATGAAATGTTTTCCACCTTTAGAACCATGGTTCAACCGCTTACAACCTAAATTCTTTCCAATGTGGCTCTGCCAGCATCTTCAAATGAAAAAGAAACTTGACATCATTTTTGAATAATATACATTATCATTCCCTCTTAAGAACCCCATCCTTTGATGTTCCAACATGTAACAATACTCTACGTGGGGTAACAGGCCACCTGCTACTCACCCCCTCTCCATTTTTTTCTGGTATGAATATGATTGAATGTCTTTGTTGAGTAAGTGAAGAAGTAAGTGAACAAATAAATGAAAATAGACAAGGTCTGCTGCCCAGAACATAGAGACAAGGGAAGTGACCCTTTGTGAGCACTAGTGTTTGAGACTCAATGGACGTGAGTTTCAGCAACTCCTGGAGCTAGTGAGGGACAGAGGAGCCTGACGCGCTGCAGTCCGTGAGGTCACAGAGAGGCAGACAGGACTTAGCGACTGCTTAGCGGGAGCACCCCGTCTGCGGCCACAGAAAGCTGGCTGCTCTGGGCCACGTCCAGAGGCTTCCCTGACAGTTGCTCTCTGGGTGGGCTCAGCATGGGGACAGGCCACGGGCAGAATGTCAAAGGGAGGGCCTTCCAGGCCTGGGGAGTCTCTCCTCCCAGCTCCCACCCAGCAGGCTTCTCTCAAGTCAGCCGTCCGCCTGGACCAGCCCTCACGCAGCCCCCGCAGAGGCGCCAGTGTGCTCGGCCGCCCCGCCGCGTCTGCTCGCTGGCCCTCTCTGCTGCTCCTCGGGTCTGGGGCTGGTGGGCCCTGAGGTCCCTGCCTCCTGGGTCCTGGTGGCTCCCCTACACGCTGTACAAACTCTCCCCAAGGGTCCTCATCTGAGCATGCAACCTGTTTCCTGCTGGACAGTACCCTGAGCCGCAAGGCAACTCGTCACATTAGGGAGTGAGAGAACCGATGTTTTGCTCCATCATATGTTTTGTGCATGTTGCTGAGGGGCTGACTTTGTTACCTCCAAAATTGCTATGTTCCTAGAAGCCTTTCTCACAAACAGACAAAGTGCCACTGAATGGAACGATACTCAAGTATTAAGTTTAAAAAGTTACAAGGCAACACATTATAATACGCTATACTTCATTATAATACACTTTACTTCATTATAATACACTATACTTCATTATCGGAGAAGGCAGTGGCACCCCACTCCAGCACTCTTGCCTGGAAAATCCCATGGATGGAGGAGCCTGGTGGGCTGAAGTCCATGGGGTCGCTAAGAGTCGGACACGGCTAAGCGACTTCACTTTCACTTTTCTCTTTCATGCATTGGAGAAGGAAATGGCAGCCCACTCCAGTGTTCTTGCCTGGAGAATCCCAGGGCCGGGGGAGCCTCATGGGCTGCCGTCTATGGGGTCGCACAGAGTCGGACACGACTGAAGTGACTTAGCAGCAGCATACTTCATTATAATACACTATACTTCATTATAAGACACTATACTACATTATATTACATTACAGCAGTTGTGTGTGTGTTAGTCGCTCAGTCGTGTCCAACTCTCTGCGGCCCCATGGACTGTAGCGCTCCAGGCTCCTCTGTCCACGGGATTCTCCAGGCAGGGATACTGGAGGGGGTTGCCATGGCTCCTCCAGGAGATCTTCCCCACCCAGGGGTTGAACCCAGGTCTCCTGTACTGCAGGCAAATTCTATACTGTCTAAGCCACCAGGAAGCCCATTCATATTAATTATTGGGTCGGCCAGAAGATCTTACAGTAAAGCCTGAGTGAACGTTTTGGCTGACCCAACTTATTATTTGACTACACTGTATTACACTACACTACATTCAGTTCAGTCAGTTCAGTTGCTCAGTCGTGTCCGACTCTTTGCGACCCCATGAATCACAACACAGCAGGCCTCCCTGTCCATCACCAACTCCCAGAGTTCACCTAAACTCATGTCCATAGAGTCAGTGATGCCATCTAGCCATCTCATCCTCTGTCATCCCCTTCTCCTCCTGCCCCCAGTCCTACCCAGAATCAGAGTTTTTCCAATGCGTCAACTCTTCGCATGAGGTGGCCAAAGTACTGGAGTTTCAGCTTTAGCATCATTCCTTCCAAAGAACACCCAGGGCTGATCTCCTTCAGGATGGACTGAATGTATCTCCTTGCAGTCCAAGGGACTCTCAAGAGTCATCTCCAACACCACAGTTCAAAAGGATCAATTCTTTGGCACTCAGCCTTCTTCACAGTCCAACTCTCACACCCATACATGACAACTGGAAAAACCATAGTCTTGACTAGACCTTTGTTGGCAAAGTAATGTCTGCTTTTGAATATGCTATCTAGGTTGGTCATAACTTTCCTTCCAAGGAGTAAGTGTCTTCTAATTTCATGGCTACAGTCAACATCTGCAGTGATTTTCGAGCCCCTCAAAATGAAGTCTGATACTGTTTCCACTGTTTCCCCATCTATTTCCCATGAAGTGATGGGACCAGATGCCATGATCTTAGTTTTCTGAATGTTGAGCTTTAAGCCAACTTTTTAATTCTCCTCTTTCACTTTCATAAAGAGGCTTTTTAGTTCTTCTTCACTTTCTAACATCAGGGTGGTGTCATCTGCATATCCGAGGTTATTGATATTTCTCCCAGCAATCTTGATTCCAGCTTGTGCCTTTTCCAGCCCAGCATTTCTCATAATATACTCTGCATAGAAGTTAAACAAGCAGGATGACAATATACAGCCTTGACGTACTTCTTTTCTTATTTGGAACCAGTCTGGTGTTCCATGTCCAATTCTAACACTACACTACATAGTATTATACCAATCTTTTGTTAGAACTATAGAACAGATGTAAACATTTCTGAGAAGGTAGATTGTTTGAGACTTTCATTTTCTTCCTTTTTTCCTGCACACTTCAAACTTTCTACAATAAATATGTGCTGTTTTTGTCAATAAATATTTAAAAAGTATTAACCACTTGGGCAAAATCCCAAACATATATTGCTTTCTACGCCAGAGCTGAATGAGCCTTATTTAGGGTGCTGTTTGCATGCTGTTTCAAATCCTGAAAGATGATGCTGTGAAAGTACTGCACTCAATGTGCCAGCAAATTTGGAAAACTCAGCAGTGGCCACAGGACTGGAAAAGGTCCGTTTTCATTCCAATTCCAAAGAAAGGCAATGCCAAAGAATGCTCAAACTACCGCACAATTGCACTCATCTCACATGCTAGTAAAACAATGCTCAAAATTCTCCAAGTGAGGCTTCAGCAATATGTGAACTGTGAACTCCCTGATGTTCAAGCTGGTTTTAGAAAAGGCAGAGGAACCAGAGATCAAGTTGCCAACATCCGCTGGATCATGGAAATAGCAAGAGAGTTCCAGAAAAACGTCTATTTCTGTTTTATTGACTATGCCAAAGCCTTTGACTGTGTGGATCACAATAAACTTGGAAAATTCTGAAAGAGATGGGAATACCAGACCACCTAACCTGCCTCTTGAGAAACCTGTATGCAGGTCAGGAAGCAACAGTTAGAACTGGACATGGAACAACAGACTGGTTCCAAATAGGAAAAGGAGTACGTCAAGGCTGTATATTGTCACCCTGCTTATTTAACTTCTATGCAGAGTACATCATGAGAAATGCTGGGCTGGAAGAAACACAAGCTGGAATCAAGATTGCTGGAAGAAATATCAATAACCTCAGATATGCAGATGACATTACCCTTATGGCAGAAAATGAAGAGCTACTAAAAAGCCTCTTGATGAAAGTGAAAGAGGAGAGTGGAAAAGTTGGCTTAAAGCTCAACATTCAGAAAACAAAGATCATGGCATCTGGTCCCATCACTTCATGGGAAATAGATGGGGAAACAGTGGAAACAGTGTCAGACTTTATTTTTGGGGGGCTCCAAAATCACTGCAGATGGTGACTGCAGCCATGAAATTAGAAGACACTTACTCCTTGGAAGAAAAGTTATGACCAACCTAGATAGCATATTCAAAAGCAGAGACATTACTTTGCCAACTAAGGTCCGTCTAGTCAAGGCTATGGTTTTTCCTGTGGTCATGTATAGATGTGAGAGTTGGACTGTGAAGAAGGCTGAGTGCCGAAGAATTGATGCTTTTGAACTGTGGTGTTGGAGAAGACTCTTGAGAGTCCTTTGGACTGCAAGGAGATCCAACCTGTCCATTCTGAAGGAGATCAACCCTGGGATTTCTTTGGAAGGAATGATGCTAAAGCTGAAACTCCAGTACTTTGGCCACCTCATGCGAAGAGTTGACTCATTGGGAAAGACTCTGATGCTGGGAGGGACTGGGGGCAGGAGAAGGGGACGACAGAGGACGAGATGGCTGAATGGCATCACGGACCTGATGGATGTGATTCTGAGTGAACTCTGGGAGATGATAATGAACAGGGAGGTCTGACATGCTGCGATTCATGAGGTGGCAAAGATTCGGACACGACTGAGTGACTAAACTGAACTGAAAGGGGAAGAGTTCAACAAACTCTAGACAATCTCCTTTTGCAGCTAGTATGAATAAATGAGCATGTACACCAAAGTGCAATATTTGGAGAAACAAAAGGGAACTCTGTAAGTTAACACTCTTTACCCTGTGAAGGATTCTCCCGCATGCAATATTTCTATGGCGGGTCTGGCCGTGCCCAGGTTACAGGCCCTCAGGCCCTCACACTCCCACCTGTGTGCTGCAGCCTGACTTCCAACAGCCTACAACTGCACCTCTGCCAGTAACTGTCTGGGTGGAAATCACCCACTTCACCCTAGTGATATGTAACGTGCCCTCTGAGACCTTCCCTAATGGGTGACTAATGACGATGGGGACACCAGGATCCTAACCCCCACAGGTGACTAATGATGATGGGGACACCAGGATCCTAACCCCCACAGGTGACTAATGATGATGGGGACACCAGGATCCTAACCCCCACAGGTGACTAATGATGATGGGGACACCAGGATCCTAACCCCCACAGGTGACTAATGATGATGGGGACACCAGGATCCTAACCCCCACAGGTGACTAATGATGATGGGGACACCAGGATCCTAACCCCCACAGGTGACTAATGATGATGGGGACACCAGGATCCTAACCCCCACAGGTGACTAATGATGATGGGGACACCAGGATCCTAACCCCCACAGGTGACTAATGATGATGGGGACACCAGGATCCTAACCCCCACAGGTGACTAATGATGATGGGGACACCAGGATCCTAACCCCCACAGGTGACTAATGATGATGGGGACACCAGGATCCTAACCCCCACAGGTGACTAATGATGATGGGGACACCAGGATCCTAACCCCCACAGGTGACTAATGATGATGGGGACACCAGGATCCTAACCCCCACAGGTGACTAATGATGATGGGGACACCAGGATCCTAACCCCCACAGGTGACTAATGATGATGGGGACACCAGGATCCTAACCCCCACAGGTGACTAATGATGATGGGGACACCAGGATCCTAACCCCCACAGGTGACTAATGATGATGGGGACACCAGGATCCTAACCCCCACAGGTGACTAATGATGATGGGGACACCAGGATCCTAACCCCCACAGGTGACTAATGATGATGGGGACACCAGGATCCTAACCCCCACAGGTGACTAATGATGATGGGGACACCAGGATCCTAACCCCCACAGGTGACTAATGATGATGGGGACACCAGGATCCTAACTCCCACAGGAGACTAATGACGATGGGGACACCAGGATCCAAACTCCCACAGGTGACTAATGACGATGGGGACACCAGGATCCTAACCCCCACAGGTGACTAATGACAATGGGGACACCAGTATCCTAACTCCCACAGGTGACTAATGACGATGGGGACACCAGAATCCTAACCCCCACAGGTGACTAATGATGATGGGGACACCAGGATCCTAACCCCCACAGGTGACTAATGACGATGGGGACACCAGGATCCTAACTGCCTTGTCCCTTGACAGATACTCTGCACCGTATCCCACCTAGCCCCGGGGTCACACCTCGTCACTCGCTATAGTCACCGCTTTACTAAAACGCCTCTGCTGGGCACCTGTCCTTCCTTGTGTCGCCTGACTCCTGGCACACCCTGTACCCACACCTCTCATACAAAGCAAACCATGTTTCCAATGTTTCCCAGGGGAAGCAGAGAAGCCAGCGAGGGTCCTGAGGTTATAGCCCAGCTTTGAAGGATCATGGTGAATACCACCCTGTTTCCCCGTGCATGCTAAGTAACTTCAGTCGTGTCTGACTCTGTGCGACCCCATGGACCATAGCCCGCCAGGCCCCTCTGTCCATGGGATTCTCCAGGCAAGAATGCTGGGGTGGGTTGCCATGCCCTCCTCCAGGTGATCTTCCCAATCCAGGGATCAAACCCAGGTTTCTTATGTCTCTTGCATTGGCAGGAGGGTTCTTTGCCATGTTCTTCCATGTGGGTATTTGCCAGTGTAGACAGGAAAGGGCTGCTGAAACAGCATGCAGCTTTCATGTCTTTCTAAGTTTCTGTTGTAATGAAATAGTTCTTCTGGTTAGTGAGCACGTATGAGAAGCTATGGATACTAACTTTAGATATCAAACCTTGACTTTTTATGTGAAGTGTGGAAGCTGGTCACATTCAGAATGGCATGTCCCCAGCTTTATTTCCATGATAGACAGTGGGCAGGACTGTCAAACAACAGGCGTTCTTAGTTACATAGTCCAGCCTACCACGTAGAAATAAAAGCAAGCAATTTATTAAACGTTCCCTCGACCAACAATGGCTTAAGAGAAGAAAAACATCCAATGAGGGGGAAAAGAAATTTCATGAAACTCCAAAGTTATTAAAAGTCTAAAAGCTTAAAAACCCTCCAATTCTGTTCTGCTTTTCCTCTCCTGGTAAATGGCAACACTTCATCACACATTTCACTTTGGACCAAGTGTTGTGCTTGTGTAAACTCTCCGTAATGAGTGGCAACTCGTAGCTCTGCATAAACACATTGCACTGTGTTTATAAACTTTCCTTTCTATTTACATTTGAAAATATTAGGTGACAAGCCACCATACATGTCCCTCCTTGTCTTTTCTCTCCTATTTGTTTCTTTCAGAAGCAGTATACATGAGGGTGATTGTGACTCCTTCATTGAAACTGGTGTTCTGTGTGTGTGTGATTGGATAGGATTAGAGTTATAGAGAAAGCAAGGTGGAGTAAATCTGAGAGAGAATGGGAAAAAGAATGGTGATACTGAGAAAAACAATGTTTTGAGATGCAAACTTTAACACAAAAGGACTTTATCTTAAATAAACTGAGGATAATGCAAAGTATAGAAAAATGTGAACTGAAATTCTAATGCTCATGAAGTGTTTGGAACTGTGGTACCTCGTACAGTGACTAGTATTCACAAATGGCTAAATTTAAATTAGTTAAAATGAATCCAAATTAAAAATTCAGTTAGTCATTAGACGGGTCACATTTGAAACCTTCAGCAGACATGTGAAGCTAATGGACAGACCTCGTAAGGAGACAGAATATTTCCATCACTGCAGAAAGCTCAGTTGGGTAGTCTTGGTCCAGAAAGTGAAGTCTTTTGGCATCATACACAACAGAGGTAATGCATGCTATCATCTGATGAAGCATATGGAAATTCTGCCATCCTCCACCCCATTTCCTCTTTCTTCCAGAGACTTGAAATAGGAAGAAAAAAACCCACAGAACTACAAAAAAGAGAGAAAAGACAAAGAGGACCGTTGTAAAAATAAGACGCTTTGAAGAATCTGAAGCAGATGTTAGCTGGGAGCTAGTATGTACTATGGGACCACCTGTGCCCACTTAATTCTGTCCAAGATCATTTCCTCCACAGCCACCCTGGAGAAACACGGAGATTCAGGATTTAAGAATATTTGACGGGAAGTCAGGGAAGACAAAACAAGAGTGAGGTGTACATAGCGATAACAGTCCATTCCCAGAGGGCATTCCTGGCTCCTTGCCCAAAGCTTGACTGGCTGGCAGGGCCACCACGCAAAGCCATTCCATACGTCCACACTTTGCATAAGACAGCATAGCTTAGCTACTGCTGGTATATATGCATATATGTGTTGAAGTGAAATTTGTGTGTGAAGGTAGTCGAGGACCATTCTTTTATCCCATCAGCAACCTGTTTTGCTACCCACGTTTGATAGTATTTCAATGATTCTGAGCTTGGCTCAGATGATATTGTTTTTTTTTTTTTTTTGTGGTTTAACGTTCTTTTTTTTTTTTTATTTTAATTTATTTATTTTTTAAATTACATTACTGCATTTGTTTTGCCATACATTGACATGTATTAGCCACAGGTGAACACACTCTCCCAATGCTGAAGCCCCCTCCCACCTCCCCTCCCACACCATCTAGCTGAATCATCTTGTGCACCAGCCCCATGCTTAACCCTTTCCTTGCAGTGACTTGCTCATTTTCTGGCACAACTCTTAACTTGACTATTCTTGGTGAAGGAAGTTGGCCAGTTTTAACTCACTGATTCTAATTATTGAAGGTATTCTATTGCTGAATCCATAGAGACAGAGTGAATTGTCTGATGAGTAATATGAACTTTCTCTTCAAAAACAAATTGCCTGGAAAAAGATACATTCCTCAGAAGATGCCATCGTTTTTCTTCTGGAAAAGTTACTGGTTCTCATTAATGGATGTAAATCAGAAAATCTAATTGCACTGGAAGAAAGACCATTTTGGAGTTGATGTGGGCAACCCAGTATATTACCACTCTAGTGACAGTGGGATCTTTATAGAAATTGAGTAGGAAGCATCAGCCAACGGAAAAACACCCCATCTGAAAGCTCAAATAGAGAGCGAGTGCTGTCCCAGACCTATGATTTGCTGGCATCTTTGATTGTTCTCTTGGCTTGGCATAATTCTTCTCTCTTTGTAGAAGAGGGCTCAGTTTTCACATTTTCTCAGCCAATGTTTTCCCTTCTGACCCATAGAAAGAAACGTGAGATCATCAGCTGCATTTTCTGTTTGACTCTCCACATGTGTGACTCTCAGAGAAGGAAGACAAACACTTCGAATGAAAACTGCACGATGAACTTTAGGATGCGAGTCGCAGATTTCTCAGTCCATTCAGTTATTCATCTGCTTATTCATTCAAAAAATCTGTGTGAGGTGCTGTGCTATGAACTGGAGATCCAGTGAGAAAGGTACACAAATCCCCTCTTTCTTGAAGATTTCATTCTAGTAAAACATAACCAGGGAGATTAGTTTCCCACTGCTCTTGCAACAAATCACCACAAACGTGATGGCTTAAATCTGTACAAGTTTATTATCTTAACGATTCTGCAGGGCAAAAGTCTGACGTGGGTCTTGCAGCACTGAAAGTTTCTTTCTGGACCCTCTAGGGGAAAATTCTCTTCTTTACCTTCCCCGGCTTCTACAGGCCTCTTCCCTTGTGATCAGAGCTGCCGTGGCAGAGCCCAGGCCTTCCCACACCACAGGGCTTTGGTCCTTCTTCATTATCACAGCTTTGCTTGACCACAGGGTAAAGGAGGGGTCCTTTGCTTTTAAGGGTTCACACAGTCAGACTGGGCCCACCAGGATGCTCTCCCCATTTCAAAGGTCAGTAATCATGTCTGCAACGTCCCTTTTGGTCGTGCAAGGCATTTATCCACAGGCTGTAAGGATTCGGGCAAAGACATCTCCTGGAAGCCGTTGTTCTGCCCGCCATATCATGTGCACCAGTGAAATTAAAACAGCTGTTACAGTGAGGCATCACCACACACTGGCCAGACTGGCCATCATCAGAACGTCTACAAGTAATAAATGCGGGGTAGGAAGTGGAGAGAAAGGGACTCTGCTGGTGGGAATGTAAATTGTTACAGCCACTATGGAGAACAGCGTAGAGATTCCTTTAAAAATAAAAACAGAACTACCGTATGATCCTGCAATCCCACTCCTGGGCACATAACTGGACAAAACCACAATAACCTCCAATTAAAATAAATAAATTTATATTTGAAAAAAAGATACGTGCTCTCCAATGTTCATTGCAGCACCATCTACAATAATCATGACATGGAAGCAACCTAAACGTCCATCAAAAGCTGAATGGATAAAGAAGGTCTGGGAAAACTGGGCAACCACTTGTAAAAGAATGAAACTAGAATACTTCCTAACACCACACACAAAAATAAACTCAAAATGCATTAAAGATCTAAACGTAAGACCAGAAACTATAAAACTCCTAGAGGAGAACATAGGCAAAACACTCTCTGACATAAGTCACAGCAGGATCCTCTATGATCCACCTCCCAGAATACTGGAAATAAAAGCAAAAATAAACAAATGAGATCTAATTAAAATTAAAAGTTTCTGCATAACAAAGGAAACTATAAGCAAGGTGAAAAGATAGTCTTCAGAATGGGAGAAAATAATAGAAAATGAAGCAACTGACGAACAACTAATCTCAAAAATATATAAGCGACTTATGCAGCTCAGGTCCAGAAAAATAAACAACCTAATCAAAAAATGGGCCAAAGAACTAAATAGGCACTTCTCCAAAGAAGACATACGGATGGCTAACAAACACATGAAAAGATGTTCAACGTCACTCATTATCAGAGAAATGCAAATCAAGACCACAATGAGGTACCATTTCATGCCAGTCAGAATGGCTGCGATCCAAAAGTCTATAAGCAATAAATGCTGGAGAGGGTGTGGAGAAAAGGGAACCCTCTTACACTGTTGGTGGGAATGCAAACTAGTACAGCCACTATGGAAAACAGTGTGGAGATTCCTTAAAAAATTGCAAATAGAACTGCCTTATGACCCAGCAATCCCACTGCTGGGCATACACACTGAGGAAACCAGAATTGAAAGAGACACATGTACCCCAATGTTTATCGCAGCACTGTTTATAATAGCCAGGATATGGAAGCAACCTAGATGTCCATCAGTAGACGAAAGGGTAAGAAAGCTGTGGTACATATACACAATGGGGTATTACTCAGCCACTAAAAAGAATACACTTGAATCAGTTCTAATGAGGTGGATGAAACTGGAGCTTATTATACAGAGTGAAGTAAGCCAGAAAGAAAAACACCAATACAGTATACTAACGCATATATATGGAATTTAGAAAGTGGTAATGATAACCCTGTATGTGAGACAGCAAAAGAGACACAGATGTATAGAACAGACTTTTGGACTCTGTGAGAGAGGGAGAGGGTGGGATGATTAGGGAGAATGGCATTGAAACATGTATAATATCATATGTGAAACGAATCACCAGTCCAGGTTCAATACAGGATACAGGATGCTCGGGGCTGGTGCACTGGGATGACCCGGAGGGATAGTATGGGGAGGAAGGAGGGAGGGGGGCCCAGGATGGGGAACACGTGTACACCTGTGGCAGATTCATGTTGATGTATGGTAAAACCAATACAATATTGTAATTAGACTCCAATTAAAATAAATAAATTTAAATTTTAAAAAAGAAGGTATGGCACATATATGTGTGTGTAGATATACACACACCATGGAATACTCCTCAGCCGTGAAAAAGAGTGAAATAGTGCCATTTGCAGCCACATGGATTTTCCTAGAGATTTTTAGACTGAGTGAAGTGAGCCAGACAGGGAAAGACAAATACCGTATAATACTACCTCTATGGGGAATCTAAAAAAGACACAAATGACATATATAAAACAGAAAGAGACTTGAAGACATAGAAAACAAACTTATGGTTACCACAGGGGAAGTATGGGGCCAGGAATAAATCAGGAGGTTGGGATTAATGCACACATGCTAATATACATAAACTAGACAGCCGGCAAAGACGTGCTACACTCACTATTTCACAGTAACTCATAAAGGAAAACAATCTGAAAAAGAATTATGTTTGAAATGTTTCAGTGTTATTCAGACTTGAATATTTGAGATATTCAATATCTCATAATAAACTGTGATGAAAAACAATTTGAAAAAGAATATATATATGTATGTTTGAATCATTTTGTTGTATACCTGAAACTAACACAACATTGTAAATCAATTATGATTTTTTTAAAACCACAAAAAGACTGTCTTCTATGAAGAAGGAAAAATTATTGCTATTTTAAAAAACAGTTGCATGTCACGGTGGGTGTTGCGAAAGAGACAGAGAGGGTGATGCGAGAGAGAATAAGCGTGGGGCGCCCACCCCAGCGCGGCGGGAGAGGCATTCTGAGAAGGTGGGGTCTAAGGTGAGCGCTGAGGGCCTTCCCCGCAGTCTCCATGGCAAAGAACCCGGCCAGCGCAGATGTGGCTTGGATCTCTGGGTCAAGAAGATTCCCTGGAGGAGAAAATGACAGTTCATTCCAGTATTCTTGCCTGGGAAAATCCCATGCACAGAGGAGTCTGGCAGCTACAGTCCATGGGGTTGCAAAGAGTCGGATGCTGCTGAGCCGGAGGCCACGTGCGCGCTAAGGGCAGAAAGGAAGCTCCGTCGGTGGAGCTCCGCCCCCGCAGCGACGGATACGTGACATTGCTGGGGCCCACGGAGCTCTTCTCTAAGACCTGCAAGCTTAGTTTTCAGGGAAAGTGTTTTATTCTTCTCCGTGGTGGGTCTTGTAAGTATAAAATCTTAGTATAGTCATCAGTGCTCTTTGCCTTGCAGAGAACATTGCTATAAAAAGGAAAGCTGGCACGCAGAGTTAAACCCAGACAAAAGATGGCAAACAGCCTTTTCCTCGAGGTAAAATTCCTGACGGTATTATTTAGGATTCTTTTGGTGTTAAATGTTAGAAACTGAAAAACCTACCTTAAGCAAAGAAGTGAAATATAACTCGGGCTGCATGGTAGAAGCCTGATCTCTCAGGCTGGTTGGACTCCTAAACTTCCTGTGGTCTCATGAACCTCTGATGCATTTTACTCTTTTGTTCATGAAACACAGGTTTCTATCTTCAACAACCAAAGTAATCCTAAGTAGTGCAACAGTAAGTAATTCTACTTTGAGAAACTATAGCACACCCAGAGCTCTCCATGAAGTCTGATAAACGTTTTAAAATCGGTATGAAATGTTACTACTGGCTTTTATTTTTTATTCCAAAACCACAGATACCTCTTCATATCACTTTTTAAGAGCTGGCTTTGCTTATTTGTCTGATTATTTGTGATCAGAATGCATTTGTGATCTCCACAAGCTAGCCATTTTCTTTCTGCTTTTTAAAACATTGTGAGATATAGCATCCATATAAAGTGTACATATAAAATATATAGTACAGCTTAAAGAATCAGAAAGAAAGACAGTAAAGTGACAACTTGCAATGGCCAAGCCGAGAAACTTCAACAGTCTCTGTGCTTTGAACCTCCTCTTGCCATTGTATGCATGCATTTCCCTTCCTATCCTCCAAAAGTAACCACGATGCTGAGTTTTCTGCTAATCGGGCTTCCATTTTCTTTTAGAATACTACGCCTACATGTACTCCTTATGAAGCGATGGTTTTTAACTTGCCAGTTTTAACATTTATGTAAATAGACTCTGTAAAATATATTCATCTACTACTTGCTTTTGTTGCTCAGCACTGAATTTTGAGACTCATTCAGACTGATGTGTATAGGAGCTCGTTCACCTCCACTACTATATACTAAACCATGCTATGACTATGTAACAATTTACTTAACACAGTTCTACTGAAAATGGACAGTTGGATGGTTTCTAATGGCTTGCTATTATAAAACACGTCACCTGGGGCACATGAGTAAGTTTCTCTGCTGTGTATACCTAGAGGACAAGAACTGGGGCATAGAAAAAGAGCATCTTCAGCTTTAGGGGTAATTCCAAGTAGGTCTCCAGAAGAGCTGCAGTGTTTTATAATCCAAGCAGCAGTGTAGAGCACACAGCACCACTTCAGGTTGCAGCTCAGATGTGTATTGTGAGACTTTATTATTATTATTATTATTATTAGCATTACTATGATTATTAATAACTTGTTGATTGTGAAATGGTATCTCACTGAGATTTTAAATTGGATTTTCTTAAGGATACTGATCGTTTTCTGCAGGTGTATCGGAAAAGCATCATCTTTCTTCTGTAAAAGCATGTTTGTATGAAAAAGTGTATTTTGAAATTGAATTATCAGCTTATTGGTGTTGCAGTATTTCACTGAGTTTGTGAGTTGCCTTTAAATATTCTATTTTTTAAATAAATTCTTATTTTTAATGTAGTAGAATTTATTGCCTGGGGTTTGTATTCTTCTGTTCAATTCTCTATATCTCCCTTCACCAATACTACCTGTTTTGATTCCTAGCAGTGAAGTAAAAAGTCTTGATATCTGGTTCAGTTCAGTTGGTTAGTCATGTCCGACTCTTTGCAACTCCATGAATCGCAGCACGCCAGGCCTCCCTGTCCATCACCATCTCTCAGAGTTCACTTAGACTCACGTCCATCGAGTCCGTGATGCCATCCAGCCATCTCATCCTCGGTCATCCCCTTCTCCTCCTGCCCCTCATATCTGGTAGGACGAGTATATTCAGCAGTATATTGATTATTCTTGGCCATTTGCCATCCTTGTAAATTTTAGAATTACTCACCAAGTTCCACAAAAGTCTCCTTGGAATTCCAACTGAAACTCTACTTTATCTAGAGATTAATTTGGGGAGAACTGTCATTTTAAAAATACTGTCTCCTTATCTGTGAACATAGTTGGTACTTCCATTTATTTGATGTCTGCGTGGGCTTTCGAATGTAAAAATTTTGTTCACATAAAGGCCTTACATTTTGTGTTTGATCTTTCTAAACAGGTTATATTTTCATTGATATTTTAAATTGTATTCCTTTTAAATTATATTTTCTGTTTGCAATTGGTGTATAAATGACAATTGGTTCTTGTTAATTTTATGCTTGACAACCTTGCTTAATATTCTTTTAAAATCTATTTGAAGAAATCTTGTGCTTTTTGTAATTACACTTTTAGCATACAATCATAAGGAAAAAATAAGTAAAGGTTAGAAAGGAACACAGTATTTTTCATTTTCCTCAAATGGCTGTTGTCTTACCACCTATAAAGTAGGTAATCTTTCCTTTTTAAAAAATGCGTTTATTTATTGGGCTGTGCCTGGTCTTAGTTGCAGCGTGTGGGATACAATCCCAACCAGGCCTAGGCCCCAGCCGCCTGCACTGGGAGAGTGCAGTCTTAGTCGCTGGACCAGCAGGGAAGTCCCATGTTTCTTTCTTGATTTGTAATCTGTATTCTTTGTATTTTAAAAAATTGTGGACACTCCATTAAAAAATCCTATAAGTAGACTTTTCCTGATATCTAAAGAAAATATTCTAACATTTTACTGTGGAGTGGTTGGTTGTTGTAGGTTCATTATAGGTAACTGTTATCAGATGAAAGAGAGTCCTCTTTCCTGAGAAGTCTTTAAAAATTGGCTTCCCTCATGGCTCAGACGGTAAAGAATCTGCCTGCAATGCAGGAGACTCAGGTTTGATCCCTGGGTTGGGAAGATCCCCTGAAAAAGGAGAAGGATGCCCACTCCAATATTCCACGGACAGAGGAGCCTGGGGGCTACAGTCCATGGGGTTGCATGGTTGAATTTTATTAAATGCCTTTTTTCCCCTTTTTATCATCTATTGCCGGGAGCTGCCACGAGAGATCCCACCCATGACAGGGTCATGTGAAAGAGAACTGTTAAGCAAGGCTTCAGAGCTCAAGGGGCTCCTAGGCTTTCTTGAGCATCTACCCCAAAACCAGAATCTGTCTGTTTTATTGTTTCATGACTTTCACCAACTCCTCTGATATTAACCAGGGGCTAACCCTGACCACCTTTCTCTGGAGAAAATCAACTTAGGGCTATAGCTAATAAGTCTCCTGGACAGGAGAGGAATATTTCAAATCAAACCCCCTCTGTTAGCATTCTAGCTTGCTTGGCACATATATCCAAACTCTTGCAGCTATGCATACAATTATTTACAGCCTCCCAACTGTGAGAAGCATGCAAAGCCTAAAACACAGAGCCTTTGAAAGAGTTAAAAGTTATTAGAGTAGTGCTAGTGCTGGTGTAGGAATTCATTATTGGGCCAATGCTTGTTGCTAAGTTCCCATATCTCTTATCCACTGTGCACCTGGGAATGTGTTAGTTAACATAGTGAGAATGCAAGAAAAACACGTGTAGCCTTGAATTTAACCATATCAGACTTTTGAGCTAATTGGTTCTTTCTTGTAACTCGCTGCACCTTTGCTCTGTGAAAAATGTAACTCTGTTTGGCACTTTCTGAGGCTGACATAGATCAGAAATATAAAGGAAAAACACTTTGAGGGAAAATAAGTTTTTTGGTTGAGTAGCCTTTATCAAAAAAGAGTCATACAATGTTCACAGGCCTCCAAGGCCAGAAGATACTGTATACAACATTATTTGTGGGAAAGATATGCAGAAAAAATCATGGTTTCAATAAGGGCAAAACTGCTGGAATGTTTGAGCTGACTCTGTGTGACCTTGCATCTTTCATTTCCCTCTGTGTACAAAAAGGTGTATAAGTACCATTTAAAAATAAAGCTGTGGATCTTGGTCATCAAAGCAGCTTAATCTCCTCATGTCAGTCATTTTCCTCCTCTTACTTTCTCTTTCAGGCTAGTTCCCATCTGGAGTACAGAGATCCGCTGTGTCTACTTATTTGCCTGGGTTTCTAAGACCTGACCGGGAAGGCCCCTGTGCCTTCACTCCCTCGGGAGACCGGGAAGGCACCTGTGGCCTCACGTAGACGGTACAAGTCTCTTGTCTTGAGACTTTATTGATTTTCTGTATAAACCAAGGAACATCAGCCTCTTTTCTTCTCTCTCTATTCTCTTATCTGCAACATTCTTATCTGTCTCCCTCTCTCTCTAAATCAATCGCCGACGCCGTTTCTCCTTCGGGTTTCCCTGGATCCTGCGGGGGCTGGACCCCGGCAATCTATGGTGATTGTATGATTTTTTCTGTATTCTTTGAATGTAGTAAGTCACACTAAAACATATTCTATTGTTGCACCAACGTTATATTCCTGGAATAAATCCATTAGTCATCAGGAGTTATCTCTTTATACAATGCAAGATTCAGTTTCATAATATTTTGTTTAGAACTTTTAGTATATGTTTAAGTGTGAGATGACCTATATATTTTCTTGGTTTTTAAATTTTTTCTTTCTTGATTTTATTAGTAAGTTCATCCTAGTCTCATACAGTGAAGAGTATTTTATTCAGCTATTGCTACCATCATGATCCCACTGTCTCAATGGTTCGCAGCTACTTTCTCTCATGTTCTGTGTTATATTGTAATTCTCATTGTCTTTGGACAATGAGACTCTGCCTTATGTGCTTTTTCATTCTAAAACCCAGGCTAAAAAAGTAACTCATTTAGCACATGCTGTTTTCATGACTGAAGATGGAAACCATAAAACGCATGAGACAGACTTAAAGGGGCAGCCACCACATTTTCTCATTATTCACTGGCTAGTCATATGGATGGAGAAGGCACTGGCACCCCTCTCCAGTCCTCTTGCCTGGAAAACCCCTAGATGGAGGAGGCTGGTGGGCTGCAGTCCATGGGGTCGTTGAGGCTCAGACACGACTGAGTGACTTCACTTTCACTTTTCACTTTCATGCATTGGAGAAGGAAATGGCAACCCACTCCAGTGTTCTTGCCTGGAGAATCTCAGAGACAGGGAAGCCTGGTGGGCTGCCATCTATGGGGTCGCACAGAGTTGGACACGACTGAAGTGACTTAACAGTAGTCATATGGAGAAGCTCAGAGTCAGTGAGGTCAGACCTTACGCTCTGTCCCTGGAGAAGCTTGACAATGACAAAATGGGATTAAAGAATTGTTAATAAATAACAGCTTACCATAGTCATCCCTTCTTGATCACAAAAACTTAAGCCTGGTGGGCTGCCATCTATGGGGTCGCACAGAGTTGGACACGACTGAAGTGACTTAACAGTAGTCATATGGAGAAGCTCAGAGTCAGTGAGGTCAGACCTTACGCTCTGTCCCTGGAGAAGCTTGACAATGACAAAATGGGATTAAAGAATTGTTAATAAATAACAGCTTACCATAGTCATCCCTTCTTGATCACAAAAACTTTCTTTCTTCTGCAAGTAAAATACACTTACTTGCTCATGAAAACATCCAAAAATGTCACTCAAATATGGCATTAAGATCTAGATTCCCACTGGATTCAACTTATTTTACTTTTGAGATCTAAGCGCACAAAAACATATCTTACGTATAAGATGTCCTTCCCTCATCCTGCACCTTCTCCAACAGTGGAGCAGAGTTCAGTTCAGTTCAGTTCAGTCGCTCAGTAGTGTCTCTTTGCGACCCCATGAATTGCAGCACGCCAGGCCTCCCTGTCCATCACCATCTCCCAGAGTTCACTCAAACTCACGTCCATCGAGTCAGTGATGTGATCCAGCCATCTCATCCTCTGTCATCCCCTTTTCCTCCTGTCCCCAACCCCTCCCAGCATCAGTCTTTTCCAATAAGTCAACTCTTCGCATGAGGTGGCCAAAGTACTGGAGTTTCAGCTTCAGTATCCATCCTTCCAATGAACACCCAGGGCTGATCTCCTTCAGAATGGACTGGTTGGATCTCCTTACAGTCCAAGGGACTCGCAAGAGTCTTCTCCAACACCACAGTTCAAAAGCATCAATTCTTCGGCGCTCAGCCTTCTTGACAGTCCAACTCTCACATCCATACGTGACCACTGGAAAAACCATAACCTTGACTATATGGACCTGTTGGCAAAGTAATGTCTCTGCTTTTCAATATACTATCTAGGTTGGTCATAACTTTCTTTCAAGGAGTAAGCCTCTTTTAATTTCATGGCTGCAATAACAATCTGCAGTGACTTTGGAGCCCAAAAAGATAAAGTCTGACACTGTTTCCACTGTTTCCCCATCTATTTCCCATAAAGTGATGGGACCAGATGCCATGATCTTCATTTTCTGAATGTTGAGCTTGAAGCCAACTCTTTCACTCTCCTCTTTCACTTTCATCAAGAGGCTTTTTAGTTCTTCTTCACTTTCTGCCATCAGGGTGGTGTCATCTGCATGTCTGAGGTTATTGATATTTCTCCCCGCAATCTTGATTCCATCTTGTGCTTCTTCCAGCCCAGTGTTTCTCATGATGTACTCTGCACAGAAGTTAAATAAGCAGGGTGACAATAAGCACCCCACTGGGAAGGGGAATTCCATCATTGTTACTAGTGTAACAATTTGGAAATTCCTCCAGGAAAATGTGGTGCAGCCCCCTACTGTGGAAGTAGAAGTGTTTCTTTTTGCCTCCTTCCTTGCTTTCTCTCTCTCTTTCCTTTCTCTTTATTTTTGCCAGCCAGGCATTGAACTCAGGCCACAGGAGTTAGTGTGCAAAGTCCTAGCCACTGCACTGTCAGGGAACCCCAGGAAGTAGTTCTGGATTAGACTCCAGACATGGCTGCTGGGGAGGAGTCTCACAGTCTAGTGACCTTCTTGACTCCCTAACTACTCTTTGGGTCATCTTTCCTGTTTCATAATTTTTCACAGTCACATCTATAAAGGGCTACGATGTCTGCAGCTCAGGTGTATTGAATAGTCACAGTCTCTTGTTAACCCATGCTGTTGACACTTTTGGAAACAAAATTATCTTAAATACTTAAAAAAAAAAGATTCATTTCCCTGTGCAAAATTATGTGCACCATTTTCTTTGTGAGATGCCACTCTTAAGTATCATCAGGGGTCTTTTGAGCTTAGCAGGATTCTTACGTAGTCTCAGGCCCTGGGCCATTCTGCCTAATTGAAGAGTGTTTACAGGGAGTCATCCTAACCCAATCAGAGGATTTAATGAAAATATGTTAGCTAAGATTTTCCTATTTGGTCTTTTCTCCTAGTCTATATTTTAATGGCCACAATCTTAGCCGTGTGACTGTGGGCAAATCTGAATAAGATTTACCATCTGGAGATGAGTAACAGCTGTAATTTTCAACCCTTCAACTTCTAGAATTTCTGTACTCTCATTTTCCATCTTACCTCTGCAATAACTTGAAAAGCGGAAAATACCTAATAAACTTATGACTTGGGCAGAAAAGTTAGAAGACAAAGCATGTCTCCAGAAAGAACTTTTAGGTCAGTTTTGGTGTTTTGTGTGTGTGTGTGTGTGTGCAACTTATTCAACTCATTTAAATTTTACACTTATTTTTATAAAATTTTCTTTATATTTTTCATTAAAAATTTAATCTCCACAGTGGTTATAATCATTTTTTTCTTCTAATAATAGTTATTCATGCTTTCTCTTTTACTTAATCAGTCTTTCTAGAAGTCTATTTTATTCATCTTCCCAAAGTACCAATTTTGTGTTGCTTCTCTCTACTATATCTTTACCTTCCATCTCATTCATTTTGGGGTTTATTGTTGCATTTTTCTTCCATTTACTTTCTTCAATTAATTCTGTTATTTTTTTAATATCTGAAGTTGAAGGCCTTTTCCTTTCAGCCTCTCTTCTTTACTAGTACATGCATTTCAGCCTAAAAATTTTGCTCTAATTGCCATTTTAGCTACAATTCACATTAAAATATGCAGTTTGAAAATTATTTAGTTTTTTTTCTAATTGTCACTGTCTTTCTTCTTTAATCTATGAATTACTTAGAAGTGCATTTAAATGTACAAATATGTATGCTTTTAAATTCTTTTTTATTGGTTTTATTTTGTGTTACTCAGAGAATATTGATTTATTGAATTTTGTTTAACCTTGATTTGTAGCAAAGTACAGAATCTTTTTTTTTTTTTTGCATGCAAGGAATAAGAAGTAAGCATCCATAAAAAAAATGTGTAAGAATGTTTATATCAGTTTACTCATGATGCTCAAAATGGAAACAGCCCATATATCCAGCAATAGGAAAATGGATAAAGAATTGAATATTACTTAAGAACACTCAATCACCAATAAAAAGGATGAATAACATAAATGATTCTCAAAAAATTATGTTGCAAGGAGGCTGACATTTGACACATAAAAAGTACGAAAACTAGGATTCTTTTTATATAAAGTTCTAGAACTGAAAGAATTAGTTTACAATGGAAAAAAGGATAAAATTTCATTGTTCTGGAGTGGAGTTAGGGAGAGTGAGGATTGACAAAGAAATGATAGAATTTTCATGATAAGGCTTTGAGTTATAAAAAATTTTTAAGTTATGCACTTTAGGTTTCTACTTTTAAAATATCTGAGACATAATTTACTATTGCTTTTGAAGGTCAATTTAACTAGGCATGCAATTTTGAGTTACCAGTTGAATTACACCCAGTAGTTTGAAGACTTTTTTTTACTGTCTTTGGACTCATTGTTACTGTTGAGAAATCGTCTGTGATTCTAATTATTGTGCTTCTGTAGACTCTATTTGAATGCTTTTGCTACCTTCTCTTTAGCATCAGTGCTTTGTACTTTCAAAGGAGATTGATTTAGTTTTCCTTTTATAATTCTTTTGAGAGTCTTTTGGGATTTCTGAATCTGACTCTGGAACCTTTCATCTGTTCTAGAAAATGTTTAGCCATCTTTCCTTGAAAGTGCACCACACCCTATTTTTGATATAAGCTCTAGGTGTATGTCGCAATACTCTCTGACTGTGTTCCCCACCATGTGCCTGTAGCATTCTGGACAGTATCTTTTCAGCTGCCCTACAGTTGGTTCATTCTATTCTCAGTTGTAGTTAATCCATTGTTTAACTCTTTCCCTGCCTTTCTAATTTCATTTATGATGTTTTCAACTTCAAGAATTTGATTTTTTAAAAACCTGCTTGATTATTTTTTAGGAACTGTTATTATTTTTTATATTTTTATTACAATTTAAATATTTCTTTAAATATATAAAATAAGCTTATTTTATATTGTATAAGAAGACTCTTGAGAGTCCCTTGGACTACAAGGGGATCCAACCAGTCTATCCTAAGGGAGATCAGTCCTGGGTGTTTGTTGGAAGGACTGATGTTGAAGTGGAAGCTCCAATACTTTGGCCACCTGATGGTGAAGAGCTGACTCATTTGAAAAGACCCTGATGCTGGGAAAGATTGAGGGCAGGAGGAGAAGGGGAGGATAGGGGATGAGATGATGACATTGAGGGGATGACATCACTGACTCAATGGACATGAGTTTGGGTGGACTCCAGGAGTTGGTGGTGGACGGGGAGGCCTGGCATGCTGCGGTTCATGGGGTTGCAAAGAGTTGGACATGACTGATTGACTGAACTGACTTATATGGTGTATATGATAATCCATGAGTATTATCTTTAGGTGTATGATTGTGCCATATTTGGTTTCTACTTAATGTGTCTTTTTCTCCTCATACATCAAATAACTTTTATATATCAATTCATGTTTCTTAGAACATGGAGATTTTTTGACACTGTGGTGTTAAAATATTTTTCAAGGTGTATTTGTGTTTGCTTATGCTTGGAACCTGTGGACATTACTTATCAGGGACAGCTGTAAGATAAATTTCCAGCTTGAAGTTTTCGGAAATGGCCTCAGCATGAAAAAGTATAGTCTTGTAGTTGACAATTTCCTTTTTTGACTTAGCAAAAACCCAAACCTAAGACTGGTAATTAGCCTCCTGCCTCCTACTATGGGACAGCTTTTCCCCAGCTCAGCATTCAGAGGCGTGGACTATAAGTGCTGCTCTCTGATGTAACCTCACAGGCTTTGTCTGATGCCTGCCATGTGCCTGGCCCCTTATGTTCAGGTGTGGGCTATGAGAAATTGGCACATATTGCCAGGGAACTTATTGTTGCTCACATGAACACTTCTCCCAGAATTTACTTATTTTCTGGATGATGTCCTTTCCCAAACTGTGCTTTGCAGTTCAACTTTTAGTTATGAGAGAACTTTCTAACATGAGAGAATTTGTTGTCATTTGAACGTCCAGTGATTTTTGGTATATTATATATACATAAAAATAATATATCCTCTTTATCCCTTTTAATGACTTTGTGTTTCATTTAATATTAATACAGTCATGTTGATTTTATTTTATTTTTCAATTTTTATTTTTACTTTATTTTGCTTTACAGTACTGTATTGGTTTTGCCATACATTGACATGAATCAGCCATGGGTGTATATGAGTTCCCAATCCTGGACCCCCCTCCCACCTCCCACCCCATATCATCTCTCTGGATCATTCCGTGCACCAGCCCCAAGCATCCTGTATCCTGATCAAACATAGACTGGCGCTTCATTTCTAACCTGATAGTATCCATGTCTCAATACCATTCTCCTAAATCATCCCACCCTCTCCCTCTCCCGCAGAGTCTAAAAGTCCGTTCTATACATCTGTGTCTCTTTTGCTGTCTCACATACAGGGTTATCATTACCACTTTCTAAATTCCATATATATGTGTCAGTATACAGTATTGGTGTTTTTCTTTCTGGCTTACTTCACTCTGTATAATAAGCTCCAGTTTCATCCACCTCATTAGAACTGATTCAAATGTATTCTTTTTAATGGCTGAGTAATACTCCATTGTGTATATGTACCACAGCTTTCTTATCCATTCATCTGCTGATGGACATCTAGGTTGCTTCCATATCCTGGCTATTATAAACAGTGCTGTGATGAACATTGGGGTACATGTGTCTCTTTCAATTCTGGTTTCCTTGGTGTGTATTCCCAGCAGTGGGATTGCTGGGTCATAAGGCAGTTCTATTTGCAATTTTTTAGGCAATCTCCACACTCTTCTCCATAGTGGCTGTACTAGTTTGCATTCCCACCAACAGTGTAAGAGGATTCCCTTTTCTCCACACCCTCTCCAGCATTTATTGCTTGTAGACTTTTGGATCACTGCCATTCTTACTGGCATGAAATGGTACCTCATTGTGGTTTTGATTTGCATTTCTCTGATAATGAGTGATGTTGAGCATCTTTTCATGTGTTTGTTAGCCATCCGTATGTCTTCTTTGGAGAAATGCCTATTTAGTTCTTTGGCCCATTTTTTGATTGGTTCGTTTATTTTTCTGGAGTTGAGCTGCATAAGTTGCTTATATATCTTTGAGATTAGTTGTTTGTCAGTTGTTTCATTTGCTATTGTTTTCTCCCATTCAGAAGGCTGTCTTTTCACCTTGCTTATAGTTTCCTTTGTTGTGCAGAAGCTTTTAATTTTAATTAGATCCCATTTGTTTATTTTTGCTTTTATTTCCAGTATACTGGGAGGTGGATCATAGAGGATCCTGCTGTGATTTATGTCGGAGAGTGTTTTGCCTATGTTCTCCTCTAGGAGTTTTATAGTTTCTGGTCTTACATTTAGATCTTTAATCCATTTTGAGTTTATTTTTGTGTATGGTGTTAGAAAGAGGTCTAGTTTCATTCTTTTACAAGTGGTTGACCAGTTTTCCCAGCACCACCTGTTAAAGAGACTGTCTTTACTCCATTGTATATTCTTGCCTCCTTTGTCGAAGATAAGGTGTCCATAGGTGTGTGGATTTATCTCTGGGCTTTCTATTTTGTTCCATTGATCTATATTTCTGTCTTTGTGCCAGTACCATACTGTCTTAATGACTGTGGCTCTGTAGTAGAGCCTGAAGTCAGGCAAGTTGATTCCTCCAGTTCCATTCTTCTTTCTCAAGATTGCTTTGGCTATTCGAGGTTTTTTGTATTTCCATACAAATCTTGAGATTATTTGATCTAGTTCTGTGAAAAATACTGCTGGTAGCTTGATGGGAATTGCATTGAATCTGTAGATTGCTTTAGGTAGTATACTCATTTTCACGATATTGACTCTTCCAACCCATGAGCATGGTATATTTCTCCATCTATTAGTGTCCTCTTTGATTTCTTTCATCAGTGTTTTATAGTTTTCGATATATAGGTCTTTAGTTTCTTTAGGTAGGAATATTCCTAAGTATTTTATTCTTTTCGTTGCAATGGTGAATGGAATTGTTTCCTTAACTTCTTTTTCTACTTTCTCATTATTAGTGTATAGGAATGCAAGGGATTTCTGAGTGTTGATTTTATATCCTGCAACTTTACTATATTCATTGATTAGCTCTAGTAGTTTTCTGGTCGAGTCTTTAGGATTTTCTATGTAGAGGATCATGTCATCTGCAAACAGTGAGAGTTTTACTTCTTCTTTTCCAATTTGGATTCCTTGTATTTCTTTTTCTGCTCTGATCGCTGTGGCCAAAACTTCCAGTACGATGTTGAAGAGTAGTGGTGAAAGTGGACACCCTTGTCTTGTTCCTGACTTTAGGGGAAACGGTTTCAATTTTTCACCATTGAGGATAATGTTAGCTGTGGGTTTGTCATATATAGCTTTTATTATGTTGAGGTATGTTCCTTCTATTCCTGCTTTCTGGAGAGTTTTTATCATAAATGGATGTTGAATTTTGTCAAAGGCTTTTTCTGCATCTATTGAGATAATCATATGATTTTTATTTCTCAGTTTGTTAATGTGATGAATTACATTGATTGACTTGCGGATATTGAAGAATCCTTGCATCCCTGGGATAAAGCCCACTTGGTCATGGTGTATGATCTTTTTAATGTGTTGCTGGATTCTGATTGCTAGGATTTTGTTGAGGATTTTTGCATCTATGTTCATCAGTGATATTGGCCTGTAGTTTTCTTTTTTTGTGGTGTCTTTGTCAGGTTTTGGTATTAGGGTGATGGTGGCCTCATAGAATGAGTTTGGAAGTTTACCTTCCTCTGCAATTTTCTGGAATAGTTTCAGTAAGATAGGTGTTAGCTCTTCTCGAAATTTTTGGTAGAATTCAGCTGTGAAGCCGTCTGGACCTGGGCTTTTGTTTGCTGGAAGATTTCTGATTACAGTTTCAATTTCCATGCTTGTGATGGGTCTGTTAAGATTTTCTATTTCTTCCTGGTTGAGTTTTGGAAAGTTGTACTTTTCTAAGAATTTGTCCATCTCTTCCAAGTTGTCCATTTTATTGGCATATAGTTGCTGATAGTAGTCTCTTATGATTCTTTGTATTTCTGAGTTGTCTGTCGTGATCTCTCCATTTTCATTTCTAATTTTGTTGATTTGATTTTTTTCTCTTTGTTTCTTGATGAGTCTGGCTAATGGTTTGTCAATTTTATTTATCCTTTCAAAGAACCAGCTTTTTGCTTTGTTGATTTTTGCTATGGTCTCTTTTGTTTCTTTTGCATTTATTTCTGCCCTAATTTTTAGGATTTCTTTCCTTCTACTAACTCTGGGGTTCTCTATTTCTTCCTTTTCTAGTTGCTTTAGGTGTAGAGTTAGGTTATTTATTTGACTTTTTTCTTGTTTCTTGAGGTATGCCTGTATTGCTATGAACTTTCCTCTTAGGACTGCTTTTATAGTGTCCCAAAGGTTCTGTGTAGTTGTGTTTTCATTTTCATTCGTTTCGATGCATATTTTGATTTCTTTTTTGATTTCTTCTGTGATTTGTTGATTATTCAGAAGGGTGTTGTTCAGCCTCCAAATGTTGGAATTTTTAATAGTTTTTCTCCTATAATTGAGATCTAACCTTAGTGCATTATGGTCAGAGAAGATGCTTGGAATAATTTCGATTTTTTTGAATTTATCAAGGTTAGATTTATGACCCAGAATGTGATCTATCCTGGAAAAGGTTCCGTGTGCACTTGAGTAAAAGGTGAAATTCATTGTTTTGGGGTGAAATGTCCTATAGATATCAATTAGGTCTAACTGGTCTATTGTATCGTTTAACGTTTGCGTTTCTTTGTTAATTTTCTGTTTAGTTGATCTGTCCATAGGTGTGAGTGGGGTATTAAAGTCTCCCACTATTATTGTGTTATTATTAATTTCCCCTTTCATGCTTGTTAGCAGTTGTCTTACATATTGCGGTGCTCCTATGTTGGGTGCATATATATTTATAATTGTTATATCTTCTTCTTGGATTGATCCTGTAATCATTATGTAGTGGCCTTCTTTGTCCCTTTTCACAGCCTTTGTTTTAAAGTCTATTTTATCGGATATGAGTATTGCTACTCCTGCTTTCTTTTGGTCTTTATTTGCATGGAATATCTTTTTCCAGCCCTTCACTTTCAGTCTGTATGTGTCCGTTGTTTTGAGGTGGGTCTCTTGTAGGCAGCATATATAGGGATCCTGTTTTTGTATCCATTCAGCCAGTCTTTGCCTTTTGGTTGGGGCATTCAACCCATTTACATTTAAGGTAATTATTGATAAGTATGCTCCTGTTGCCATTTACTTTATTGTTTTGGGTTCGGGTTTATACGTCCTTTTTGTGTTTCCTGTCTAAAGTCTATCCTTTAGTATTTGTTGGAGAGCTGGTTTGGTGGTGCTGAATTCTCTCAGCTTTTGCTTGTCTGGAAAGCTTTTGATTTCTCCTTCATATTTGAATGAGATCCTTGCTGGGTACAGTAGTCTTGGCTGAAGGTTATTATCTTTCATCACTTTAAGTATGTCTTGCCATTCCCTCCTGGCCTGAAGAGTTTCTATTGAAAGGTCTGCAGTTATTCTTATGGGGATCCCCTTGTGTGTTATTTGTTGTTTTTCCCTTGCTGCTTTTAATATTTGTTCTTTGTGTTTGATCTTTGTTAGTTTGATTAAAATATGTCTTGGGGTGTTTCGCCTTGGGTTTATCCTGTTTGGCACTCTCTGGGTTTCTTGGACTTGGGTGATTATTTCCTTCCCCATTTTAGGGAAGTTTTCTACTATTATCTCCTCAAGTATTTTCTCATGGTCTTTCTTTTTGTCTTCTTCTTCTGGGACTCCTATAATTCGAATGTTGGATTGTTTCATATTGTCTTGGAGGTCTCTGAGGTTGTCCTCATTTCTTTTAATTCGTCTTTCTTTTTCCCTCGCTGATTCATTTATTTCTACCATTCTATCTTCTATTTCACTAATCCTATCTTCTGCCTCCGATATTCTACTATTTGTAGCCTCCAGAGTGTTTCTGATCTCATTTATTGCATTATTCATTATATGTTGACTCTTTTTTATTTCTTCTAGGTCCTTGTTAAACCTTTCTTGCATCTTCTCAGTCCTTGTCTCCAGGCTATTTATCTGTGATTCCATTTTGATTTCAAGATTTTGGATCATTTTCACTATCATTGTTCGGAATTCTTTCTCAGGTAGATTCCCTATCTTTTCCTCTTTTGTTTGGTTTGGTGGGCATTTCTCCTGTTGCTTTACCTGCTGGGTATTCCTGTGTCTCTTCATCTTGGTTATATTGCTGCAGTTGAGGTGACCTTTCTGTATTCTGGGAATTTGTGGAGTTCTCTTTATTATGGAGTTTCCTCACTGTGTGTGGGGTTGTATCAGTGGCTTGTCAAGGTTTCTTGGTTAGGGAAGCTTGTGTCAGAGTTCTGATGGGTGGAGCTGAATTTCTTCTCTCTGGAGTGCAATGAGGTGTCCAGTAATGAGTTATGAGATGTCTATGGTTTTGGAGTAACTTGAGCTGCCTGTATATTGAAGCTCAGGGGTGTGCTCCTGTGTTGCTGGAGAATTTGCATGGTATGTCTCGCTCTGGAACTTGTTGGCCCTTGGGTGGTGCTTGGTTTCAGTGTAGGTATGGAGGTGTTTGATGAGCTCCTATCGATTAATGTTGCCTGGAGTCAGGAGTTCTCTGATGTTCTCAGGATTTGGGCTTAAGCCTCCTGCTTCTGGTTTTCAGTCTTATTTTTACAGTAGCCTCAAGACTTCTCCATCTATACAGCACTGGTGATAAAACATCCAGGTTAAAGATGAAAAGTTTCTCCACACTGAGGGACACCCAGAGAGGTTCACTGAGTTACATGGAGAAGAGAAGAGGGAGGGGGTGGTTAGGGGTGACCTGAATGAGATGAGGTGGGACCAAAAGAGGAGAGAGCAGGCTAGCCAGTAATCACCTCCTTGTGTGCTCCACAGTCTGGACCACTCAGAGGTGTTCACGGAGTCACACAGGGAAGGGGAGAGGGAGGAAGGAGACAGAGGTGGCCAGGAGGGTAAAAGAGGGAGATGAAAAGGAGAGACAGGCCCAGCCAGTAGCCAGTTCCCTGAGTGTTCCCCACCGTCTGGAACACACAGAGCCTCACAGAGTTGGGTAGAGAAGAGAAGGGGGAGGGAGGAGGCAGAGAAAACCCGGTGGAGAAAAAGGAGAGTCCAAAGGAGGAGAGAGCAGTCAAGGCAGTAATCTCACTCTCAGGTAAACTTGGGTACTGAAGATTGGGTTTTTAAATGTACAGAATTGACAACAAATGCCAAAAAGCAAAGATTAAAAACCTAGAGTAGAGGTTGGATTTTCAAAAATACAATATGAAAGAAAAGAAGAAGAACAAGAAGAAAAGAAAAAAAAAAACACAAAATCTCGAGAATTATTAAAAAACAACAACCACAAATATACACACACACACACACACACGGCATTTGCTTTAAAAATAGGGTGTTTTTTTTGAAAAGTGATAGTAGGTTATAAAAATTAAAATTAAAGGAGAAAGAGAGGACCTAAAATTTTTAAAGTTTTAAAAAAGGAGAAGAAAAAGAAAAGAAGAAAAAACAATCAAACAACAACATCAACAAAAAAAAAGAGAGAGAGAGAGAGAATGGTCATAAATATAGTAAAGATATATCTGGGACTTTCTCTGGTGTTGTGGGCAGTGTGGGACCACTTCCAAGGCGGTTCCCTCTGTTTAGCTTCTTCTGTTTGCTGGTCTCTTCAGTGTCTGATTTCTGCCCTGACACAAGGGGCTCACTTATTCGGTCGCTCTGTGGGGAGGGAGGGATGCTGCAAACAAATAACACTGGCGTGTGCTCGCAGTGCCTCAGCCATGCTGGGCATGCCCCTGCACACTGCGCACACCGCTCAGGCTCTACGTTGCTCCGTCGGGAACTGCCTGAGGCTGGCCCTAGGCTGCATGCACCTCCCCGGTCTAAGCTGCTCAGGCTCAGCTCTCAGGTAGCTCTCAGTGGTGCAGATTCGATTGGGCCTGCATTTTGTGCCCTTCCCAGGACCGAGTAGCTCAGGTGTTTGGTGAACGCGGTTGCTGCAACTTATCGCCTTTCCCTGTTGCTCAGTTTTCTGGGTGTACCACTAGCGCCTCTTGTCAGGCAGATGGTGACTGTCCAGAACCCCAAGAAGTGTTAGTTAGCAAAGAAGCCTCCTTGCAGTTTGGTAGGTAAAGTCTGTGCAGGGCTGCGATTGCCCCCTTCCAGCCCTTACGGCCCTGGCTGCCTGTCACCAGCGGAGGATGGTCTGCAGCCGGCTATTTCTGTTCCATCCTTTGTTCTGTGTGCGGTCCTGGTGGTGTCTTATGTTAGAGCTTTTTGCGTGGTAGCTATCCCACAGTCTGGTATGCTAGCCCAAGTTAGTTTGCTCTGGTTACATTCAGGGCATTCTGGCCCGATTCTTAAAAAGCACTGCAGCCCACGCCTCCCTGCCCAGCCCCCACTTGCTAGTGGCAGATGCAGGCGTCTGCGCTGCTTCTCCACTAGGTGAGTTACCGTCGGGCTCATAATCTGTTGGTTTTAACTATTTATTTATTTTCCTTCCCTGTTATGTTGCCCTCTGTGCTTCCAAGGCTCACCACAGACTCGGCAGTGAGAGTGCTTCCTGGTGTCTGGAAACTTCTCTCTTTTTAAGACGCCCTTCCCGGGACGGAGCTCCCTCCCTACCGCCTTTGTCTCTTTTTTTGTCTTTTATATTTTTCTACCTGTTTTTGAAGACAATGATCTGGTTTTCTTGCTGCCTGATGTCCTCTGCCAGCATTCAGAAGTTGTTTTCTGGAATTTACTCAGCGTTGAAATGTTCTTTTGATAAATTTGTGGGGGAGAAAGTGGTCTCCCTGTCCTATTCCTCCACCATCTTCTGAATTCCCCCATGTTGATTTTAAGAATCAGTCTTTAGAGTTAGCCAGTATTTGCATTATTCCCCTCACCTCATTCATTCCTACCTGCCTCTCCACACATGTTTCAGTCACTTGTAGAGTCAGTATGAATCTCCCACCCAAAATTGGATTCAAATGTCAAGGCTGATGGCACCACATACCATCAAGATGAGATGAAAAGGTTTAGTATTTAATTAGGCTTTCTGAGGAGAGGGTGGTACACCCTCAGCTTGGTCCAAACAAGGCTTGAGAAGGTCTGGAGAGGAGACTGGTTCAGTTCTCATCTTCACTAGCAGTGGGGCTTGAGTGAGGCTTCTTGCTTGTGACAGGGACATGAATGGTTTGAATTTCTGCCATAACCAAAGGTCACCCGAGCTCTCGGATTGCCTTGTTCAGATGGGAGCAGAAGGGAAGGGAGAGGAGGTCGGTTTGTCAGCAGCCAAACATCAGAGATGGGGTCAGGCTCTTTACCATGGGAGGCCATGGCAGGGTCACTGTGGATCTTCGTTCCAAATTCTGGACAGTTTTCTTTTTCATGTTCATCTAAACAGTTTTAAGTAGAAGTGCGGTTGGTTTCTTTCCTCATTACCATTTTCTTATTCTTTTTTCAACTCATTTTCCATTTTGCCAGAACATATTTTTTTCTGAGGTGGTCTGTATGTGATATAATTACTAAATGCTAGTTTTCCTAGACATCAGACATAAGTATAAAACAAATCCTCTCATAATTTCAATCTGATATCCTTTTCTCGGATCTGGTTTTGCCATTGAGAACTCAGATTCCAATCTGATTTTGACTTCCATTTTTATCTTCTGAAGTCCCCTCTAAAAGCTTTGCTCTTGTATTATGAGGTTTTTCTCTCTGCTTAGAGGTGTTTCTAACAGGATTGATGCTTATTCTGCTTGGTGCTTACTGATTTTTTAAAATTTGAATCTTCAGTTCTTCGTGCAGTTCTAATCTCACTCCTCACTCATTGGCCCTGTCAATGAGTTGACTGGCAGTTGATTGGCCCTGCCAATCAATCTGAATTGATTCTGCTCTTCAGTTCATATGTTGAGCATGTAGCTTTTATACTAATGCTATTTGTTGTTAGAAGTGTTGATTTTTCATCCTTTTAATGACTGTGAGAATCTCTGTAAGGGTAGGTATTATTCCACATGTTTATGTAAAGGTCATTTAGAATCTCTGTAAGAGTATTATTCCACATGTTTCTGTAAAGGTCTTTTAAAATTTTTGCTTCCTTTATTAGTTTTATTTCCTCAAGAGTTAGTTCTTTCATTCACTCATCTCTTCTATGATGCTGGGTTTCCCTAAGTGTGAATTTTTGATTGCTTGCTCATACTCATGTGTGAAAATACCTCTTTGCTTCTGGGAAGTTTCTGGTCTAGAGGCACATCCTCTATGGCTTTTGAGTATGGATTGGATGTACTTCCAAATAGGCTACAATCATTCATGTGCGGAAGCTTCCCGTCTCTTGGTTTTTCAGCTATTTGAAGCAATGAGCTGTCTCTTTGGCCCAAACACCTTAACCATATGCTTTAACCGGGAGGTAAATACCAAACACATCTACCGCTGAACTCAAGTGAGGGTCAGAGAGAGAAGCCAAAACTCCGTGCTGGCCCACGTACACTTTCTTATCTGTATATTGGTGTACTTACCCTATGGCCCCTCCTTCATTTTTATTGTTTTTTCAGTTGGTTATGTATTTTCATTAATTCTTCTCTTTCCTTATTCCTAGGGTTCTGGATCCATATTCACATTCCCAACAATCTTTACTGGAACACTTTTTAATCTTTTACATCATTTCATTTGAAAACAAGTAAATTCATAAATGAACCTTTAAAAATCTCTCTAAACATGGCCCTATTCCCACCAAGAAGTTCATCCTATGGACATCCTGCTGATAATTTGTACTACGCTTTGCATATTGCTGCTTTCTTCTCAGTGATGATAGTAATGCCAGCCAAGTCAACAGTTTCTGAGGTGTAGTTATTAAGAAGAAAACTTCCAATTAACACAAGAAGGGGATTTAAGTAAACATAATGATAGGAAGTTGAATTTTTGAGAAGAATTTCTTACCCGAAATGAAACTGATGGTATTTTGTTACATGTCTTGATCTAGTGTTGTTATACCTGCAAGCTTAGATGTGGTTAGGGTCCTGGGTAAACTTGAAAAGAATATGACTGAGTGAGTACAGTTTTCCAATCTTATAAGTTTTAGTATGAAGCTACACTAGCTGGGATCAGGATAATCCTATGTGTGGTATAATGCAACCCCTGGTATGGCTGAGACATTGACCTCCCTGGGCGTGGGAGAAGCTACACAGTGTTCTGCATTCCGCACTACCCTGGAAGCAACGTTGGACAGGGAGGCGATTTTCTATCATTTGACTGGGGTGGGTGGAATAATTTTAATTGCTAAGAAATTGCATTTTCATTGTAAAGCAATTCAAGTTATAGCAGATTCATAATGCAGCTATTGTAAAAATGACATTTCAGTGACATTTCTGTGAGAAGAACATGGTGATTTTGAAAATGACATGGTGAGGGCATAGCAGTTATACGAACAACACGTTTTCATAATCCGTGTGCTGAGAGCATAAATAATGATGATGGCAATAATATTAATAATAATGGCATTCCATGAGAGAAAACCTTTTATCTCCACAATTCCAAAGTTCTTTAACTCACACCTATCCAATGTTTCATTCCACTTAAATAATTGATCTTGACTCTTTTTGATGGAATGGAGCTAAGGAAACAAGTGTTTGCTCAACTCTGTAGCAAATTAATGGCAAGCATAGAATCAGAACTCTAATTTCTTTTAAAAAGTCTTTGGGGATGACTCACCAGAATGAGTATCATGCAGGTATTGGAAATGATATTGTTCCAATTTTATTATAGATGTATTTCCGTCAGTTTCTTAGGTGGGTTGTTGGTGAGCAATTAGCAACTTCTCTCTTCATGTACATAAAAGATGTAGCATTATTTTATTTCAGGATGAACCGAGTTGCTCATTTCAAATATGTTTATAAAACACTCTAATAAGTTACACAGGTAAGCTGCTTTTGTTAGCCCAAGGGCATATTATTCCCACAGTGGGTATGTCATCACCATGTTCTTTCACAATGTCATTATCATGTCATTAATACAGACATTCACCATCTTTTCTTCTACGTAGATTTTAAGAGAAAAATAGCTCCTTTGCAACTATGTTGTCAGTGATTGGAAATAAGAGTTGGAGTGACGGCTGTCAGCACAAATGACCCACGTGGCCAGTGTTCTGTCGTGAGGGTCAGCAATATAATTTATTAAAGAGGCTACAAGACAGAGGAAAATTTTACCCTTTGACCAATTGCCTTGACCACTTGATTTGATGATTTGTGTATGTATGAAACAGCTTACTCAAATTTAAGAATTTGGAGTTGGAGCTTAATTACATGTCACTGATAGCCTGTATTTAATTGATACAGTGTATTCAGGCTGGGTTTTATTGCATTAGTTCTAATGCAAAATGTGAGGCTGAGGCTCTCTCTCGAGTTAAAGGGGAGGTGAAGCATGGTTGTAACTGTAAGATTCAGAAATTCCAGTTTAGATCCATTTGGAAGATGTTTGCCTATACCCAGCCATTATTTTGTTATCCGTTAAGTTGGCACTGGAAGTGGAAGTTGAATGTTCCTTATCATTATGCTTTTGGTTTTCTGGTAGGGTGGTTAGGCTTAGTAAAACCTGGAAGAAACAAAAAGAAATGTTTCTTTGCTTTTTAAACAAAGCACTTACTCTTTACGAATCCATTTTCTTTCCTGGGCAAGGAATATATGATTCCAAGCTAATTCCATTACTGATTTGTTGCTACAATGAACACCAGAGAGCTAATGAATTCTACTGTTTCAAAGGCTATGATTTACATCTTGTTTGGATCACTTGGCCCCATGATGTCAAACCTTCAATCAGAGTTCTATGGTCTGACTTCTTCATTTTCACAGCTTGCAGGCAGTATCTCCCACGTCCTGCCAACACAGGGCTCCCATGTCTCTTCTCAGCCTTCACTCAGATGGCTAAATGGCAAGGTGTATCAGTGCATGTTAAAGAGACCATGCAAATTTGCTACAAAACATTGACACTGTAACATCTGCAAAGGAGTCGTCACCATATCAATAACAATAAGTAATACTGCCATTTCTCTCCCGTGGTTTCAGCAAAAAAAAAAAAGAAAGAAAGAAAAAGACACTGTTACGGGGCCAATATGAGAAAGACTTGACTATGTTTCATTCTGGGTTTTGTAAAAAGCCGTTTGCAAAAGAAAGGCTAAGAAAGTCTATTCAAATAATTGCAAAACCAAAGAAAATATAAGAAAGTATATTCAAATATTTAAAGGTAAACACCCAATGCAGTGATGGGACAAGACCCAGGGTAGGACTGGAGAAGCCCTCTGGAGCTTGGATGAGAAAAATGATAAAATTAGCATTATACAAAAATTCCACCTAATCTGCAGGCTCTTGATACAGTTACTGAAATCAGTGATGATAAGGGATGATGATGACAAAGGAAAAGGTCAAGTCTCATTGAAAACTTCCGTCTAACACCAGCAGTCAGAGGGAAATCTGTATCTTCAGGACAACTGGACCAGTCAGACTCTTCAAACAGCATCATGATAAGTGTCAGCTTGAGGACTGCAGCGTGTGAGGGATGGGAGCTAAGTCTGACCTGGGGCAGGATGAGGACTGCAGCCCAGAATGCAGTGCCTGAGATAATTCGGAGGTGCTGCCTGCAAGAGGCAGGAGGAAGGTCAGAGTACACGTGACTTTGTTGAAGGGGAGTACATGGAATCAAGCACGTATCTTTCCAGAAGGTTTCAGCTAGTCGCGTGAAGCTTTTACTAGTCATGAGGAATCATCGTCACCATAAAGGATTCCAGTGCTTTTCTAGACATGAGCGGACAGGAGAATTGGGTTCACAAAGTCGGCTCCTGAAAATATCTGACTATCTGAAGACCTGTCTGCCTGTTTTTCCTCAAGCACAGAGCGCCTCATTCCTGCTCCCCACCCGGAGTTCCTCCCAGGGGGTGCTGAAAGCCAGCAGCTGCAGCAGCGTGGGATTTAGTGCCTGCAGAGGCAGACGGCAAGGGCTGCAGTGTGGTTGACCAAAGGGGCCATCAAACTGGGTGCCTGACCTCACGGAGCCCCAAATCCCTTCCCCGCTGAGACCACGAGCTGCTGCGCATGGAGACCCAGCCTCGTCTCCGGTGCTGCGGTGAGATGCTGGCCTGGCATCTTCGTGCCACTAGCCCACCCAGCTCCCGTCTGAGGACGCTCTGAGGAAGACCCAGACATTTGATTGCCCTTTCTCTCGGAAAGCGTGTTCAATATTTAGACATTTTGTACAGGTTCTCAGCAGTCTTGGTCGAGGCAGCCCATGAAAAAGACTGAGAGATGAAAGCTAGCCCCAGTTCTACTTTTGAACAGAGCAACCCCATTTTTTAATCTAATACTTTGTTCATAAAAGGGGTTCTACTGTAAACATTTGTAAACTACATCTCCAGTTTCACTCCTGATTTCACAGAAATCAGACCAGAGAGGAGTGACTGGACCAAAATCAAGGTTCGTGAGGCTAAATTCAGGCAACTGCCGGCGTGATAACAGCGCGACAGCTATTTGCCGAATCGAGAGAGGGATTACAAATGCTGGGTGAAAGCTCGTGGCTGGAGAATGGACGAATTCAACAGTCACAGAAAACCATCGGTATTTATGTCTGCTTTCACTCTTGCTTTAGTTTCTTGGCCAGAAAATGTGGTTTTTCTGCCAGGAATCTTAGGTAGGCTACCTATACAAGACAGAAAATTCCTGGGCCCATAACAAATCTCTCAAGATGAGGAGGCATTGTGAACAAGAGAACCTTTTCCCGTCCCTCAGCTGTTTCATCCAAAGAGCTCTTCTTGGTGCCAGAACTGTGCCCTTGGCAACGTCTCTGCAGTGATCCAGCATCCTGTGATGCCGGTCCCTGACCTTGGCCGTCCAGAGTTCAAGGCCACTGGGCAGAGGGCAGTGGTCCACATACTGGGCTCCCAGGCCCGCGGGATGGGGAATCTGTGGCCCGTCAAGCTACTCGCGCCTCTGTTCTCCGAGCCTGGATGCCTGATGTGTCCGTGGGATGCCTGTGGCTTCCCTCTGCATGAAGCCCACCCCTCTGTGGTCTGGCTTCCCGAATTCTCTCCCGGATAGCTTCGGCTGACAGCCCGCCCACAGCACCGCTCTGAGATGCCTCAGGGAACAGCTGGAACTCTCCCAAGGGCTGAGTTTTCCACCACGAATCTGGAACCAAATATTTTTCCCACTTCATAGATAATATGGAAAATACATTAAGGAAATACTGCTTAGAGTCGGAGGTTCCAAAATCAACCAAATATTATTGTGAGAATTGCTTGCCCTGTTTGCTACCTATTAAATCAATTTGTGGGGGTATTTTCTATATTAACATATCATGTTGTTCTGAAGCTCAAATGGAGTTCACAGATTAGATTCATTCACTGGGAGGAAAAATGCAGCTTTCTTGTGTTGGAAGAGGACATATTCTTGCTTCTCTTTAGATTACAAATGATTTTTCTTCAGTAATCCTCCTCCTAAATCCTCTACCTGCTACTTCTTAAAGCTCGGAGATCTGGAGCTGGGGGCTTCATTAAGGCGCTGCGCCTTTAAAACCGGTGAAAGCAAATGGGTCTTGAGAACCCAACAGGATCGTGGTCCATCATAGCATTTAATCTGCGTTATATCTCACTTCCTAATCACTCCCTCCATTCCAGCTGTAAGCCGGGAGGTGGGTGGGGGCATCTCAGAGAAGCGCCCGGAAAACAAGCTTGCCTGTGACCTGCCGAGCCCCGAACACACGCTCCCGCCTCCGGACCGCCTCCCCCCGGACCATCCCCTACGCTAAAAATAACCACCCCGAATACTAATCCCTCTTCCTCTGCCTTGTTGCTGGTCGCTATGGTGCTGCTTTCGACTGTGAAGAACTCAGCACCATTATCACTCTCAGTGTCTCTCTCGGAGATGTGATCTAATTGCAGAATCCACACCTGTTCCACAGTTCAATAGAATTCAGCTCCGGTGGAGGCAGACGCGACACAACACAGGCACACTTGTGCATACACACACACATACACACACACACACACACGATTGCCTAGGAGTTCAGGGGGGTCAAAGACAGATAAATTGATCAAGAGGGTGAGCGTATCAGGAAATAATGCATGGAGGGGGGGAGGCTGCGTTGTGTGGTCACTGGAAGATCGCTGATGGGCGCATAAGTAAGGCATGCGGCAACATCTGTTCTTTGTTGTGCGCTCAGCTTTGTAATGCGTTCAAAGAGCAGCTCTGACGCATCGCTGACTACCACTCCCCATCCGAGCAGCATTTCACCAGAAAATAATAAACCTTCCTGGTGGGGTGCAGGGAGCCAAGGCATTCGGGCAATGCCATTAATTTGGAAATATCTCTTTTTTTGCTGGGATTTTAAAATCTCTCTCCCTTTGAACATTGCACAAATTTGGGACCCAGCCTAGCATCCCTCTCAGCCTAAACATTAAATCAGTCTGAATATCTATTCAACCGTTTTTTGTTGTTGTTTTTTTTAAGTCAGTAAGGGAAAGGTGGGAGGGGATAGTCAAGTCCAAGTTTACAGACTTTTGCCCCTCTGCTTTTAATTCTATTAATGTGAGCTTCTATCTATCAGGATGATTTTTTTAAAAAAGCATGTTCCAGTATTTATTTGTGCTGATAAAATTCAGAGGCAGCTGAGGCCTCTGACGGTTGAACAATATTGGCTGGTTATTTTGATACAGTGTGGTAGGCAGCACAAGATTAAAAAAACGGAGCATCCGAAACTGAGAAAAACCAGCTTGAATTCTAAAATAAAATTTTAGCAGCATGGATTTCTCTTGCCATAGGCTATGAGGCTACTATGAATTTCAGATGCATTTCCTGAGCTGTCAATGAGGTGGAAAGATGAGACTGGCATTACCAAGATTTGCTGTGCTCCATTCAGGGTAATTGCAAGCCTAGGTGGAGCGACATTAAACCACCACCAAGGAGAGCTGCTGGTGCGCACAGTGTGGAAACAGCTCGCCAGGCAGCCGAGGACCAGCACGGGGACTTCTTCATGTCACGTCAGCTTTCTTCCGCATCTCCCCACTTTTCAGGTCACGGCTCGGAGGTGCGGCCGCGCCAGTGCGCTGCTAAAGGCTGCTTCCGTGACCAGCTGGACTGAACCTTGTGAAAGGGGGCAGGACGTTTTGGGTTCAGAGCTGCTATTTAAAGCCCCTCTTTCCAACATTCTCCTTTATAATCTTGGTGTGCAGAATTCTGGTCTTCCTATTCTTGGCTTAGTCAGCCCTTTTCCAAAGGACAGTTACCATTTGATCGATGTCAAAGGGAGCAGGTCACCACTAGGCTCCAGGTCATCAGTAAAAGCCTCCTTAACTGCCTGTGGGGCTTCCTGGTACCCCCGTTATACTTGCAGCTTCTTTCTGCCAAAATCTTTCTGTGCCCTTCACGCCAGGATTCTAGGTGCAGCGGGCCACCCAGAACTTCAGTGTATAATACCAGAAGACAGATCTAAATTTGTGGTTAGATGGGTGATATTTTTAAAAGCATGGTTTCCCGTGTCATACAGTAAGACGTTGTTTATCTCTTTTATATATCACAGTGTGTATCTGTTAGTCCCAAACTCTTAATTCATCCCTTCCCCCCTTCGGTAGCCAGAAGTCTTGTGTCTGTGAGTCTATTTCTGTTCTGTAAATAAGTGCATTGGGGTCATATTTTAATTCTACATACAAGCAATGTCATGATATTTGTCTTTCTCTGTCTGACTTACTTCACTTAAAATGATAATCTCTAGGTCCTAGATGGGCGATATTTAAAAACTTCTATCCTTTTGTTGACCATTGCATGGTCTTCTTTTTGGCTTACATGGGAATTTATAATGTTCCCTGTCAAGACAACACAATCATAATGAAAGATATTGGATTTGTCACAGATTAAACCTAATTATCCTGGAAGAAGGCATGGCAACCCACTCCAGTATTCTTGACTGGAGAGTCCCTGTGGACAGAGGAGCCTGGTGGGCTACAGTCCATGGGGTCGCAAAGACTCGGACACAACTGAGTGACTAAGCTCACAAGCACAAACCTGATCATGTTATATTTGATGGTATCATTGCTGCTGAAAAATCCCACAGGATGGCAACTTTCCAAATGGTCAACAAAAATGACCATTTCCAAAGATGCATTCTATTCTACTTTCAACCCCATCAGCATGGAAGTAAATGATGATTTAGGGAAGGATGTATTTTGTGGATGTGTGGTTAGCATATATTTTACACAGACTTAATGCACATAACAATTACCCAGTTAATGAAGTTTCATCATAATAATGCTTGAAATTTTAAGCTATTTATCAAACAACTTCTTTTTTCATATAACAACTTTTAACCCCCTCAATCCCACTAGATAGACACGGTATGAGAAGTGACATTATTGTTTCAGGCAAAGATATACTAGTTTACTGAGCACAAAAGTCTAGTCAAAGAAAGGATGTGCAACAAATTTTAATTATATGCCCTATTTGGATGAACTCCTATGTTTTGCATGGCTTTTGCCAACCAGATAAAAGGGAAGAAGATGTGGCATTTTCCATGATGCTTTTTCAATATGTTACAAAGCTCAGCTTGACTGTTTCTAGGTCTAATATTCAAAGAAAAAATATCCTTCAGACGAGACTGAGTGATTCTGATGTTGAAGGCATACATGGAGATCAGCCTCCTGACTTCCTACCACCTTCGGAACAAGGCTCTGCTCCGTGCTGCGTGTGGCGAGGGCCAGCCCAGGCCACCTGTCGTCCTGCGGGACTGTCACCCAGGCTCTGGGGTCAACTCACAGTCTGCTCTGGGTGTTGCCCCAAAGGGAGGACAGTGTACCTTGACCAGGGTGTTGATACCCCCTTAGGCTCAGCCTCACCCCAGTGACAGGTCAAAGTGGGGATGGAAACTCCAGGCCGCTTCACAGCAGGTCAGGACAATTTGGAATGTCCACCCCACTCTGGAGCTCCCAGGGGAGCTGACTGAGCAACTTGCTGGGACCACTCTGCCACAGTGTAGTGATTCTGAGATCTCACCTTAAAAACCAGCCTGTGTTTCAGAATCTGCCTCCCTGGAAAGACTCTGCCTGCAGCACTGTTTAATCTTTCTTTTCAACCTCCGCCACTGCTCATCACCTTTGATGACTCAAATAAAGCTCTGTTATCTGACATGTGGTGACAAGCTATATTTATTACCTTCTCCTTTATTACTTATCTAAACTTGTTTTTATTGTTCGATTGATACATTTGTTTTTCAACTTGGGATATTATTCAGATACCTTGAGTTGGGATGGAATGTATTAGAATTTTCCCATTGAAGTTAATAAAACATTGTTTTTTTTAATGTCTTCCCAGGGCGGGGACGCTTGGGGAGAAGGTGAAATTGTTGAGTGAGGGCGGGTGCTGTCAGAGGCTGCATCAGCAAGGAGCGCTCTCAGCTGCATGGGACTGAAGAGCCAGCCCCTGGTGACCTGAACAAGGGAAACACATTCCCTTCATTAGCAAGACATCCAGAGGCAGGAGAGTTCCAGGCTGGATAACTCAGTGGCTCAGTCATGTCATCAAGGACTGGCCTCCTCTCCCTCTTTGCAGATTTTGATCCTTAGCGTATCAGCCACCCTTCATGTGGCAAGAGATGCTTGCCTCTCTGATAGACAACAATGTCAAAGGCTGGAAGAGGGGGATAGAGATTGCCACCTCCCCGAGTCCATCTTTGCGGACAATCAAACTTTTCTCAAAACTCACCTCATTAGCCTGCACTTGTGTGGACGATTCTGCAGCGTCTTCTGCCATGGGAGGTCCAGCTCAGTGACACATACCTGTCAGACTCTCCTCCCTTCTTCATTTTTTTGCTCATTTATCACTCTTCCCTTCAACCTTTTCCCAGATGAAGCTACCTGCATGCCAGCCCTTGTCTCAGGCTCTGCTCCTTGGGCTAACTCACAGCATACAAGGGTGCCTCCTCCATCATCAGGGATGCCCCACCTCCATCTCCCTCGACGTGAGCGAAGGCATCCCTAACCCCCTCCGGGCCTTCTCGGCGTCCCAGTATCCTTTTAACTTCTTTCTGCTACAATCTTTTTGTGCCTTTTGCAGCATCTTCCTGGCCAGTATCTAAGATCAGCTCTTTATTGTTGCAAAGGAGCCTGTTTCTCGTTCAAAGGAAACTCACAAATTATAAATGACAAACCAAAAAGCACAACAAGAAACTGACCATGCAGGCTGGTCTCGACACACTCACGTTGGTTTCTTCCCCCACCAGCCAGCCTTCAGCTTATGAAGGAGTGAGGGCAACATGAGGCCGTGAGGGCACCCAGGTGCAAAGAACACACACAGAGCCCTTCAAGCACTCTCCCTGAAATCCCGTCCCCTGTCCCTCACAGCCTCAGTCTGAGGGCTGAGTGGATTCATGGCATGTGCAACCTCTCCCTGAAATATTATTTCTTAGTCTGACTTTTTCCCTTATCTTCTCCAAACTTTTCCTGGGACAAAGGTGGCTGATCAACTAAGAATTGCAAATTTGATTATCAAACACTTCCTTTCCCCATCCTCTGTGTGTGTTTCACACTTTGATTTGGAAGGTGACCTTTATTGTCTTGGAACCTCATGAAAAATAGTTACAAGTGGATAAAATTTGTACACGTATACAAAGGACTGCAGCCTTATGAATGCTCTGAGCCTCTAAGATCTGATGGTTGGTATAGAATTATTTGATTGTAATTGTCTTTGTGGTCTATTTGCAATGACTATAAAGATGGAGAGTTCCTGATGGTCAAAGAAGAATCATAAAGGTGGCAAACTTTAAACTAAAGATCATTCTCTATTAGGAAATAATTGATGGGCAAATAGATGCTGAATTAGGGATGTGTAAGTGGCTCTTCTAGTCTCAAATCTGTTTAGTTCTTTGTTGGTAATTAAAAATATAATCATTCCCTCATGGAAAGCTGTTTTCACAAACTTGCTATAACTCTTTTTGTATTTGGGGGCCTCAAAAGAGAAAAAAACTGATCCTACTGATGAAGAGAGAATGGGGAAATAAATGAAGTAATTATGAGCTAGAGTAACAAATACCACTTAGGCATATACCAATTATTTCTGCAAAATCCACAATTTATGGCAAGAAATCTCAATGTTTACATATTGATCAACTTTTATTCATACCAGAAGAGAATGCATTGTAATAAAGATTTCTCACTGATTTGGAGAAAAGTGCACCCAGTAAAGTGTTAGATTGCTGCCTCGCCTCATCATCCCTTATTTTTACCACCACAACAAAAACAGCTTTATGGGAAGAAAATACTGTACTGTATAAATCCCTTCATGAATGAACGAGCCTAAAAAGGGGGGAATTGTCCAGGTCCTCCTTACTATCTGGCTGTTCATGGTAAAGTATTGTCTGAAATAAAAGCTGATTTGGGTAACTCCTGCACCAGAGCTGCTGACAGACATTTATATGGTTTCACTACAATGAGTGTACCTCACTCTGAATGATGACAGTGACTATGATAACGCCATCCCTGCCCTAGAGGAAGTATTTTTTAAATCTTAACCACGTTTTACAGAAGGCAATTTTTGGTTCATGGAAAGCAAACTTAGAGATCCTTTCATGTACCCCTTACCATCAGAAAGCAGAAGCCAGAGAGATTAAAGAGATGCACTGGGTTAATGGCAAAGGACTGTCTAGAATTCAAGTCCTCCAGTTCCAAAACTAGCATCCTTCCTTTGCCACCATACTGTGAAAAATAATACCAGGCAGTTCTCTCCATCAGCCTAAAGAGGCATCACAACGTTGCTCTCTGAGACAGACACATGCTGGGCCATTTATGGGGGAGTGTTCAAGTTATAAGTGAAACATGTGACTTTTTTCATTTCCAAAATCAGAAAGGAGGTCACTTTTCACTTGATATTTGACCAAGAATCTTTCTCTTATATTTATAATCTACCCAGATTGTGGTAATGATGCACCAAACCAATGATGCCTATAAAGGAATCTTTGCTCTTTGTAGTTATTCACTAGTATCTTTATGAATTGGTGCCCAATAATGTCTGTATAGACATCTGGGAGCCCACCTGACAAGGGAAATCATTAATCTAATTGACACTGTCACTGAAAGAACAATATTCTATCTTCCCATCCTAATTTCCAACTCTGGATAAAAGGAAAATGTGTCTTTATTCTTATCATTTTCCACTTAAGGTTGTAGTGGATACATTAGCTAAAAATAGAATTTTTTAATCTTATAAAGATTTCACTTCAACTATTTATATGTGACTACAAAGGGCTAACTGTTAAAGCTGGTTTTAGAAAAAGCAGAGGAAGCAGAGATCAATTTGTCAACATCTGTTGGATTATCGAGAAAGCAAGAAAATTCCAGAAAAAAAATCTAGTTCTGTTTTATTGGGTATGCCAAAGCCTTTGACTGTGTGGATCACCACAAACTGTGGAAAATTCTGAAAGATATGGAAACACCAGACCACCTGATCTGCCTCTTGAGAAACCTGTATGCAGGACCAGAAGCAACAGTTAGAACTAGACATGGAACAAAAGACTGGTTCCAAATTGGGAAAGGATTCCGTCAAGGCTGTATATTGTCACCCTGCTTATTTAACTTATATGCAGAGTACACCATGAGAAATGCTGGACTGGTTGAAGCACAAGCTGGGATCAAGATTGCCGGGAGAAATATCAATAACCTCAGATATGCAGACACCACCTTTATAGCAGAAAGCAAAGAAGAACTGAAGAGCCTCTTGATGAAGGTGAAAGAGAAGAACGAAAAAGTTGGCTTAAAACTCAGCATTTAGAAAACTAAGATCAAGGCATCTGGTCCCATCACTTCATAGCAAATAGATGGGGAAACAGTGGAAACAGTGGCTGACTTTATTTTTTGGGGCTCCAAAAGCACTGCAGATGGTGATTGCAGCCATGAAATTAAAAGATGCTTACTCCTTGGAAGAAAAGCTATGACCAACCTAGACAGTATATTAAAAAGCAGTGACATTACTTTGCCAACAAATGTCCATCTAGTCAAGGCTATGGTTTCTCCAGTAGTCATGTATGAATGTGAGATTTGGACTATAAAAAAAGCTGAGCACAGTCTTAATGTACAGTGACGAGATACTGTTATTTTATGATCTTTTCATTAAAAGCTTGATTTGAAAAAAAAAAAAAAAAAAAGCTGAGCACCAAAGAATTGATGCTTTTGAACTGTGGTGTTGGAGAAGACTCTTGAGAGTCCCTTGGACTGCAAGGAGATCCAACCAGTCCATTCTAAAGGAGATCAGTCCTGGGTGTTCTTTGGAAGGACTGATGCTAAAGCTGAAACTCCAATACTTTGGCCACCTCATGTGAAGAGTTGACTCACTGGAAAAGACTGTGATGCTGGGAGGGGTTGAGGGCAAGGGGAGAAGGAGACGACAGGGGATGATACGGCTGGATGGCATCACTGACTTGATGGACGTGAGTCTGAGTGAACTCCAGGAGTTGGTGATGGACAGGGAGGCCTGGCGTGCTGCGATTCATGAGGTTGCAAAGAGTTGGACATGGCTGAGCGACTGGACTGAACTGAATACCTTGAAAATGAAGAGAACTCTCCAGTGCAAAAATAGAATGGGGAAATCTCAGTCCCATGGTGAGTTCTTTATGGAAGTCTCCAGATTTGATCAGATATAAATACTTCATTGGAAGGAGATAAACTCCTGTTTAGACAGCACTCATTTATGGGTTGTGTTTGGCCGACACCTAATTTTGGATAGAAACAAATTGAAAAAAAAAAAACACAAACCAATTTATACCCTGATAAGTTCTCTTATTACAACACTTGGTTTCCAGTGATACCACATATTCTTATATTCTGTCTTATGCTTAGTATGAGTGCCTACAATTTTGAGCAAGAAGTCATCCCTTTAATGAGTTCGTGGTTGAATCATACATGATAGCAGGGCTTCTCCTCTCTGCCTGCAGTAGTTGGTCACCTGCAACATCACTTGGACACAGCATCACACATGGTGAGCTATTCACTGGGCAGACGAGAATCTAGGACGTGGCTCTCGATGTGCACAGCCAGGCGGGGCAGTGGGCACACCTGGCCCAGCGGCAGTGATGAGCCCTGGAGAGTCAGGTGGGCTGCTGAAGGCTAGTGTCCTGGTCTTCAAAGAGCTCACAGTCTCAGACGGTAAAAAAAAAAAAAAAAAAGCTGAGCACCAAAGAATTGATGCTTTTGAACTGTGGTGTTGGAGAAGACTCTTGAGAGTCCCTTGGACTGCAAGGAGATCCAACCAGTCCATTCTAAAGGAGATCAGTCCTGGGTGTTCTTTGGAAGGACTGATGCTAAAGCTGAAACTCCAATACTTTGGCCACCTCATGTGAAGAGTTGACTCACTGGAAAAGACTGTGATGCTGGGAGGGGTTGAGGGCAAGGGGAGAAGGAGACGACAGGGGATGATACGGCTGGATGGCATCACTGACTTGATGGACGTGAGTCTGAGTGAACTCCAGGAGTTGGTGATGGACAGGGAGGCCTGGCGTGCTGCGATTCATGAGGTTGCAAAGAGTTGGACATGGCTGAGCGACTGGACTGAACTGAATACCTTGAAAATGAAGAGAACTCTCCAGTGCAAAAATAGAATGGGGAAATCTCAGTCCCATGGTGAGTTCTTTATGGAAGTCTCCAGATTTGATCAGATATAAATACTTCATTGGAAGGAGATAAACTCCTGTTTAGACAGCACTCATTTATGGGTTGTGTTTGGCCGACACCTAATTTTGGATAGAAACAAATTGAAAAAAAAAAAACACAAACCAATTTATACCCTGATAAGTTCTCTTATTACAACACTTGGTTTCCAGTGATACCACATATTCTTATATTCTGTCTTATGCTTAGTATGAGTGCCTACAATTTTGAGCAAGAAGTCATCCCTTTAATGAGTTCGTGGTTGAATCATACATGATAGCAGGGCTTCTCCTCTCTGCCTGCAGTAGTTGGTCACCTGCAACATCACTTGGACACAGCATTACACATGGTGAGCTATTCACTGGGCAGACGAGAATCTAGGACGTGGCTCTCGATGTGCACAGCCAGGCGGGGCAGTGGGCACACCTGGCCCAGCGGCAGTGATGAGCCCTGGAGAGTCAGGTGGGCTGCTGAAGGCTAGTGTCCTGGTCTTCAAAGAGCTCACAGTCTCAGACGGAAGACCAAGAAGTGAGCGAGCCCAAAATAAAGCCACATGCTGAGGCCAGTGTAGAGAGGGGTGCGCCCGTTTCTGTGGGGCCATAAAGAGGTGAAATAGTAAATGTTTCCATGAAGCAAGGTCAAACTTCAAAATGGATGTGATGTTTGGGTTGAGTTCTGAGAATTTCCCAAAAACATAAAGTTGCAAGGGAAGGAGGGTAATTTCTAGGAATAAAGAATAGTATGGTGAAATCCCTGTCTTGGGCATATATTTAGAGAAAACTCTGATTTGAAAAGACACATGCACCCCAATTTTCATAGCACCACTACTCACAACAGCCCAGACCAGGAAGTATCCAACAACAGGTGAAAGCATGAAGATGTGGCACATGCCTGTAACGAGGTGCCACTCAGCCGTTGAAAAGAACGACATAACGCCATTTGCAGCAGCATGGATGGACCTGGAGATGGGCATCCTAGGTGAAGTCAGCCAGATGTGTGTGTGGTCACTCACTGAGTCATGTCTGACTGTGACCCTATGAAAAATAACCTGCCATAATGGCTGGCTGCCCCATGGACAGGTTCCTCTGTCCGTGGGATTCTCCAGGCAAGAACACTGGAATGGGTTGCCAATTCCCCCTCCAGGGGACCTTCCTGACCCTGGGATCAAACTCGTATCTCCTGTGTCGCCTGCACTGGCAGGTGGATTCTTTACCACTGAGCCACCTGGGAGGCCCTAGGGAGCATACAGAGAAAGACAGCCTATGATAGCACTTGATATGTGGAATCTAAAATATGAGGCAAATGAACCTATACGAAACAGAAACAGACTCACAAACATAAAAAAGCAAAGTTATGGTTATCAAAGAGGGAGTAGGGGAGTTATAAACTAGGAATTTTGGATTAACAGATGCATGCTACTATATACAAAACAGATAACCAATAAAGGCTTACTGCAGAGCACGTGGAACTAGATTCAAAAGAGAGAGACCCAAGGACAGAAGGCTGGGTCACTCTGCTCAACCATTTGGGCAGAAAGAAAAAGAGGAAAATAGAAAGTAGTTGGAAAAATAAAGGTCAAGGAGGCAGGAGAAGGTCAGAAGATAGTGGAATCAAGGAAAGAAAATGGAAAAATTTTATAAAGGAAGCCACTAATATTGCTGTGTGGTGTTGTTCGGTTACTCAGTCGCGTCCAATTCTTTGCAACCCCCTGGACTGCAGCACACCAGGCTTCCCTGTCCTTCTACACAGCTATGCGTAGCAGCAGTCAAAGTGGAAGAACCAGAGAGTGTTCTCACAGTCGGGAGGCCGCGTCCTCTTAGGTGGAGTGTTTTAATGGAGTTGTTAAGGGTGAAAATTGGATGGATTAAGGGACAAAAAGGAAATGGAAAATGTTAGTGCAAACTAGTTTGCTACAACAGTGGAAGAAGCTTGACAGCAAAAGAAAGTAAAAGGTGGTGGCTGGAGGGAAGCGCACTGTTGGAGTGGCAGAGATGTGACTGTGCTTATATTCTGAGATGACAGAACAAGCAGGGAGGGGGATTCGTGGAAGAAGACAGGAAGCGAATCTTGAGCACATGGGGGTAGCTGCTCTGGGTGGAAGCTGTCGTTTTTTCTGAGATGGGAGGGAAGAATTAGTTTGGTATAAATATGGATTCATCTAGCAGACTGCTGGTTCATAGTGAAAAGGTGTGACACACAGGCAATCCAAATGGCTGATAACACTCATGGCTAAGATGGGAAGTCTATCTATTTTGGTGGGGGTGGGAGGGAATCTCCAGCAAAGAGGCTTTTGAAATATTGGTTAAAAGCATGGGCTTTAGAAGATGACAGGACAGCAAGTAGTAATTCTGACACTCCCTAGCTGAGTGACCTGAAGTTGTTTTAATCATTTTCTAGGCTTCCAGTCCTTCATTTGTAAATTGGGAATTATAATGCTGCTGCTGCTAAGTCGCTTCAGTCGTGTCCGACTCTGTGCGACCCCATAGACGGCAGCCCTCCAGGCTCCCCCATCCCTAGGATTCTTCAGGCAAGAACACTGGAGTGGGTGGGAATTATAATAGTATCTATGTTATACCATTTTGTGAAGACTTAATGAAATCATACATGGACAGTGTCTGCCGTCTCATAGGTACTCACGTCTAACTGGGCTAAAAAAAGGCGAGGACCAAAGTGGACATTCAGATGTGCGTATAGACCAGGCCAACCGGGAGACAGTGCAAACAGTCATTGGAATTTAGCCGTCATCCTAGACTGACTGGAGTGGAGAGCGGAGCAGTCCCAGGAGCCAGCTGGGAGCCCGTGGGCTGTGGCCGCCCTGGAGAGCGGGTCTGTGCTGGCGCCCAAAGGCAAGCCCCACTGACAGCCTGTGGCAGGCTCGGACGCCTCCTGCTTGGGTAGACAGTCCCCACTCAGTCCCCGGGGGCGATGGCAGCGTAAGGCTGCCACATTCCCGCGAAAGCGCCCAAGGGAGCACGGGGCCTGGAGACTCCACCGCTGACGGGAGCTGGAGGAGAACCCTTTGCGTTTGTGGAAGTATAAGTAAGATTTTGCCAATGGGACCCTATCTTGGAAAGACACCAGGGCTCCCTTACTGAGAAAGTGGTACCGTCCTGAGAGGAAAAAGGCAAGGAGGCCTTGAAGGTGTCGTGCTAATCCCTCGGTAAAGGGGCTCCATGGTAGGAAGGCCTGCCAGTCTCGGGATTTGCGGGGAGCGCCCGCCTTGCAGGTCTTAGGAATCCAAGGGCAGCCACTACTTGGGGCCAGGCCCTCGTCACCGCATCACACGGCCAGTAGCCAGGCTGAACGGTGGAGGATTCTCCACAAGGTCACAAGTTCTTTTCAGTCGACGTTGTGGTCGCATAAAGAGCAAGATCAGGTCATTCCGGATCTGGCTCCAGGCACAGTGACTTTGCCATACACAGAGAAAGCGATGACCTCTGCTCATAAAATGTCAGAGTCAATCTCCCAAGATGTGTCATCACTGAATGGGTAAAATGTCATATAGCATAGATCTAAAAGAGGATTAGAAAAAATCCAAGCAGACTATGATGGGATCTAAGAAAAATCTGTTCACTGTTTTGCAGAGAAATACTAGGCCAGATAAAATAGTCATCACTCAAGGATGAATAAACAGGCAAAATAAAACCTCATTATGAGGCATATGAAACATTTTTTGACTTTAAGAAATGAAAATATAGCACTCAAGAGGCAGAGGAAGAGCATGCTTTTGAAAAAGATTTACTACAGGAAATGGGAATAAATTTTAAGCAGCATATGCTTTGTGGTCTAAATAACATTCAAAGACCCCATGAAGCAGGAGATGAAAAATGAGAGAAAAAAATACATTGAGGTAAGAAAGAAGCTGGTTAAGAAACTAAATATAGAATAAGACGAAAGAAGGAAAAATGTCATAAAACTGAATATGAAATATCAAAATGGAAAATGCATGAGAAGCAATAAAGGGATTAATTGGCAACGTTTATAATGAAATCAGTAATACAGAGGACAAATTTGAAGCCCTCTTCTAGAAATAAAAGAAAATGAAAATTATATAAAAATATTATGAAAAAAGATGACAGATGCAGAAGGCAGAAAGTGAAATCCAATATGAAGAAAACTGGTCCTGCCGAAGAAGACACTTGAGCAAGCGGGAAAATAGCCGTGCTAGAGCAACACCATACATGTGCATATATGGATTTAAAGTGTTAGAAAATAATTAGGTAAACATTTGTAATAATTTGAAAATAAGTAAGTAAATAAAAAAGATACCTGAATTTAAGTAAGTAAAAACTCAGATCAAGTGAATGCTAAACAAAATGAAAATAAATAGACCAGTTTCTTTGAAAAATTGAAATTTTAGTTTTTCATAAAAAGAATTATGGAAGACAGGGAGAAAAAAAAAAAAAAAGAAAATAATCAGGACAAGAAGATAAGAAAGCAACACCTTCCGAGGCCTAATTTACTAAGATCTAAGAATGGTAAACCTAGACACATTATTATTGTTGTTCACATTTGAAGTCAATAAAAAAGTGTTCTCTGATACCAAGTGTCAAAACCTAAATCAATCAAGTCACCTTCATGACTTGAAAAAAAATGAGTTTTCTAGACAATCATAAAATAAGTTCAGTTCTAAAAATCATCCTGTAAAATAAAAATGTACTTTATTAAAAGTATTTTAGTATTTATTGCCAGTAAGTACTGAAATATTTTGATGTAGGATCAAGTCTAAACTGTTGTAAATATGCTGTAGCTACAACAGAGATTGCAAACTTCATCTTTAATCCTTGGAAGAGAAAATATAACATGTAAATATTAATATCTAGCAAAGAAGAAGGCAATGGCACCCCACTCCAGTACTCTTGCCTGGAAAATCCCATGGACGGAGGAGCCTCACGGGCTGCAGTCCATGGGGTCACTAAGAGTCGGGCATGACTGAGTGACTTCACTTTTGCTTTTCACTTTCATGCATTGAAGAAGGAAATGGCAACCCACTCCAGTGTTCTTGCCTGGAGAATCCCAGGGACAGGGGAGCCTAGTGGGCTGCCGTCTACGGGGTCACACAGAGTCGGACACGATGGAAGCGACTTAGCAGCCGCAACAGCAGCAAATAAAAATGTGGGTCTAAATCCTCAGATGGTGGAGGAGACCTCAGAGAAGGAAAGGCAGTGTCACATGTGTGCCGTGCTAGGAGGAAAATGGTAGGCACATTCCTCCCCCCTGACATGAACAGAGAAATAGAGTTGTTTATTTTTTAAGGGTAACTTTGAACAAAAGTAAAAGTAGAATGTATACTTTTTCATTAGAAGAGAGAAAAGAGAAACAAAACTTGTATGATAGAGTCAAAGAAAAATATCACAGGAGATAGCAAAGAAACTGAGACAAACTCTACATCAAGATGAATAACACAAACATGAAATTTATGACAAATATAATGACTTAATCATATTAAATGGCAAAAATTAGGTCATTAGACAATCAGCACTAATTGTCTATTAAAGATAGCTATGAAAGATTAACACAAGAAAATTGAAAGTAGAAGATTATATTTAAATACAAAGAACTATTCTCCCCAGCTAACAGTTAGAATTACAATCATACAAGATGAAGTAGATTCTCAAGGAAAAAAATTTAACTGTCTCGTAGATAATTTGTTTTTTTCAATGTTAGTAAGAAGATCCCAAATTAAAATGTATCAGGATTCAACTTCCATGTGCCAAATAACAGAATATATAATAAGCATAAAGCAAAAACTGTTAGAATTAGAAAGAGGAACTGACTGCAATGGATGTATAATAAAAAATGAAATATTTTTCTGTCCTTCAGAGTTAAAGTGGGCAATAGACAAAGAAGTGGGGTATCTTATAATGTCATCAGTTGAGTCAGTTTGAAAATGCACATGGAGATTTATACCTCAAATAGAACATACATTCTGTTTTTAAATATTTGGAAACACATAGACTATTATATATATTTGATCAGAAAGAAAACCTCAGAATTTTCTAAAAAGCAGATCTATGTAGATCACATTGTTTGATCAAAATGTAGCAAAATTAATATTTGAACAAGAATAATTTTTTTTAATTTCCCAACTTTTTTAAATGAAGAAAAAAGAAATATTCTTCTGAGTCAAATATGAGATTAAAAATGTAACTGCAAAATACTTACAAAACTGCAGTTATAAGCACACGACATATTCAAACCTGTAGTACTTAGTTAAAGCTGCAATTGGGCTTCCCAGCTAGCACTAGTGGTCAAGAACTTATCTACCAGTGCAGGAGACTTGAGAATCGTGGGTTTGACCCCTGGATAGGGAAGATCCCCTGCGGGAGGGCCTGGGAGCCCACTCTCAGGAGAGAAAGAAGATTGGCTGGCTGTAATACATAGGGTTGCAAAAAGTCGGATATGAGTGAAGCGACTA
>SJYG01000589.1:891596-952382 GCA_006410535.1 Litocranius walleri | reverse complement strand
AGCGACTAGGAGGCACTAGAATTTTAAAAAATAAAAGAAACGAATGAATGAAGGCATTAACTTGAAAAGCTTCATTCATGTTGATGTGTGGCAAAACCAATACAGTGTTGTAAAGTAAAAAAAATAAAGCTGAGAGCAAAACAAAGCATGGCTGACAGGAAAAAAAAGAGAAAAAAGTTATTAAGGATGAAGCAGAAATTAAAATTTAGTAAACTGAAAGGAAAAGAATAGAGAAATAAATTCAAGTGGTTCTTCAGAATAAAAGCTGACAATAAATAGAAGAAAAATAAAATATACAAACTTCTATTTATTCTAACCAAATAAAAAATACGAGATGAGAAAAAAATTAAGAATAAAAACATCACCTTAGACATGAAAACATCTGAAAATCTTGGTATAATGAATCATTTCATTCTTATCAAACATGTAGATTAATTTCCAAAGAAGCAGGAAACATTCTTGAGAAAAAAAATAATAAACAAAAGTAAATATTTACCTATTCAGAAGATTTAAAGCAAAATTCTTTCAAATTTTAAAGAACAAATAATTTTCTGACTTATTAACTCTTTGAGGGCATTAACACACATGGGAACAAGTCCCATTTCAAGAACTGGCAGAACTTTAACACCAAAAACTTATAAAACTAGCTCAAAAGAGAAAATGACAAAGTAACCTCATAAATATTGAGATTTAGATGCCAAAATCTAACATGCAATACTACACTTACCCAGCTGTTTGTGAAATAATGGAAACAAACCCTAGCAGATTTTCTTCCAAGAATGCAAATATAAATCAATATTATGAATTAATTAATTTAATTTTCACATCAATATGTCACAGAAGAAAAATAAAGTTATTATTCAAAAATATGCCAAAAACTATTTTGCAACAAAACGTAGCATCCATTTTTAGTTAAAGCACCTGATAACTAGGACCATAAGAGGCATGAAGTCTTCTTTCTTAAATTGGTACAGATGATCTATCTAAACATGTGATCAGTTCAGTTCAGTTGCTCAGTCATGTCCAACTCTTTGAGACCCCATGGACTGCAGAATGTCAGGCTTCCCTGTCCATCACCAACTCCCAGAGTTTACTTAAATTCATGTCCATCGAGTCAGTGATGCCATCCAAACATCTCATCCTCTGTCGTCCCCTTCTCCTGCCTTCAATCTTTCCCAGCATCCGGGTCTTTTCAGTGAGTCAGTTCTCCGCATCTGGTGGCCAAAGTATTGGAATTTCAGCTTCAACGTTAGTTCCAATGAACATTCAGGACTGATTTCCTTTAGGATTGATTAGTTGGATCTCCTTGCAGTCCAAGGGACTCTCAGGAGTCTTCTCCAACACCACAGTTCAAAAGCATCAATTCTTTGGCACTCAGCTTTCTTTATGGTTCAACTCTCACATCCATACAAGACTACTAGAAAAACCATAGCTTCGACTAGATGGACCTTTGTTGGCAAAGTAACGTCTCTGATTTTAATATGCTATCTAGGTTGGTCATAACTTTTCTTTCAAGGAACAAGCGTCTTTTAATTTCATGGCTGCAGTCACCATCTGCAGTGACTTTGGAGTCCAAGAAAATGAAGTCTGTCACTGTTTCCATTGTTTCCCCATCTATTTGCCAAGCCAGGCTTCAACATGAGCCATGAACTTTCAGATGTTCAAGTTGAATTTTGAAAAGGCAGAAGAACCAGAAATCAAATAGCCAACATCTGTTGGATTATTAAAAAAGCAAAAGAATTCCAGAAAAATATCTACTGCTGCTTTATTGACTATGCCAAAGCCTTTGACTGTGTGGATCACAACAAACTGTGGAAGATTCTGAAAGAGATGGGAATACCAGACCACCTGACCTGCCTCCTGAGAAATCCGTATGCAGGTCAAAAAGCAACAGTTAGAACTGGACATGGAACAACAGACTGGTTCCAAATAGGAAAAGGAGTATGTAAAGGCTGTATACTGTCACCCTGCTTATTTAACTTAGATGCAGAGTACATCATGAGAAACGCTGGGCTGGATGAAGCACAAGCTGGAATCAAGACTGCCAGGAGAAATATCAATAACCTCAGATATGCAGATGAAACCACCCTTATGACAGAAAGTGAAGAGGAGCTAAAGGGCCTCTTGATGAAAGTGAAAGAGAAAAGTGAAAAATTGGCTTAAAACTCAGCATTTGGAGAATGAGGATCAGAGCGTCCGGTCCTATCACTTCATGGAAAATAGATGGGTAAATATGTGATATTAACAATAAAACTCTAGGAACATTGAGTTTAAAAGAAAAAATACATGGATGCTTTTTATTATAAATACTAATCAGTGTTGTTCTTCAATTCCTAACCCATGAAATAAGATCTGGTAAAGAGGGGAAAAGGGTTAATGATTGAAGAGGAAGAGGAAACTATTAGTATTTATTCATGTTATGATGGTCTATCCTGAAGTCTCAAAACCAGGGGAATAGAATCAGTTAAAAATGAAAGATTTTTATTGAGATATTTCAGCTTAAGTGACCAGTCATAACCAAATATACAAAAATCAATTGGTTTTATATATAAAAGCAATAAATAATTAGAAGAGTTGATTTAAACATCTCACTCATAATGAAATGAGCAAATTATCTGGGAATATATCTAATACAAAATGTTTAAGACCCATAGGAAGAAAGCTATAAAATTTATTATGGATTTAAAAGACTTCAATAAATGGAGAGAAACACTGTATTTTTTTCCAGTGTGTTTACTGAGAACTTGTAAAGCTGTCAGGTTTGAACAGGTCCCAGAGCAACAAAATCTGGTTCCACTCAGGAGCATAGATGCAAAAGTCCTAAGCAGAGCAGCATCACATCAAGTCAACCAGCATATGGAGATGGTAACACACCTACAGCAAGTAGGGTTGATTCTACGAATGCAAAGGTTGCTCAGCTTCAGGGCAGAAAACTTGCCTGTCTTGTTCTTGTCTATATTCCTGACATTTACCATGGTCATTGGCATATACGTAATAGTGTTAGTCACTCAGTCATGCCTGACTCTTTGCAACCCCGTGGACTGTAGTCCACCAGGCTCCTCTGGTCCATGGAATTCTCGAGGCAAGAATACTGGAGTGGGTAGCCATTCCCTTCTCCAGGGGACCTTCCTCACCCGGTGATCAAACCCAGGTCTCTTGCACTGAAGGCAAATTCTCACCATCTGAGCCAGCAGGGAAGCACATATACATAATGAGTTCTCAGTAAATATGTGCTAACTGAATGAACATTATGTTGGCCTCTTTTTGCTACATTAGTAGATTAAAGGACAAAATCTACTTAATATCTTCATAGGTGTCCGAACAAAATCATTTGAGAAAATTCAAAATCCATTTTACATTAAATGCTAAGATAGAAATAGAATGAGCTCTTTTTAAAATCTTGCTAAAGTTTTCTACCAGAAACATACAGCAAGTGTCCTACTTGATAATAAAATAGTCAGGAGCAAGAAAAGTGTGCTTACCTCAACTTATCAAAACTTATCAAAAGTGTGCTTATCACCTCAATGTATCAAAGCTTTACTGGAAATCCTAGTTAATAAATTAATCAAGAAAAATAAGGATAGTGAAAGGAAGGAGTGGATGGAACAAAATAGTTTGTTTGTGTAGATGGCACTGACTTTTGCTCATACAATGACACCTGAAGAGGACCAAGAGACAGCGGCTGAGTAAGGAGACGGCCCAAGGCCAGCACGCAGAGAGCCCTGGGCTGCTCCACACCCTAGCAATGACTGGACAAAGCTTTAATGATTGACCTGTTCACGATGATAACAAAATAATTAAGTTTTTAGGAATGACACAGAAATATGGCAAGACCCAGATGAAAATATATTGTAAAGCTTAGTGGAAAAGTCAGATAAATAAAGAAGAGACCATGTTTCTGGGTTATAAGATATCACTTCTTTGTAACTTCTCTATAAATTCAATTAAATCTGAATTTAAAAATCCCATAGGAATTTTTTTTTTCTTTTTTTGGAACAGAACTCAATAAGCTACACTTCCAAACTCTGGAAAGAAAAACCAAGATATTTTTGAAAAAGAGAAATCAAGAGGGGCAATTTGCCCTGTCAAACATTAAAAATAAACTATCAGTTTAGTTCAGTTCAGTTAGTTTAAAACTATAATATATTGCAACTACACTTACTAGCTGGGGACTAATCAGTCAATCAATAGACCAAAAAGAAAAGGAAATCTAGATGCCTACTGTGCAGTAACTAAAAAACCAATACATTAAAAAAAAAAAGACCTGATGTTTAGAAAAAACATTTTTAAATATAGAGGAAAAAAATAATGTTCATGTAACTTTGGCATGGAGGCCTTCATAGCCAAGATATAAAATCCAAAAGACATGAAGTAACAGATGGACAAATTTGCCCACATAAAAATCAAAATCTTCTGTATGACAAAAAGCAATATGAAGCTTAAAAGCAGCTTTAGACTCAAATAAACTGTTTGTGCTGCACAGTTGATAGATAAAGGATTCATAATTAAAGTAGGTACACTTTTGAATAGTTAAGGAAGACAACCAATTTTTTAAATAAGCAAAGGATAAGAATAAACTATTCACTGAAAAAAATTATAGTTTCTAAAGATGTTTAATCTCAATAATTGTAGAAAATGGGAATTTAAAGAGCTTTGCTCCTAGAACTTGGAGTCAGGTGTCAGTGAAGGTCAGGGGACAGGCATTTTGGGGTGCTGCTATTGGGAGTATAAATGGATGAAGATGATTTGGCAGTATTAGAATTAAAAACACAAGTCTCCCCAGTTATACTGCTTAGGCTTTCTATTAAGAGAAAATATACATGTACTGGGAGAGATTGAAAGCAAAAAGAGAAGAGGATGGTGGAGAATGAGATAGTTAGAGAGCATCACTGACTCCATAGCTATGAATCCGAGCCGTCTCCAGGAGACAGGCGAGGACAGAGGAGCCTGGCATGCTGCAGTCCATGGGGTCACAAAGAGTCGGACCTGACTTAGCTACTGAACAGTAACAACTTAACCATAGTTCGAAAAATATTGGAAATGTATGCATCTGACAGTATGAGTCACTTCTGGTACTATGCGATCTATATGAGCAGATAAAGATGAATACTGCATGGGCAGAGAAGGGGAATCATATAGACCTGCATATAGGAACACAGAGAGCAGCACGCTGTTAAATAAACGTAAGCTCCATCCGCTTTAAGACTTTGTTCATCCTGAATCCTCAACATCTTAATTAATCCTTGGCATACAGGTTCTCAATTAAAAATCTCTTGAATAAATAAGTGTGAAAATAAGTGTATAAACCATTTAAATATAGTGGTCTGATTAATATTTATGGGCTTCCCTGGTGGCTCAGATGGTAAAGCATCTGCCTGCAATGCAGAGACTCAGGTTCAGTCCCTGGGTTGGGAAGTTCCCCTGGAGAAGGAAATGGCAACCCACTCCAGTACTCTTGTCTGGAAAATCCCATGGACAGAGGAGCCTGCTGGGCTACAGTCCAGAGGGTCACAAAGAGTCAGACACGACTGAGTGACTTCACACTCACTCATTAATATTTAAAACTGAATATGAACAATGTTTACAAGTAGAGAAAAAGGACTGAAAATGTAACAGCAAATTTTTTAGTACTTATTTCTAAGAGTCAAGTTTAGGAGAAGCTGTCTTTAGAAATCATCTCAATGATCCTTTCCTTAGATCACATTCAGGGACCTAAAACAGCAGTCATTTTCTCATTCTCTGATTGCATGGATAATGAATGTAGACAGAGCACAAGCGAGACAGCTTGTGTCTGAGCTATGACATCTGGAGCCTTGGTCTTATTTCAAAAGACAGGGACTCGATGTCAGGAGACTTCTTACATGTTGGTGCCCAGGTTAGGACGACTTCAAGGCTACTCCTCTGGGACTGTCTGCTGCAGTGACGTCTGCGTGGGCTGGGGCTCTTCACAGCACGGAGGCTTCAGGGTCACTTGACTTTTCCTATGACGACTTAGGTACCCAGGAGCAAGTGTTCCCATGGACAAAGTGGAAGGTGCAAGATCTTTCATGCCCTAGCCTTCATGGCCAGCCAGCATCCCTTCTGCCATGTTCTGTTGGCTGAAGCATTTGTGAGTCCCCCAAATTCAAGGGGAGGAGTGGTGAAGAACCAACAGAGAGGGAAAATGTTTATTTCTGTTCATCTTTTTTTTTTAAGTAACCTCTTTAATTTGCCAGTTTGTTCATGACAGTAAAGGAGGTGGTGAAAGACACAGAATCTGAAACCAGAAAACCCAAGTTCAAATCCTGATGCCTCCATTCTAATAGCTGACTGATCCTGGCCAAGCGCTTAGCCTTTCTGTGCCTCTGTTTCTTTATATGTAAAGTTAGAGATAATTACAACACCTACTTCATGACTATTGGGACAATTTTGTGCATCCATACATATGAAAGTCCTTAGGACAAAGTCAGACATATTGTACTAGACATGACTATTACTTGTGTGTAAAAACTTTTAAATTGAACCTGCATAAGAAATGGTCTTTTAAAAATTCAACAATAATGAGAGAGAAAGCTTTGCATTAATTGGATATCTCTACCCCTCAGCTGGGCTTCTCCGGTGGCTCAGTCGGTACAGGATCTTCCTGCAATATGGGAGAACTGGCTTCAGTCCCTGGGTTGGGAAGTTTCCCTGGAGAAGGGATAGGCTACCCTCTTCAGTACTCTTACCTGGAGAAGCCCATGGACAGAGGAGTCTGGTAGGCTACAGTCCATGGGGTCGCAAGAGTCAGACACGACTGAGCGACTAAACCACCACCATCTCTCAGCCAAGTTTAAAATCTTCTGTCTAGCTGTGTAAGCCATCCTTCTACAAACCGCAGTCTTAGCATCCTCACCACATGGCAGCCTCATGCCTACTACAGAACAAATCAGGACCCCAGAGATGAAGGTCTCCAATTAATGGGGAGGACCTGGAAGAGTCTACCTTCTCCTAATCTGTGGAGTCAGCAGTCTCTTCTGCCACGCTCTGTTGGTCAACCAATCTCTAAGGTTCATCCAGATTCCAGGGGAATATTCTCTTTAGGAGGAATGTCAAAAAAAAATTGAAGATAACATGTGAAAATTTCTATGTCCTCTATTTCCAGGACAGCATGTTGGAGTAAGAACACTTTTAGATCAGACACATCCTCTGGGTTTGAATACCATCTCAGTCACTTGGCTGTTTAGACTTGTTATGACTGTTTAATAAATTAACACATGTAAGATACTTGGTATACGCCAAATTAAGTGTTTACTAAAACTTAACTGCATTGCTTTGGATAAAAATTAAGATTTTGTTTCTATGGCCAGATGGATATTTCTTGGGCTGTTGTGCTATAGAATAGGAAATTTCAAAAACTAAACAGTAGGTAAATTCATCCGATGTGTCAGTATAGAGGAGCGATAAAATCTCTAGGTTTTCATCTTCTCAGAAAACACAAAAAGTGCATGTATCTGCCCAAGGAATTCTCCCCAGTGCATATTCCCAACTGGGAGTATGTGTCTGGTTTTCAATTTTTAGGGTTGTCTGCGTCCTAAGTTCTGTTGTGTCCAACTCTTTGAAACCCCATGGACTGTAGCCGGCCAGGCTCCTCTGTCCATGGAATTCTCCAGACAAGAATACTGGCGTGGGCTGCCATGCCCTTTTCAGGGGGCCTTCCTGACCAGGGATCGCTGCACCTCCTGTGTCTTCTGCTTTGGCATGTGGGTTCTTTATCATTAGTGCCACCTGGGAAGCCCAGGGTAGTCTAGTTCCAAGCAAAAAAAAAGTTTCTGTCAGAGTTGAATATACACCTCCTCCTTCTCTTTCTAATCACCTCTGTGATTGTCTAGATTGTCTAGAAAATTTGGCATTTATGGAAACCCTTTTCAGGACTGACCACAGAATTCTTTTTTCTTATGCCTAGATGGTGAGCGAGGTCTCATAAAATGCATAGCACATCATTATATTATGTTTAAACATTTTTATTCCTCCAGAGAATTTAAAATATACAAACATGTGACTCTGTGAGGAAATGATCCAAAAAAGATTATAAATACGGCCATAAATGTCAAAGTTCCTAAAACATTTCCCTGGCTCTATCTTCAGAAGAAAGTGTTTACACAGAGAGCACACACCAGCATGTTTTATTACTGTTGTTGTGGGCGTTAAACGTTACAAATGCAATCTGTTTGACATATACATAAACAATGATCTCCACAGAACTTTAAGAAGTGCCTCTAAGTCCATGAAGCTGATCGGCAGGAACAATCGCATAAGGCCCGGGCAGCAGGCGCTCCAGGGCGAGCAAGACGTTGCCGTGGCTCGGAGACAATAAGAATTCCTCTTCAGGTGACTAAACAGCAACTTCAGGTTTTTTCTTAATCAATGTTTAGTTTTAAAACTGTGTTTGTTTCTGGAAACTGTGTTACAGTTAATAGCTAATCATCACCTACGATCCTGTTTGACTCATTCAGGATGATCAATATTTCCTTTCTTAAAAAGAAAAGAACACAGGAAAGGAAGAAGGAAGGAAGCAGGAGAAGGAAAGGAAAAGCAAAGCAGGAGAGAAGAAGGGAGGAAGGAAGATGCAGTGGAGGGAGGAGGGGAAATGAAGACAAGATGGGCATGAAGATGGGGAGCAGGAGGGAGGGAGACAGAGGGAGGAAGGAGGAGGAAATGTCCCCCATTTAGACTTGCCCTGTCTATCTAGAGGGTCTCTGGGAAATGTCCCCCATTTAGACTTGCCCTGTCTATCTAGAGGGTCTCTGGGAAATGTCCCCCATTTAGACTTGCCCTGTCTATCTAGAGGGTCTCTGGGAAATGTCCCCCATTTAGACTTGCCCTGTCTAGAGGGTCTCTTTCCTTCCTGGACCTCTTACTCTTCAAAGAATCAGCAGTAAAGTTGACCTTGCCAGGCCCATCCTCCTTTGAAAGGAAACTCCTCCACTCTCAGTCCCTGCTGCCTACATTAAGGAAAGTTAGAAGAAATAGGTAAACTTCATTTGAATAATATATTTTATAAGCCAGTATATCTAAAATATTATCATAAGAACATGTCATCAATATGAAAATGAAATACTTGACACTTTTTCTTAGTACTGACTTTTTGAAATCCAATTTTTTTTTCACACATATAACTCATCACAATTAGAAGTTGTCACATTTCTCTTGTATCCTATCCTTCTTATTTCTATTCATCCATAAAATAATTCCCCCTTAGCTTGAACCAGTTTGAGTCGGGCTCTCCTTCTTCAAACAAAGCTGAATACAGTAGTTAGTAGAGTGGTCACCGTGTTTATTTGCTTATTTCCTGTCTTCAAGAAATTATTTGGTATGGCACCAAATTATTTTTCTTCAGTCATCTGCCACTGGAGATGTTTGGGATTATTTGTGCTTTATGGGATGGGATGATTCGACTTTATCTTCCTATCATGTACCCTTTTCTATTTGATGTTACATTATGTTTGCAAAAACGGGCTTCCCTGGTGGCTCAGATGGTAAAGAATCTGCCTGCAATGTGGGAGACCTGGGTTCTGTCTCTGAGTCAGGAAGATCTCCTGGAGAAGGGAATGGCTATGCACTCCAGTATTCTTGCCTGGAGAACCCCATGGACAAAGGAGCCTGGAGAGCTACAGTCAGTGAAGTTGCAAAGAGTCAGACACAGCTGAGTGACTAATGCTATCTATGTTTGCAAAAATACTGATAAGATTCAATTTTTCATCAGGCAGTTGAGAGAGTTCCTCTTAACAATGCCCTGTGAAACTCATGACAGTTAACATTAAATGCCCTAGGAAGGGGCTATTCCTAATACCACATAATTTCATTAATTTAAATCCAAGTAAAGATCAAATTTTCCAATTCATCTCAACCATTTATTAACCTTAGCTTTCTTGATGATTAACTTCGATGACAATAGCATTTCAGTCCATGTTCAAACATAATACTTGACTTCTTACACTACAGTGGGGTTATTTTTAGGTAAATATTTTTACTCCAGAGCAGTTTAGAGAAACCACAAGTTTATGAGTTAATTATCCAAGCCTCAGTTTACTTATTAATTAAATGGAAGAGTTCCTTGACTGTAACCTGTTCTGACAACAACCGATCTTAACTATACTTGGTGTATGAATGCAACAAGACACACATATCATGATCATTTTAAAAATTATTCTGAGTGATAATATTGAAAGATTAAAGACAATCACATGGGAAATCAGTACTTTTTATTTCTGAAATTTATTCTAATTATTTCCTCACCTCTGACCTTGTATGTCCAGTAGGGTTGGAATATGACCTTGGGTGCCCCAAGCCTCATTAATCAAGATGAGTCATAGTTTAAAGCAATAATTTTAAAAATAAAATGGAATGCCAAAAATCTGTGATGAAAAAAATCGGACTTTTAAACGAAAGAGAGGATCAGAGATTGCAGTGAGCAGAAAATACTGCTCCCAGCTCATTAGTAACATTAGTTATCAAACTACTTTACTTCAGTTAAATAGAATTTCAGAAACTTCCACCAGCCATAGAACTCAATATATTTTCAGCTCTTAAACAACCACTCCGTTCTAATATCTTTACTTACATTTTTTTTCTCCTTTCATTTTTCACAGGTTGGGGTTCTCCCCAGATATTATGTTAGGAGATTCAAATGAGTTTCGCTCTTTCAGATCTCTGTTGGTGCTACATGATTCTTAATAACTGTGAAACCTATTTTTAGGCAGAATATAAATAACATGGTTGAGAATAGAAATCTACGAATAGTGGTTTGACTGAAAGAACGGTGTAACCAATTTCACTCCATTGAGGTATCACTAAACAAGATAAGCTTGTTTCATTGCATACAAAGGAATGACCAAATTAAGCATGAGAAACTGTAAGAAAATTTTCAGTCATGACTTTTTTTCCAGCCTGAATTTTTACTCTTCTGTATGGTTTGAAAGAGAATTCTCAAGAGCCACTCCGTCTTTCTGTCGAGCCCTTGGGGAAACCGGTTCGATCTAGACTTATTTTTATTAGTGGCCTCCTAATGCCCCATGTTTCAGATGTTCAGGTCAAGTAGGAAGAAGGAAGCCGTAAGGATGGCAGTGTGCAGTCTGAAAGCTAAGCCAGAGCTTCTCAAAGGGATGTTACTAAAACACAGATTCTGAGATGTGACCTGATATTCTGCATTTCTAACAAATTCCCAGGTAATGCCAACGTTTCTACTTAAGGTACCAAACTCTGAGTAGCAAGGATCTATGCTACTTGTGAATTTCTGTTGTTGCTTTAGACACTGAGTGTTTAAGAAATTACTCTACTTGGAAAAATAACTTAGGTTGCTTCTCTAGAATTTAAGATTCTTAAGAGTGGGAGTTTTGTCTTGTTTGTTCTTATAGCCCTACTGCTTAGGCCATTCCAGAGTGTATTGACGGTACTTTAATGTTGTTGGTTGTTGAATGAACAAAAAAATGAAATATGACCAATTTTCAAACAGGGTTCTTAAGTTTTTTTGGGCCTATGTTTCTTGTTCCTTTGACAATCTGATAGACTGTAGATCCCTTCTCAGATTAATATTTTTAAATGCTCTTCAAACAAAGCTGAATACAGTAGTTAGTAGAGTGGTCACCGTGTTTATTTGCTTATTTCCTGTCTTCAAGAAATTATTTGGTATGGCACCAAATTATTTTTCTTCAGTCATCTGCCACTGGAGATGTTTGGGATTATTTGTGCTTTATGGGATGGGATGATTCGACTTTATCTTCCTATCATGTACCCTTTTCTATTTGATGTTACATTATGTTTGCAAAAACGGGCTTCCCTGGTGGCTCAGATGGTAAAGAATCTGCCTGCAATGTGGGAGACCTGGGTTCTGTCTCTGAGTCAGGAAGATCTCCTGGAGAAGGGAATGGCTATGCACTCCAGTATTCTTGCCTGGAGAACCCCATGGACAAAGGAGCCTGGAGAGCTACAGTCAGTGAAGTTGCAAAGAGTCAGACACAGCTGAGTGACTAATGCTATCTATGTTTGCAAAAATACTGATAAGATTCAATTTTTCATCAGGCAGTTGAGAGAGTTCCTCTTAACAATGCCCTGTGAAACTCATGACAGTTAACATTAAATGCCCTAGGAAGGGGCTATTCCTAATACCACATAATTTCATTAATTTAAATCCAAGTAAAGATCAAATTTTCCAATTCATCTCAACCATTTATTAACCTTAGCTTTCTTGATGATTAACTTCGATGACAATAGCATTTCAGTCCATGTTCAAACATAATACTTGACTTCTTACACTACAGTGGGGTTATTTTTAGGTAAATATTTTTACTCCAGAGCAGTTTAGAGAAACCACAAGTTTATGAGTTAATTATCCAAGCCTCAGTTTACTTATTAATTAAATGGAAGAGTTCCTTGACTGTAACCTGTTCTGACAACAACCGATCTTAACTATACTTGGTGTATGAATGCAACAAGACACACATATCATGATCATTTTAAAAATTATTCTGAGTGATAATATTGAAAGATTAAAGACAATCACATGGGAAATCAGTACTTTTTATTTCTGAAATTTATTCTAATTATTTCCTCACCTCTGACCTTGTATGTCCAGTAGGGTTGGAATATGACCTTGGGTGCCCCAAGCCTCATTAATCAAGATGAGTCATAGTTTAAAGCAATAATTTTAAAAATAAAATGGAATGCCAAAAATCTGTGATGAAAAAAATCGGACTTTTAAACGAAAGAGAGGATCAGAGATTGCAGTGAGCAGAAAATACTGCTCCCAGCTCATTAGTAACATTAGTTATCAAACTACTTTACTTCAGTTAAATAGAATTTCAGAAACTTCCACCAGCCATAGAACTCAATATATTTTCAGCTCTTAAACAACCACTCCGTTCTAATATCTTTACTTACATTTTTTTTCTCCTTTCATTTTTCACAGGTTGGGGTTCTCCCCAGATATTATGTTAGGAGATTCAAATGAGTTTCGCTCTTTCAGATCTCTGTTGGTGCTACATGATTCTTAATAACTGTGAAACCTATTTTTAGGCAGAATATAAATAACATGGTTGAGAATAGAAATCTACGAATAGTGGTTTGACTGAAAGAACGGTGTAACCAATTTCACTCCATTGAGGTATCACTAAACAAGATAAGCTTGTTTCATTGCATACAAAGGAATGACCAAATTAAGCATGAGAAACTGTAAGAAAATTTTCAGTCATGACTTTTTTTCCAGCCTGAATTTTTACTCTTCTGTATGGTTTGAAAGAGAATTCTCAAGAGCCACTCCGTCTTTCTGTCGAGCCCTTGGGGAAACCGGTTCGATCTAGACTTATTTTTATTAGTGGCCTCCTAATGCCCCATGTTTCAGATGTTCAGGTCAAGTAGGAAGAAGGAAGCCGTAAGGATGGCAGTGTGCAGTCTGAAAGCTAAGCCAGAGCTTCTCAAAGGGATGTTACTAAAACACAGATTCTGAGATGTGACCTGATATTCTGCATTTCTAACAAATTCCCAGGTAATGCCAACGTTTCTACTTAAGGTACCAAACTCTGAGTAGCAAGGATCTATGCTACTTGTGAATTTCTGTTGTTGCTTTAGACACTGAGTGTTTAAGAAATTACTCTACTTGGAAAAATAACTTAGGTTGCTTCTCTAGAATTTAAGATTCTTAAGAGTGGGAGTTTTGTCTTGTTTGTTCTTATAGCCCTACTGCTTAGGCCATTCCAGAGTGTATTGACGGTACTTTAATGTTGTTGGTTGTTGAATGAACAAAAAAATGAAATATGACCAATTTTCAAACAGGGTTCTTAAGTTTTTTTGGGCCTATGTTTCTTGTTCCTTTGACAATCTGATAGACTGTAGATCCCTTCTCAGATTAATATTTTTAAATGCATTAAAGAACATGTATAGCAATTACAAAGGAAACCAATTAAAGGGAATTATAGTTATCAAAATATGTAAAAGTCAAATATGTGATATAATAATATATGTGCTTTTAAAAAATAAAATCTATCAGTAGACCTAATAATTACCATAATTTTGAAGAAGTGATGAGATATAAACAATGTTTTCAGATATCTGCAGTAACTGTAATTTGATGGGAAAATATCTGTAATTTCTTTTGGTGATGAAGAGACAGGTACCGCTAATAGTACTACAGGTTGTTGCCTATTTTCATAATTGAAGGATATGCTCAATTTCAGCTGGAAGTAAGTGAAGATAATGCTGTAATTATTTTCACATTCAAGTTCACAGACACCCTGCATTCTACCCATGACCCTCTTAGGATCTGTGAACCCTAATTTAAGAACCTGTTTTTGGACAAGTTTTATTTATCATTTTCCACTGTTGGCTGAAAATCCTTTCATGAAAAGGATAGAAACAGTGATACTTATGATTATTTTACAAAGTGTAGTGTCTGGTGCTGGACATACTATTATTCCAGTTTTTTAACGCAGTACTTAAACTTGCAGAAATCTGAAATAGCTCTTCCCAGTGATTCTTTTCTTCCATTCCACTCATATTTACAACAGTGACAAAAATATAATGGATACCTATACTCACTGGATAAACAACTCATAAATGCAGGTTTGTAAAGTGCATTCCCATGAAACATATCCATAAACCTGGTTAGCACACCAAGACACCGTCAAGAATGTTTGAACTAAATCTTAATTTGTTCCTCACGAACATTTCACATGGCCTTCGGAGTGAGTTATGTGCTGCCTCGTTGACAAGGGATGTAACAGACTACACATTTGAGAGATGGAACGGGGCTTGTGGGATTGTTTTATTGAACAATTTCACAGATGTTAATAGGAGAGGTGGGCTGAAGAGTTTCAGCAGAGAGAAAGTAACTCCGAGCCTGGAGTTACTCACACACCTGTTGGCAGGTTGTCATATCTCTTCTACTCTGCTTCCTTTGCAATAATTTTTATGGCCACCTCACTGATCTCCTCCTCAGAAGTCAGAGGGAGGGGAAGGGAGAGAGGGAAGAAAGAGAAAGCAGGAGCGAACTAGCTAGGAATCAACTCGGGCACAGTGCCAAGGACTGTCTTTCCTCTAAAGCAGGGGGTCTTGGACTTGGGGCTGGACGCAGGAGCAGAGGAGATTTGTTTGGTTTATACACCATCAATAAAAATCAAATGTGGTATGGCTCAAAGGGAACCCTCTCATGCTGTTGGTGGGGATGTAAACTGGTACAGCCGCTATGGAAGACAGTATGGGAGTTTCATAAAAAACTAAAATAGCGTTGTCATATGATCCAGCAATCCCACTCCTGGGTATATACACAGAAAAGGGGAAAAGTCTAATTCAGAAAGATGCACCCCCCAATATTCTATAAATGCACCATCTACAATGCCCTAGACGTGGAAGCAATCTAAGGGCCCACTGACAGATGCGCGGGCAGAGACGGTGTGTCTACAACACCCTAGACGTGGAAGCAATCTAAGGGCCCACTGACAGATGAGTGGGCAGAGACGGTGTGTCTACAATACCCTAGACGTGGAAGCAATCTAAGGGCCCACTGACAGATGAGCGGGCAGAGACGGTGTGGCAGACGCAGTGCGTATACACGATGGAGTATTCCTCAGCCATGAAAGAGTGTGAAAAAGTGCCCATGGCAGCAGCACGGATGAGCCTAGAGACGATCATAAGTGCAATGAGCCGGAGAGGAACAAATATCCTGTGATGCCACTCATACGTGGAATCTAAAAAGAGATACAAAGTAACTCACACCCCAAACAGAAACAGACTCACGAGCACTGAAACCAAATTTATGATTACCAAAAGGGAGATGAGTAGGGGAGAGGTTAATTAGCATTTTGGGGTTAGCAGATACACACTACTGTATATAAAACAGATTACTAACAAGGTCCTTTTGTACTGCACAGGGAACTATACTGAGCATCTTGTAATAACCTATAATTGAAAAGAATCTGAAAAAGTATATATATATATATATTCCTGAAACATATACATCCAAAATATATACCTAAAACATATAAACCTGAAACAGAACATTGTAAATCAATAGATTTCAATCTTTAAAAAATCGAATTTGGTGCCCTTAGAAAAGCGTGCAGATCAGCGTTCATGAGCCCCTTCTAGGGATGAGGGCAGGCTGACAGCACGCTGTGTAGTGTCTGCCAGTTTCCCAGACGCAAATGCTTAGGAAGCTGATCGCGGATTTGGGACAAGATGCGTGTGGCGGGCCCTGGTGGTCCTGCAAGCTGGACCAGAGGACGCTGTGTCCTTCAGCCGCGCTGTCCCCTGTCCAACCCCACCGGATCCTCGAGGGCACTGGAACGCAGGACTTTTCCTGCAGCTTTTCCCCCCCAGGCTTCTGACATGGTTTCCAAAGCCAGAGTGAGGAATATGCTGGCTATTCTGAGATGCCAGCGGAGATTTCTGTTCATTGTGAAGAAAGCAAGAGGCTCTGGCAGCCGCCGGCGAGGACTGCGCCCGGGATACGCGCGAGGGAAGCTGCTTGGGCGGCACGTGATTGGCTGCTGCCTGTCTGTTTTTCCATCTGTCAAAAGCAGCTGTGAGGTCACAACCAACTGAGTGGTGGGAAATAATTGGAAAAAGTAATGCTGTTACGCAGGAGAAAAAAGAAAAAAAAAGAGTAGTACTTTTCTTCCTTCTCCTCAGCTTCCCTGCCCCACTAAATTACATTCCGCAAGGACTGGGTACTATTTCTGTCTTTTCACACTTCTTCTCTTGCTAACTTCCAGTGGGCTTCTGAGATCTGATGTAAACGTGCCGGCGATGTGGAAACTGATGGAGAGGCAGAGACGTATATGGAAGATGACATACATGCTCTTCACCACTCGTTAATGTTGCAGTTTTGGTGATGATCCAGTTGCTTAAAAAAAATCATATCATGTGTCCCTCGAATCATATTTTACCCAGGAAACAAAGCCTATCTTTATTTGTGATGATGCTTAAGAAGTTAGGCGGGTTTGTTCAGGGTTCTTAAATCAGTAGAGTGTGATCCCTCAGTTCAGTTCAGTTCAGCTGCTGACTCGTGTCCGACTCTGCGACCCCGTGAATCGCAGCACGCCAGGCCTCCCTGTCCATCACCAACTCCCGGCGTTGACTCAGACTTGCGTCCATCGAGTCAGTGATACCATCCAGCCATCTCATCCTCTGTCGTCCCCGTCTCCTCCTGCCCCCGATCGCAAAGCCCTCCTGAGTTCTGAACCAGTGGCCCACCCCAGCCTCCCCATCCTGATTACAGAGACGGTAGACTATGGAGGAAATGATGAAGCCACTGCTGGGCTTTTCCCCTGCCCGCGCTGCTCCTGCCCAGCCTCCTCCACCCAGGTAGTTACTGTCAGCGCCAGACGGCTTTTAGTAGGAAGTCTGGGGACCCTGGCTTTCTTCCATGACCATCTCTCACTTCTTCGTGGAGTCCTCTTTCTGGCTTCAGTCACCTCTGCTATCCTAGAGAGGACAGGAGTAAAGTAGAAAGCAGCAAGGTCTGAATATTCATTTAAAGAGCACTTTAATGATACTTCAGGAAAACAAACAGTAACTCAGGTTTAGATAGTAAGAATAAGTTTAGAAGCCATTTTTTGCCACTTTGCAGTAGGTCCATTATCTCATTTAACTTAGATGTTCTGGGTCTGCCTGTGGTATGACAGGGGAGTCAGTCTGAAGGTGGGGAGAAGACAGATTCTTATAAACATGTTGGTACAAGGAGTTACAATGTGGAATGTCTATCATCCTGTTTCCAGGCTTGCCATTGACCTCCAGGCCTTGGAGGCCCAGCCTGGCAAATTTCTCCTGATCTTCTGAGACTTATCTGAGACACAATGAGTTTCTTCCAGGAAGCACCCTTGTTAGCTTCCCACTAGGACTCTCCTGGGGTCCCCTCTGTTTACTGCACATACCACAGAATATTATCTGTCTGGCCTGTTGAGTTGCCCACTTCTTGAGAGGAGAGAAGACAACTTGTCCATCACTGTGACTCCAATCCCATTTTTTGCCTTGTATATAGAAAGTGCTTCAAAACGTTTTGTGAATGAGTGAGCCCTAAAGGGATGCTATAGTAAGTGCAAAGAACTTGTGTGGAGTTTATAGAGTAGCAGGATTTTCAGCAGAATTCTAAAGAATGCATTCTTTCGAGTAATGAGTTATGTTTTCATGAGAAAATGAAGGGGGACTCCACGGGAAGGAGTCTGCCGCATTGCAGAAGATGTGAGTCTCGTCCCTGGGTGAGGAAGATCCCCTGGTGAAGAAAGCGACAACTCGCTCCAGCGTTCTGGCCTGGGCAATCCCACGGACGGAGGAGCCTGGCGAGCTACGGTCAGTGGGGTCGCAAAGGAGTAGAACACAACTGGGCCGCTGGGCAGCAGCCACAAGCAAGGTCTGTGTAGGAGGTGACGTCCCGTTTTCTTTTGCTGTAGTTTGATAAATAGTAAATAAGAGCAGCCAAGCAACAGGGAAGGCAATCTGTAGACAGTCATTTGAAGCCTTTATGCAAAAGACTTTCGCCATGACTGGTAACTAACTATTCTGATGGCACAGTCATCTGGATATGCCATACATCTTGTACACTCAAATGCATGCTAGGTTGTCTTGCAAAGTCACAGTCCTTGAGTGTCTAAAAGGCACCCTATAAAGGAATGAATCAAACCTCTCACTAGAGGCTTCCTTTGGGGCTGCCTCATTCAGCTCTCCTGACTGCAACAGTGAGCCAGCTCTGAATATCTACATTTCTTCTTCATCCCTTGGAAAATAAAATTCAGCTTCACAGAAGCAGTTTCTCTCAATTATTAATGGCATCAGAAAATGTTCCCATTTCTCTTTCTATGGTTAAATTTTATCTTTCATAAAAATCACGTGTAGTATATCAGCTGGTAGGCAGAACTGCTCAGTACCTGAGAAAATCCCTTATGTCTTAGATACTTCCTTTATTCTGTCATTAAACCTTTTTGCGAAGGGTTACTCCATTACACTACATTTTCCACACATACATGCCCACATGCCCTTACGTCACTAACGGTATATCTTTAGCATCTTCTACAGTAAGCTTGCCATGTATTTTTTTTAATCTGCACTTCATAAGTGTTGTTGCCAGGTTCATAAAAAAGATCACGAGAAATTATTTCTAGCATGAGAAGCAGTTAACCAAAAACCTGTACTGCTTCTTCAACCTCCTTCCCCTACTCTGTCCTTTATGAATGCCTCCTGGACCAGAGGGGGTCCAAGATGGTGGTGTAAGAAGATCCTGAACTCACTTTGTCCCACAGACACATCAAACCAGTGTCTACGTATGGCATAATTACTGCTAAAAAGACCTGATAATTAGCAGAGCAGCTCCTCCACAATAGTTCCTCTGGGATAAAAGGGATCCATCAAGATGGGTAAGAGAAGAAGAGATGTGATTTTTCCAAAAATCCCACTCCCAGCAATGACACACAGTAAGAGCCTCGTGGGTCTGCCGCTGCTCCATCAGAAGTAAAGTGTTTGTGCCAACCACAAGCATTCCAACCCTTGGGACCTGCACTAAAGACACAGGCCCCCAAAACATTTGGCTTTAGAAAGTAATGGGGCATATGTCCTGGGAACCCAAGGTCTGTAGGGATCCTCAGACACTCCATCTGAAAGACTCCCGAGTAACCTCATTCACCCTCACACTCAGCATAAAGGCAACATTTAGAGAGGTGCCTGGACCACACGTGAAAGGGGGTTTATTTGCTAATTTTAAAGCATCTGCTGGGGGAAAGGGACAAGTTAGGACTTTCCTGGGCATGGAGGCGTGGCTGAGTGCCATTTTTGCATTCTTTCTGTACCTCGCTTGTGCAGGCAAAGATGGGGACACAGCCTCAATAAAGCTACAGGCTGGCTCTGCTACCAACACTCTTCCCCACCCTCAACGTGCTGCTGAATCATGATGGCCACAGACACCTGCACCCCAGCACTCTCTCCCAGCCTTGCTAAGGCCCCAGGTTGTCTCCAGTGGTCATCCTGAGTGTCCTGCCTTCAGCACTCCTGCAGCCGTGCTAAAGCCAGGAGGTCAGCACAGCCCACAGGGGGTGTACAAAAGGTGACAAGACTCTGGACCGCCTGGCCCTGGTGGCCACAGAAGCTTGCTTTCTTGGGCCTCGTGGGACTGTGACAGACAGACAGTTCTTGGCAGGCTCTCAAGCCTAAAGCCCTGCACAACAGCAGGCTGAAACACACAACCCTGGTCTGCCCCTGAAAGAAAGGCCCATTTCCTTGTCCTGATGTGTCAGCCTGAGTGATAGGCTTCAGGGTTGCTGCATGCCTAGAGCTTACAGAGGTGCTCTCAAGTCACTCAGGCAGGAGACACCATCCCTGTGCACTCCCTTGGTCTTGCCACAGCTCCCCAGCATCCCCCAAACAGAGCTCATACACTAATCTAAAGCCCCAGTATGTCACACAGGGTCACCTCAGTTACAAGAAGAAAAACAGAGAAATCACAAATATGGGAAGATTATTAAAGATGTTGCTGAAAAATCAACAGGCAAGTGAAGAAATCAAAGGACAAAAGATAACTGGAGACAAATAAAAAATAGAAATACAACATTCCAAAATCAACATGATACATTAAAACCAGTTCTAAGAGGGATAACAGTTCAGGCCCATCTTCAGAAGCAAGAACATTCTCCAATAAACAAACTAAGTTTACCTCTAAAGGAGCCAGTGAAACAAAATCAAAGTCCAAAGTTAGTAGAAGGAAGGAAATAATGAAGAGCAGCCTGGGAATAAACGAAATAGAGACGAAAAGAAAAGGCACTCTGAGTATCAGATCTAGTCCCTTCAATCTATTTCTCACTTCCACTGTATAATCATAAGCGATTTGATTTAGGTTATATCTGAATGGTCTAGTGGTTTCTCCACTTTCTTCAATAAATTATTTGCTCTAGCTCTGTGAAAAATACCATTGGTAGCTTGATAGGGATTGCATTGAATCTATAGATTGTTTTGGGTAGTATACTCATTTTCACTATATTGATTCTTCCAATCCATGAGCATGGTATATTTCTCCATCTATTAGTGTCTTCTTTGATTTCTTTCACCAATGTTTTATAGTTTTCTATATATAGGTCTTTTGTTTCTTTAGGTAGATATATTCCTAAGTATTTTATTCTTTTAGTTGCAATGCAATCCCTATCAAGCTACCAACAGTATTTTTCACAGAGCAAGAACAAATAATTTTACAATTCTTAGGAACATACAATCTCCAAGACTGAACCATCAAGAGACAAATCTGCAAACAAAATCCCTATATCAGTTGATACTTTGGTGAACTCTATCAAATATTCAAAGAAAATTTAATACCTATTCTTCTCAAACTTCTATTTCTATGCATTGATCACAGAGGAAGGCTTTCGTATCTCTCCTTGCTATTCTTTGGAACTCTGCATTCAGATGGGTATATCTTTCCTTTTCTCCTTTGCTTTTTGCTTCTCTTATTTTCACAGCTATTTGTAAGGCCTCCCCAGACAGCCATTTTGCTTTTTTGCATTTCTTTTCCATGGAGACGGTCTTGATATGTCTCCTATACACTATCATGAACCTCTGTCCATAGTTCTTCAGGCACTCTGTGTATCAGATCTAGTCCCTTAAATCTATTTCTCACTTCCACTGTATAATCATAAGGGATGTGATTTAGGTCATACCTGAATGGTCTAGTGGTTTTCTCCACTCTCCTCAATTTGAGTCTGAATTTGGCAATAAGGAGTTCATGATCTGAGCCACAGTCAACTCCTGGTCTTGTTTTTGCTGACTGTATAGAGCTTCTCCATCTTTAGCTGCAAAGATATAATCAATCTGATTTTGGTGTTGACCATCTGTTGATGTCCATGTGTAGAGTCTTCTCTTGTGTTGTTGCAAGAGGGTGTTTGCTATGACCAGTGCATTCTCTTGCCAGAACTCTATTAGCCTTTGCCATGCTTCATTCTGTACTCCAAGGCCAAATTTGCCTGTTACTCCAGGTGTTCCTTGACTTCCTACTTTTGCATTCCAGTCCCCTATGGACATCTTTTTTGAGTGCTAGTTCTAAAGGTCTTGTAGGTCTTCATAGAATCAGTCAACTTTAGCTTCTTCAGCATTACTGGTTGGGGCATAGACTTGGATTACCATGATATTGAATGGTTTGCCTTGGAAATGGACAGAGGTCATTCTGTCGTTTTTGAGATTGCATCCAAGTACTGCATTTCAGACTCTTTTGTTGACTATGATGGCTATGTTTTTTTGACTCTTTTGTTGACTATGATAGGTGTTCATTTCTTCTAAGGGATTCCTGCCCACCGTAGTAGATATAATGGTCATCTGAATTAAATTCACCCATTCCAGTCCATCTTAGTTCACTGAGTCCTAGAATATCAATGTTCACTCTTGTCATCTCCTGTTTGACCCCTTCCAATTTACCTTGATTCATGGGCCTAACATTCCAGGTTCCTATGCAAAGGAAACTTTGCTCTTTACAGCATCAAACCCTGCTTCCATCACCAGTCCCATTCACAACGGGGTGTTGTTTTTGCTTTGGCTCCATCCCTTCATTCTTTCTGGAGTTATTTCTCCACTGATCTTCAGTAGCATATTGGGTACCTACCGACGTAAGAGTTCATCTTTCAGTGTCCTATCTTTTGCCTTTCCATATTGTTCATGGAGTTCTCAAGGCAAGAATACTGAAGTGGTTTGCCAATGCCTTCTCCAGTGTACCACATTCTGTCAGACCTCTCCACCATGACCCATTCATCTTGGGTGGCCCCACACGGCATGGCTTAGTTTCACTGAGTTAGACAAGGCTGTGGTCCATGTGATGAGAGTGACTAGTTGTCTGTGATTGTAGTTTCAGTCTGTCTGCCCTCTGATCCCTTCTCTCAGTTCCTACCATCTTACTTAGGTTTCTCTTACCTTGGACATGGGGTCTCTCATCACAGCTGCTCCAGCAAAACACAGCTGCTGCAGCTTACCTCAGGCACGGGGCAGCTCCCCTCAAATCAATGCATAGAAACAGAGGAAAACAACAGAATGGAAAAGACTAGGGATCTTGTCAAGAAACTTAGAAATGCCAAGGGAAAATTTCATGCAAAGATGGGCTCAATAAAGGACAGAAATGGTAGGGAACCAAAGCAGAAGATATTAGAAGAGGTGGCAAGAATACACAGAAGAACTGTACAAAAAAAGATCTTCATGACCCAGACGATCACGATGGTGTGATCACTCATGTAGAGACAGACATCCTGGAAGGTGAAGTCAAGTGGGTCTTAGGAAGCATCAATACAAACAAAGCTAGTGGAGGTGATGGAATTCCAGTTGAGCTATTTCAAATCCTGAAAGATGATGCTGTGAAAGTGCTGCACTCAATATGCCAGCAAATTTGGAAAACTCAGCAATGGCCACAGGACTGGAAAAGGTCGGTTTTCATTCCAATCCCTAAGAAAAGCAATGCCAAGGAATGCTCAAACTATTGATCAATTGCATTGATCTTACACGCTAGTAAATAATGCTTAAAATTCTCCAAGCCAAGCTTCAGCAATACGTTAACTATGAACTTTCAGATGTTCAAGGTGCTTTTAGAAAAAGCAGAGGAACGAGAGATCAAATTGCCAACATCTGCTGGATCACTGAAAAAGCCAGAGGGTTCCAGAAAAACATCTACTTCTGTTTTATTGACTATGCCAAAGCCTTTGACTGTGTGGATCTCAATAAACTGTGGAAAATTCTGAAAGAGATGGGCCTACCAGACCACATGACCTGCCTCTTGAGAAACCTGTATGAAGGTCAGGAAGCAACAGTTAGAACTGAATATGGAACAACAGACTGGTTCCAAATAGGAAAAGGAGTATGTCAAGGCTGTATATTGTCACCCTTCTTATTTAACTTCTATGCAGAGTACATCATGAGAAACATTGGGCTGGAGGAAGCACAAGCTGGAATCAAGATTGCTGGGAGAAACATTAATAACCTCAGATATGCAGATGGCACCACCCTTATGGCAGAAAGCAAAGAAGAACTAAAAAGTCTCTTGATGAAAGTGAAAGAGGAGAGTGAAAAAGTTGGCTTAAAGCTCAACATTCAGAAAACAAAGATCATGGCATCTGGTCCCATCACTTCATGGCAAATAGTTGGAGAAACAGTGGACACAGTGTCAGACTTTATTTTGGGGGGCTCCAAAATCACTGCAGGTAGTGATTGCAGCCATGAAATTAAAAGAGGCTTACTCCTTGGAAGAAAAGTTATGACCAACCTAGACAGCATATTAAAAAGCAGAGACATTACTTTGCCAACAAAGATCCATCTAGTCAAGGCTATGGTTTTTTCAGTGATCATGTAAGGATGTGAGAGTTGGACTATAAAGAAGGCTGAGCTCCAATGCTTTTGAACTGTGGTGTTGGAGAAGACTCTTGAGAGTCCCTTGGACTGCAAGGAGATCCAATGAGTCCATCCTAAAGGAGATCAGTCCTGGGTGTTCACTGGAAGGACTGATGCTGAAGCTGAAACTCCAATACTTTGGCCACCTCATGAGAAGAGCTGACTCTTTGGAAAAGACCCTGATTCTGGGAGCGATTGGGGCAGGAGGAGAAGGGAATGACAGGGGATGAGATGGCTGGATGGCATCACTGACTAGATGCACATGAGTTTGGGTGGACTCCAGGATTTGGTGATGGACAAGGAGGCCTGGCTTGCTGCGGTTCATGGGGTCACAAAGAGTTAGACACGACTGAGCGACTGAAGTGAACTGAACTTCTCAAACTATTTCAAAAAAATTGAAATTCAAACTCATTTTATGAGGCCAACATTACCCTGATACCAAAACTAAGCATGAATATCACACAAAAAGAAATTTACAGGCCAGTACCCCATGAACATTGATTCAAAAATCCTCAACAAAATATTAGCAAGTTGAATTCAACAGTACATGAAAAGATCATATATATTGATCAAGTGGGGTTTATTCCAGAGATACAAGGTCCACAAATCAATCAACGTGATACCCACAGTAAAAAAATGAAGATTAAAAGTCTATGATCATCTTAATAAATGCAGAAAAAGCATTTGACAAAATTCAACATCTATTTATGGTTAAAAATAACTCAGCAAAGTGGGTACAGAGAGAACATACCTCAACATAATAAAGGCCATATGTAACGAATCCACAGCTAACATCATGCTCAATGGTGATAAGCTGAAAACTGAGGAACACAATAATGTCCAACATGAATAAGAAGCAAAACTGCCACTATTTCAGATGACATGATACTATGTGCTTAAAACCCTGAAAACTCCACCAAAAAGCAGCTATACATAGTAAATGAACTCAGTAAAGTTGCAAGATAAAAAATCAATATTTAGAAGTCTACTGTGTTTCTGTACATTGATAACAGTCAGGAAGAACAATTAAAACAATTCCACTTACAACTGCATCAAAAGGAACAAAATGCCTAGAAATTAATTTTAAACAAGGAGGTGAAATATCTATACACAGACATCTATAAGACATTGATGAAAAATTCAATAAGACACAAATAAATGATAAGATATTTTCCATTCATGGATTAGAACTAATATTCCTAAAATGTCCATACTACCTGATAATTCAAAGCAATCCCTATCAAAATTCCATAGCATTTTCCACTGAACTAGAAAAATAATTATAATGCTGAGCTCCAATGCTTTTGAACTGTGGTGTTGGAGAAGACTCTTGAGAGTCCCTTGGACTGCAAGGAGATCCAATGAGTCCATCCTAAAGGAGATCAGTCCTGGGTGTTCACTGGAAGGACTGATGCTGAAGCTGAAACTCCAATACTTTGGCCACCTCATGAGAAGAGCTGACTCTTTGGAAAAGACCCTGATTCTGGGAGCGATTGGGGCAGGAGGAGAAGGGAATGACAGGGGATGAGATGGCTGGATGGCATCACTGACTAGATGCACATGAGTTTGGGTGGACTCCAGGATTTGGTGATGGACAAGGAGGCCTGGCTTGCTGCGGTTCATGGGGTCACAAAGAGTTAGACACGACTGAGCGACTGAAGTGAACTGAACTTCTCAAACTATTTCAAAAAAATTGAAATTCAAACTCATTTTATGAGGCCAACATTACCCTGATACCAAAACTAAGCATGAATATCACACAAAAAGAAATTTACAGGCCAGTACCCCATGAACATTGATTCAAAAATCCTCAACAAAATATTAGCAAGTTGAATTCAACAGTACATGAAAAGATCATATATATTGATCAAGTGGGGTTTATTCCAGAGATACAAGGTCCACAAATCAATCAACGTGATACCCACAGTAAAAAAATGAAGATTAAAAGTCTATGATCATCTTAATAAATGCAGAAAAAGCATTTGACAAAATTCAACATCTATTTATGGTTAAAAATAACTCAGCAAAGTGGGTACAGAGAGAACATACCTCAACATAATAAAGGCCATATGTAACGAATCCACAGCTAACATCATGCTCAATGGTGATAAGCTGAAAACTGAGGAACACAATAATGTCCAACATGAATAAGAAGCAAAACTGCCACTATTTCAGATGACATGATACTATGTGCTTAAAACCCTGAAAACTCCACCAAAAAGCAGCTATACATAGTAAATGAACTCAGTAAAGTTGCAAGATAAAAAATCAATATTTAGAAGTCTACTGTGTTTCTGTACATTGATAACAGTCAGGAAGAACAATTAAAACAATTCCACTTACAACTGCATCAAAAGGAACAAAATGCCTAGAAATTAATTTTAAACAAGGAGGTGAAATATCTATACACAGACATCTATAAGACATTGATGAAAAATTCAATAAGACACAAATAAATGATAAGATATTTTCCATTCATGGATTAGAACTAATATTCCTAAAATGTCCATACTACCTGATAATTCAAAGCAATCCCTATCAAAATTCCATAGCATTTTCCACTGAACTAGAAAAATAATTATAACATTCAAATTGAACCACAAATTATCACAAATAGCCAAAACAACCTTTAGAAAGTACAAAGATAGAGATAGCACACACCCTGATAGTAATCAAACAACATGGTATGAACATGGAAAGAGACAGACGTCAGTGGGATAGAGTGGACAGCCCAGAAATAAGCCCAAACATACATAGTTGATTCAGTACAAAGCAGCCAAAAGTATGCATGAGAAAAGGACAGCCTCTTTCATATAAGGGGTTAGGAAAACTGGATAGCTACATTTGAAACAATAAAACCAGATTACTATCTTATACACAAAAATAAAGTAAAGATAAATTAAAGACTTCAGGCTGTATATTGTCACCCTGCTTATTTAACATATGCAGAGTACATCGTGTGAAATGCCGGGCTGAATGAAGCACAAGTTGAATCAAGAAATATCAGTATCAAGAAATATCTTGCTGGGAGAAATATCAATATCCTCAGATATGCAGATGACACCATCCTTATGGCAGAAAGTGAAGAGGAACTAAAGAGCCTCTTGATGAAGGTGAAGGAGGAGAGTGAAAACCTGACTCAGCATTCAGAAAACTAAGATCATGGCCTCTGGTCTCATCAGTTCAGTTCAGTTCAGTCGCTCAGTCATGTCTGCCTCTTTGCAACCCTGTGGACTCCAGCATGCCAGGCTTCCCTGTCCATCACCAACTCTCAGAGCTTGATCAAACTCATCAAGTAGGTGATGCATCTCATCCTCTGTAATCCCCTTCTCCTACTGCCTTCAATCTTTCCTAGCATCAGGGTCTTTTCCAATGAGTCGGTTCTTTGCATCAGGCGGCCAGAGTTTCAGCTTCAGCATAAGTCCTTGAAATGAATATCCAGGACTGATCTCCTTTAGGATTGACTGGTTGGATCTCCTTGCAGTCAAAGGGGCTCTCAAGAGTCTTCTCAACACTGCAATTCAAATCATCACTTCTTCGGTGCTCAGCTTTCTTTATGTGAGAGTCCAACTCTCACATCTATACATGTCTACTGTAAAAACCACAGCTTTGAATAGATGGATCTTTGTTGGCAAAGCAATGTCTCTGCTTTTTAATATGCTGGCTAGGTTGGTCATAGCTTTTCTTCCAAGGAGCAAGTTTCTTTTAATTTCATGGCTGCAATCACCATCTGCAATGATTTGGAGCCCAAGAAAATAAAGACTGTCACTGTTTCCATTGTTTCCTAATCTATTTGCCATGAAGTGATGGGACTGCATGCCATGATCTTAGTTTTCTGTATGTTGAGCTTTAAGCCGATATTTTTCACTCTCCTCTTTCACTAAAGAGGCTCTTTAGTTCTTCTTCGCTTTCAGCCATAAGGGTGGTGGTCATCTTCGAATCTGAGGTTATAGGTATTTCTCCTGGCAATCTTGATTCCAGCTTGTGTTTCATCCAGCCCAGTATTTCACATGATGTACTCTGCATATAAATTAAATAAGCAGGGTGACAATATACAGCCTTGACATACTCCTTTCCTGATTTGGAACCAGTCTGTTGTTCCATGTTCAGTTCTAACTGTTGCTTCTTGACCTGTATAAAGATTTCTTAGGAGGCAGGTCAGGTGGTCTGGTATTACCATCTCTTTAAGTATTTTTCAGTTTATTGAGATCCACACAATCAAAGGTTTTGGCATAGCCAATAAAGCAAAAGTAGATGTTTTTCTGGAACTCTCTTGCTTTTTCAATGATCCAACAGGTGTTGGCAATTTGATCTCTGGTTCCTCTGCGTTTTCTAAAACCAGCTTGAAAATCTGGAAGTTCATGGTTCATGTATTGCTGAAGCCTGGCTTGGAGAATTTTGAACATTATTTTGCTAGCATGTCAGATGAGTGCAATTGTGTGGTAGTTTGAGCATTCTTTGGCATTGCCTTTCTTAGGGACTGGAATGAAAACTGACCCTTTTCAGTCCTGTGACCATTGCTGAGTTTTCCAAATTTGCTGACATATTGAGTGCAGCACTTTCACAGCATCATCTTTCAGGATTTGAAATAGTTCAGCTGGAATTCCATCACCTCCACTAGCTTTGTTTGTAGTGATGTTTCCTAAGGCCCACTTGACTCTGCACTCCAGGATGTCAGGCTCTAGGTGAGTGATCATATCATCATGGTTATCTAGGTCATGAATACCTTTTTGTACAGTTCTTCTGTGTATTCTTGCCACCTCTTCTTAATATCTTCTGCTTCTGCTAGGTCCCTACAATTTCTGTTCTTTATTGAGCCCATCTTGGCATGAAATGCTCCCTTGGTATCTCTAATTTTCTTGAAAAGATCTCTAGTCTTTCCCATTCTGTTGTTTTCCTCTGTTTCTTTGCATTGATCGCTAGGGAAGGCATTCTTATCTCTCCTTGCTATTCTTTGAAACTCTGCATTCAAATGGGTGTATCTTTCCTATTCTCCTTTGCCTTTTACTTCTCTTCTTTTTTCAGCTATTTGTAAGGCCTCCTCAGACAACCATTTTGCATTTTTGTATTTCTTTTTCTTGGGGATGGTCTCAATCACTGCCTCTTGTACAATGTCACAAACTTCCATCCATAGTTCTTCCGGTGCTCTGTCTATGAGATCTAATTTCTGAATCTCTTTGTCACTTCCACTGTATAATCATAAGGGATTTGATTGAATTCATACCAGGATGGTCTAGTGATTTTCCCTACTTTCTTCAATTTGAGTCTGAATTTGGTAATAATGAGTTCATTATTTGAGCCTCAGTCATCTCCTGGTTTTTTTTTTTTGCTGACTTATAGAGCTTCTCCATCTTTGGCTGCAAAGAATATAATCAATTTGATTTCAATATTGACCATCTGGTGATATCCATGCGTAGTCTTCTCTTGTGTTGTTGGAAGAGGCTGTTTGCTGTGACCAGTGTGTTCTCTTGGCAAAACTCTATTAGCCTTTGTCCTGCCTCAGTTTGTACTCCAAGGCCAAATTTGCTTGTTACTCCAGGTATCTCTTGACTTTCTATTTTTGCATTTCAGTCCCCTATAATGAAACACCACCTTTTGGGGGTGTTAGTTCTAGAAGGTCTTGTAGGTCTTCACAGAACCATTCAACTTCAGCTTCTTCAGCATTACTGGATTGGCCATAGACTTGGATTACTGTGATTTTGAAAAGTTTGCCTTGCAAACGAACAGAGATCACTGTCGTTTTTGACACTGCACCCAAGAAGTGCATTTCGAACTCTTTTGTTGACTATGAGGGCAACTCCATTTTTTCTAAGGGATTCTTGCCCACAGTAGTAGATAGAATGATCATCTGAGTTAAATTCTTCCATTCCAGTCCATTTTAGTTCACTGATTCTTAAAATTTTGATGTTCATTCTTGCCATCTCCTGTTTGACCACTTCCAATTTACCTTGATTCATGGACCTAACATTCCAGGTTCTTATGCAATATCGTTCTTTACAGCATCAGACTTTCCTTTCATCACCAGTCACATCCACAGCTGGGCGTTGTTTGTGCTTTGGCTCTGTGTCTTCATTCTTTCTAGAGTTATTTCTCCACTGTTTTCTGGTAGCATCTACCGATCTGTGGAGTTCACCTGTCAGTATCATATCTTTTTGCCTTTTCATACCATGGGGTTTCCAAGGCACGAATACTGAAGTGATTTGACATTCCATTCTCCAGTGGACCACATTTTGTCGGAGCTCTCCATCATGACCCATCCATCTTGGGTGGCCCAACATGGCATGGCTCATAGTTTCCTTGAGTTAGACAAGGCTGTGGTCCATGTGATCAGTTTGGTTAGTTTTTTGTAATTGTGGTTTTCATTCTGTCTGCCCTCTGATGGACAAGGATAATGGGATTATGGAAGCTTCCTGATGGGAGAGACTGACTATGAGGGGAGCTGGGTCTTGCTCTGATGTGGAGAGGGCCATGCTCAGCAAATCTTTAATCCAATTTTCTGTTGATGGACAGGGCTGTGTTCCCTCCCTGTCTGAGGCCAACCTATGTTGGAGTTAATGAAGATAATGGCAACTTCCTTCAAAATGTCATGTGCATACACTGCCTTGTTCAGTTCCCCTGACCTTGTAGCAGTCCCCTCCTGACTCATGCCTCCGCCCAGGACTCCTGGGCACTCACAGGCAAGTCTGGGTCAGTCTCTTCTGGGGTCACTGCTCCTTTCTCCTGGGTTCTGGTGTTCACAAGGCTTTGTTTATGCCCTCCAAGAGTCTGTTTCCCCAGTCCTGTGTAATTCTGGTAGCTTTACGGTGGGGTTAATGGAGACCTCCTTTAAGAGAGCTTATGCCACACCCAGGTCTGCTGTACCCAGCCCCTCCCCATGTGACTGGCTGACCCAGACCTCCACAGAAGACACTCAAACACTCAAAGGCAGGTCTGGCTCAGTTTCTGTAGGTTCTCCTGGTGCACACAAGGTTTTGCTTGAGCCCTGTGAACATCTCTGGTGCAGATGAGGTTTGATTCTAAACACAATTTTGCCTCTCCTGCCATCATGCTGGGGCTCTTCTTTGTCCTTGGACATGGGGTATCTTTTTTTTTTTTTTTTTGGTGAGATCCAACATTCTCCTGTCAATGGTTGTTCAGCAGTGAGTTGAAATTTTGGAGTTCTTGCAGGAGAAGATGAGCACATGTCCTCCTACTCTGCCATCTTCACTTCATGGCAAATAGATGGAGAAACAGTGGAAACAGTGACAAACTTTATTTTCTTGGGCTCAAAAATCACTGCAGATGGGGACTGCAGACATGAAAATAAAAGATGCTTGCTTCTTGGAAGAAATGCTATGAGAAACCTAGATAGCATATTAAAAAGCAGAGATATTACTTTGCTGATAAAAAGGTCCATCTAGTCAAAGCCATGGTTTTTCCAGTAGTCATGTATGGATGTGAGAGTTGGACTATAAAAAGAAGCTGAGCACCTAAGAATTCATGCTTTTGAACTGTGGTGTTGGAGAAGACTCTTGAGAGTCCCTTGAACTGCAAAGAGGTCAAACCAGTCCTTCCTAAAGGAGACCAGTCTTGAATACTCACTGGAGGACTGATGCTGAAGCTGTAGCTCCAGTACTTTGGCCACCTGATGGGAAGAGCTGACTCACTGGAAAAGAGCCTGACGCTGGGAAAGACTGGAGGCAGGAGGAGAAGGGAACAGCAGAGGATGAGATGGCTGGATGGCATCACGGACTTGATGGATGTGAGTTTGAGCAAGCTCCAGGAGTTGATGCCGGACAGGGAACACTGGTGTGCTGCAGTCCATGGGGTTGCCAAGACTTGAACACGAGTGAGCAACTGAACTGAATTGACTGAAAGACTTGAATGTAAGACCTGAAATCATAAAACTCCTGAGGATAACATAGGCAGTAATCTCATTGGCTTTGAAGTTTTGAACCAGAATTCTCCATAACCAACTGAGACTATATCAAACTGAAAAGCTCTGCACAGCAAAGGAAACCATCAAGAAAATAAAAAGGCAACCTACTGAGTGGGATAAAATGTTTAGGAATCATTTATTTGATAAGGGGTTAATGTCCAAAATACATGAGGAATTCAAACAACTCAAAAGCTAAAAACATCAAACAACCAAGATTTTTAAAGTGGGCAAAGGACTTAGGTAGACATTTTTTCAAAGAAGACATACAGATGGCCAATGGGCACATGAAAAGATTTTCAACATCATTAATGATCAGGGAAATGCAAATTGAAACCACAATATCTCTTCACATTGTCAGAATGGATATTATCAAAAAGACAAGTGTTGGAGAAGACGTAAAGAAAAGGGAGTCTTCTCACACTGTTGGCGGGAATGGAGATTCATGCAGCCACTATGGAGAACAGTATGGAGGCTCCTCAAAAATTTAAAAGTAGAGCCAGCACGTGACTCAGCTCTTCTACTTCTGATCATGTGTCTGAAGAACATGAAAACCCGAAGTCAAAGACATTTAGCACCCCTATGTTCACTGTAGAATGATATACACAGCCAAGATATGGACACAGCCTAAGGGCCCACCAGTGGTAGAATGGATAAAAATGTGGTATAGTTTGGTATGCAGTGAAGGACTACTCAGCTGTATGAAAGAAGGAGATTTTGCTATTTGCAACAACACGATGGACCTTGAGGGTATTATGCTAAGTGCAAAATGTCAGACAGAGAAAGACAGATACCGTATGATTTCACTTCTGTGTGGAATCTTGTAACAAAGGAACAAACAAAACAGAAAGAGCTCACAGATATGGAGAACAGACTGATAGTTACCAGAGAAGAAGAGGGGTGGGGGATGAGTGAAGCGCATGAGGCTGGGGGCCAGTGGTACGGCTGCAGATGCCCGCAGACGTCTGTGGTGAACACTCTGTAGTGCATACAGATGTCGTATCATTACATTGCACACCTGACACTGATACACTGTGATGTGCCAATTTTAATCAATTTATGATAAAGCAATCCAACATAAGCTACTGAAGCTAGAGACAGGAATATCGAGCTCATTCTCTCACTGGGCTCCCCAGCACTGTTGATTGTGAGAAACTTCTGGAGTCTTTGAAGACCAAAGGGCTTGGCACCGGACCACACCTCCTTCCTGACAGTGGGCACCTCTCCACTGTGTTGTCAGCCACCCACTCAGCTTGGCTGTGCTGCTCCCCTGAAGGGTGCAGACAAGAATAAGAACTGACATTTCTGCCCCTGGAGCCATCACAGTCTAGCCGAGTGAGGGGAAGCACGAGAACAAATCATCCGTCGCGTTACAGCATCATGTGGGCTGGGCTGCGTCCCCCCCACCCCGCCCCATCCATCTGCTGAAGTCTTAACCCCCAACATAGCAGAATGTCACTGTTTTTGGACAAAGGATCTTCTAAGAGATAAAGATAAAATGAGGTGTCCTAAGTAGAAATATTAAACACCAACAGAGGAAAGACCACATGAAAACAGTAAGAGGCCGTTCACCAGACAAGGAGAGGGACTTTAGAAGGAGCTAACCTGACCAGCACGTTGACTGTGGGCGTCGAGCCTCTAGAACTATGAGAAAATAAGTTTCTATTGTTTAAGTCAAAAAAAAAAAGAAAGAAAAGAAGAAGAAAATGTCTATGCCTTTCTATCTAATGCATTATCTTAAGGAATTTACTATTTTCCCCCAGGGGGAGGGAAAAAAAACCCACTGTTCAAGATGTTACTTTGTTTATTCCAGTTAATTATTTAAGAGGATTCTTTAAGCCCTCACCACTCAACCTTTACAATTCCACACAGAAACAAAGATTATTTAGAAGGCTGAGAAGCTTTATGCAAATTGAGGTTTTCAGAGCCGAAAAGGGCACCTCACAGCTTTGACCTGGTGAGGCCTGGACACCAGGGCAGAGTGGTGTTTGTAGCTGGTGCTGAAGGGGATTTGGGCCGCAAATGTGGAGCCATTCTTTGAAGATGTAAACAAATACTAATAATACAGCATTAATTTATTGCTTCTGCGGATTATTTCTAATACAGACTTGCTGACTTGTCCATGTATAATACATAAACACATCCATAAAAATTTAATGCCTTCAGAGTACTGCCTTCACCCACAACACTGGCTGTTGACACGTTTTCACTCTCCTTAACACTGCTTCCTGAGAGAGTCAACAGTGTCAAGGCGGCAGAGTTAAAGAGTGGCACTGGAGAGGGGCCAGAAAACGGACTTTTCAAAGCTCTGGGGTCAGTGAGACACTTAGACATTTAGTAACTTGTGTGGTGATGACAAATGTGGCTTAAATTTATTTTGAAAGCCGGATCCTGAATTACAAGTAAGAGCAGCAGAAAAATCCATCTTGCCAGGTGGTGCAGTGGTAAAAAATCCTCCTGCCAGTGAAGGACATGCAGGCTTGACCCCTGGATCGGGAAGATTCCCTGGAGGAGGGCACGGCAGCCCACTCCAGTGTTCTTGTCTGGAGAATCCCGTGGACGGAGGAGCCTGGTGGGCTACAGTCCACGGGGTCGCAAAGACTCAGACACGACAGAGCAGGCATGCGTGCACACCCCAAGGACAAATTACACTGCATTCAAAGAGCTGTTAAGAAGAGTCTCCTAAACTTTGGGCTAAAATCATTTTGCATCATTTATCAGAGCAGAGTCTGTCCTAAAGCAAAGATTCAATCCACATCTTCCTTTCAAAATGAGCATTTGCAAGACTAGAACAGATGTGATTGTTTTTGCAGGATCCAGGTCCGAAAGTTTGGGACACACGCCAAACTTTTTCTTCTTCTCTCCTTGTCAGGACAGCAGAGGCAAGATCTCTGCCTTACCAGGAACTAAGATTTCTGAGAGTGAACTCTCAGTTCTTTGTAGGAAAGGTATGACGCAATAGAAAACCTTCCCAAATCACTTCTCCTTCATCCTTTGCTGATCAGAGACCAGCACTCATAGTTTGGATGTAGTTTTTAAAAGGCATCTGAATATACATTCTGCTTTTTTTCAGCTTCTGTTGCTGAAATGAAAATTGGAACTGGCCAGCTCCATGAGTCGCCTGCCCCCAAACAGTCTCTAAAATTTCTATTCCTCTCTGGATGGTGGATGTTCAGCCATTTTGCAGCACTCAGCTCGACTCTAATAACAAGTCTATTATGGCCCTGTGGCCTTTTCCGTAACATTTATTTTCAGGCCTGCCATGTGTTGGGCATTCATAACAGCCGGGCTGACTGTCACTCTGTGGCTCCAAAGGCGTCGGCCGTGAGAGTAGGTCTGGGCTCCCGCGAAGTGTGATGGAGTTGGCAGGGCATCATGAAGCAGACTCAGATTATGCTCCTCTGTCCAGAGCAGGCGTGCCATAGAGAGAGAGGCTGACACGGGCCTGCTTTCCAAGAACACAAAGGACCATTGACGGTAATCGTTTAGATTAAAATTCAACAGTTTCTTGGTCCTGGGGCTCTTTCAATTAGGTAGGCAGTTTGCTTTCCTGGGAATTTTCTTGGAATTGCTATTTGTAAGGGAATTTATTGCTCAAGTGAAGCTTGTTCCAGTTTATGGCTGAAGCTAACATGTGGATGGCACCTGAGTAGCACATGTCCTTTTGAGTTGATTATAGTCCCCTCCCCTAGAATCTGGGTCCTCCTAGAATCTGAGTCTATTATATCTTTATAGAGGTTTCAGAATCGCCTGCTTAGAAGGCGATCACATTTATAAAGAGCTTTTATTATATTGAAGGGATATGTGAAAACCCCTAAAACACTGACCTTGGGAAAAGGTACCTATAAGTTATCCACTGTTTCTTAACTACTTATTTCAGTATTTGAATAGTTAAACAAGAAGAGCAGCCATCTTTAAACAAACATACTATTGGGTTAAGACTGTGGCGCTAAATTGACGGACAATATGGCAACTCACTGACCTCCGATGGAGAGCGGGGTGGGTCCACAGCAGCTGGAGTGGTAATTATTTTATAACGTACATCAGATTAACAACCTACACACATAGTCTAGAGGCTCTAACGCGATTTTCTGCTGCTCCCTCCCCTAAGCTCACTGTCTAGCACTTCTCCCCACTGTCAGTGCGATCTAACCAGTCTCACTGTGTTCTAACCAACTTCCTCCAAACACACTCTGATGATCCCCACCCCAGTGCCCCTGATGTCCCTCCAGCCTGGAAGGCTCCCGTTTCTGCCTCTGCCTGCCTCCCTCCCTCCTTGGACTCAGGCTTCTGTTGAAATGAGACTTTCCCCAGAGAACTCGTTCTTGACAACCTCTCCAAACTCTACCGTTCCCACATTATATTTTCGTTTCATCTGATTCATGTCCCTCATTGCACTTGCATCAGTAAAGTTTCTCCAGGAAAAAGGGAACTGTTAAGATTCATTTGCAGATAAACATACAGATTTATTTGAAGGAGTTGCCTCATGGGATTGTGGGGGTTGGCAAGTCTGAAATCTGTATGATAGATTCAGGTCCGTTCAGTTCAGTCGCTCAGTCATGTCCGATTTTTTGTGACCCTGTGGACTCCAGCAAGTCAGGCCTCCCTGTCCATCACCAACTCCCAGACTTTACTCAAACTCATGTCCATCAAGTCAGTGATGCCATCCAACTGTCTCATCCTCTGTCATCCCCTTCTCCTCCCATCTTCAATCTTTCCCAGCATCAGGGTCTTTTCCAGTGAGTCAGCTCTTCACATCAGGTGGCCAAAGTATTGGAATTTTAGCTTCAGCATCAGTCCCGTCAGACTGGAAATCTAGGCAGGATTTCTACCACAGTCTTGTAGAAGAATTCCTTTTGCTCCAGGGTAACCTCCGTTTTTGTTCTTAAGACCTTCAACCCACTAAACAAGGCCCAACCATATTATCAAAATTAATCTCCTTTATTTAAAATCATGTACCTTGTAAATGTTAATCATATCTGTAGAATACCTTCAAGCAACTTCGATACTAGTGTTTGAGGAAAGACTGGGCATCTATCACCTAGCCAAGTGGACACATACCGTTTAAAGCCATCGTGGCATCCACCATTCTGTGACCTTATGAAATCATTCATTTACTTGTGTATAGTGAATCTCCTTCACAAGACTGAAGGGTCATGAGAGTGAGATCTGTCTCGGGACCATATTCTAGTGCCTCTCATGGCATCAGATGCAGGGCGTGTGCGTGCTATGTCACTTCAGTCGTGTCCAGCTCTTCGTGAGCACATGCACTGAAGCCCACCAGGCTCCTTTGACCATGGGATTCTCCAGGCAAGAATGCTGGAATAGGTGGCCAGGCCCTCTTCCAGGGGATCTTCCTGACCCAAGGATCAGACCTGGGTCTCTTATGTCTCCTGCTTCGGCAGGCAAGTTCTTTACCACTAGCACCAAGATACATGGTGAATGCTGGGGCTCCTGTTGTGTCTTGCATGGAACGGCTTCCTTGGACCAAAGAGTCAGAGACAGCATTTTGATGGCACACCCTTTGAACAAAGAAGTGTCAACTGCTGAGAAGTTACAGAGAACAGACTTTCTGGTGTGCTATTATGTATTTGCTCATGTTCTCAAGGTAAGAAAACCTGATAATTGACAGGAAAAACTGACAATTGATGAGAAGGAGCTGGCTGACGTCAATCAACCAATGTGTAATCCTAACGTCAATTATTTTTAAAATATTTATTCACGTATGTGTTTGTCTGCACCTAGTCTTAGTTGAGGCACACGGGATCTCCGATCTTCCTAGTGGCAGGCAGGGTCATTTTAGTTGTGGCCTGTGGGACCTAGTCCCTTGACCAGGGATCCTACTCAGGTCCCCTGCACTGGGAGCTTGGGGTCTCAGCCACTGGACTACAAGGGACGTTCCCCAACATCAGTTACTGAGTTTGAATGTGAGAGTAGAAAACTCATATAGAATGTTAATTTTGTGTTTTCTAAGATAGTAGACAAATCCTCTAGTAAATTATGACTCAGAATAAAAACAGTCATCAAGATCCCTACTCAGCTACTTAAGTTCCAACTTTAACTTTGGGTTTTGTAGGATTGTGTGGCTAAGTTTATAGCTTTGATTAAGTATTTTAAGAACTTCATATATATCTTCATGAAGGGTTTCCCCCATTGGTTAATTTGATGGAGTGGGAGGAGATGAAAGTGACAAACATCAAGGGACTCTGGAGTTTTAGGTCAGGCACCTGGAAGAAAGTAGGACATGATGTGCTCTGGGGATGGAGTCAGGTGGGTTTAAAGACAAAACATTTTTCAAATTATAATGTGGGTTCGCCAAGGCAAGATTAAGAAAGTCAGGCTTCCCAGACAGCATTTCAACTTAAGCTTATTTGACCTTGGTATTTATTAAAATATTTTGCAAAAATGAACCCTTCCAGACTTTAGGATTTAAGAATATGACTAGTATTCTAGACTTGGGAAATCATATAGATATCTTTTTACATTAATCATATGAGATTTATGGACTCCAATATTCCACCATGTTTTACTTTATGATCTTCAATACTGAAGATCTTTTTCACATTTATTATCTTACTTGAGCCTTCTGACAACTCTGTGAGGTAAGCAGGAAAGTGGTGTCATCTCTATTTCACTGAAGTAGAAACTGAAACTCTAAATATTTAACTTACCTACAGAGCTCACACAGCTAGAACTGATTAGGCTGTCTTAGGAACCTGTCTTAGGAACATTCTACACTGTGTTATTCTGTCTCCTTTTTAGGGAGGGCTGAGATTGTCAAGGTATAAACCTTCTGCTTCTTGAGGATTAAATGATAGACCAGTTGCTCATTCTATTAAGTGGGCTGTTGGATGTTTTCTCAATGATTAATCCAAGACTTCTTGAGGCACAAGAGTGCTTCTTTGCCTAAGTCTTGTGACGGTTTAGGAAGCGCTTTATTCCAGCAGAGAATGCGTGGCCCATTCTCTCCTCCTGGGCTGAAGTCTTCTCTTAACTTCTATCATACGTCATGAGACTACCTTCTATTTCATGCGGAATTATAAGGAAATATTTTTACCCAAAAAGTGATTATTTCTCCAGTGATCCACTCATCCTTTTCTGATTTTTGGTCTTTTTTTAGCTTATTTTATCAGGATTTTTTGAGTCTTGCTTTGTTTCTTGTTTGTTTTTGTCTGTTCTTTCCTTCAATTTTGTACAGGCTCTGGAACATTATTTTTACACCATTTCAAGAAATAAACTTTATCCCATATCTGTAACAGTTTTTCTGACCCATTGGAGGGGCTTTTTTTCTTTCTCACCAGCTTTCTCTTGCTGGAGAACACACTTTTAAAGTGTAATTCACTGTATTTATTTTTGGCTGTGCTTGGTCCGTGGCTGCCAGGGCTGCTCTCTAGCTGCGGTGGCCGGGGCTTACTCTCTAGTCGTGGTGCTAAGTTCTCACTGTGCCGGCCGCTATTGCTGGGGAGCGCGCGGGGCCGTGGGCCCAGCAGCTGCAGTCCCCGCGCTCTACAGCATCGGATCAAGAGTTGTGGCGCTTGGGCTTGCGTGCTCTGCAGCGTGTGGGATGGTCCCTGACCAGGGAGCGAACCTTTGTCTCCTGCATTGGCAGGCAGATTCCTTACCACCTGAGAATACACTTTAAAAAAACATGCTATGGTGTAATTTGGATGCAATATTTGGTATAAATTTTATTTGATACAAATTAAAATGACTCCCAGTTTTGCAAACATTGAAACAATAATATGAAGCACTGGTGAACCTAGAAGAAAGCAGGGAGCCTGTCCTGCTGGTGGACGACACATGAATGCAGTCCTCTTGGAAACAGTTTGGTGATAATATCAAAGACTTTTAAAAGGTGCACGCTGTTTGGCCTTCTAATTTTTTTTTATTTTTTTAATACTTTATTCTACATTACAATACTGTATTTGTTTTGCCATACATTGACATGAATCATCCACAGGTGTACACCATCTCCCAATGTCGAAGCCCCCTCCCACCCCATATCATCTCCCTGGATCATCCCATGCACCAGCCCCAAGCATCCTGTATCCTGTGTTGAACATAGACTGGCGCTTCGTTTCTTACATGATAGTATACGTTTCAATGCCATTCTCCCAAATCATCCCACCCTCTCCCTCTCCCTCAGAGTCCAAAAGTCTGTTCTATATCTCTGTGTCTCTTTTGTTGTCTCACATACAGGGTCATCACTGCTATCTTTCTAAATTCCATATATATGTGTCAGTATACTGTATTGGTGTTTTTCTTTCTGGCTTACTGCAAACTCATACAGCCACTATGGAAAACAGTGTGGATATTCCTTAAAAAATTGCAAATAGAACTGCTTTATGACCCAGCAATCCCACTGCTGGGCATACACACCGAGGAAACCAGAAGAGACACATGTACCCCAATGTTCATTGCAGCACTGTTTATAATAGCCAGGACATGGAAGCAACCTAGATGTCCATCAGCAGATGAATGGATAAGAAAGCTGTGGTACGTATACACAATGGAGTATTACTCAGCCCTTAAAAAGAATAAATTTGACTCAGTTCTAATGAGATGGACTTCTAATTTAATATACAGGAGTTTATCCCAATATTCAAAGTTATGTGCAGAAGCTTAGCTAAATGACAATTGCATGAACATTGTTTAGAAGAGTAAAAATTTAAAATAACCTAAGTTATGACCAACCTAGACACTATATTGAAAAGGAGAGACATTACTTTGCCAACAAAGGTCTGTCTAGTCAAGGCTATGGTTTTTCCACTGGTCATGTATGGATGTGAGAATCAGACTATAAAGAAAGCTGAGCACTGAAGAATTGATGCTTTTGAACTGTGGTGTTGGAGAAGACTCTTGACAGTCCCTTGGACTGCAAGGAGATCCACCCACTCCATCCTAAAAGAGATCAGTCTCAGGTGTTCATTGGAAGGACTGATGTTGAAGCTGAAACTCTAATACTTTGGCCACATTATGCAAAGAGCTGACCCATTGGAAAAGACTCTGATGCTTAGAAAGATTGGGGGCAGGAAGAGAAGGGGACAACAGAGGATGAGATCACTGGATGGCATCACCGACTCACTGGAGATGGGTTTGGGTGGACTCCGGGAGTTGGTGATGGACAGGGAAGCCTGGCGTGCTGCAGATCATGGGGCTGCAGAGAGTAGGACACGACTGAGCGACTGGACTGAACTGAACTTTAGTAGTCAATGTCAGGAGGTTTTTGGTTAGATGCACTATGGTGCATCCTAACTCCAGATTATTGTGCATTTATTTTAAAAAGAAGATGAAGAAAAAAATACGTGATGGCATAGAAAGATGTTCAAGATACACTTCAAGATTAAAAACCTAATTAAAATATTACTTAATGCAGCAGAGCAACTAAGCCGGAGCGCCACACTATCGCGCCCGCGCGGAAGAGCCCGGAGCTGCCGCTGCTGTGCGCACGTGCAGCAGCCCCTGAGGCTCCAGCGCCCTGGAGCCTGGGCTCCACCGGAGGAGCCGTCGCAACGAGGAGCGCGTGAGCCGCAGCTAGAGCGCAGCCCCCACCCCGAAACCAGAGAGAAGCCCGCACGGCAGCGAAGGCCCGGCACAGCCAAAAATAAAAATAAACGCATGAACAGAATTTTACAAACATTATTTAGAACAGAAGCTCACTTAAAAAAACCACACATTTAGCAGAAAAGAAAAGGAACTTACACAAAAATGTTCGTAGTAGACGTCTGTCAGATGCAGGCTTGTGGATGGTGTGTTTTCTTGCCTGTAGCTTCCATGCTTTCGATGTGGTCTGTATTACTTTTGGAAAGGGCAAAAGGAGAAGTTATTAAATATTGGAAATGTTGGATATTTGATATTCCAAACTAAAGTGGATCCTGATTGGTTCTGAAGTGCTCTGCCCTGCATAATATTATGCATTTTTATGGTCATTTTTGTCTTCTAGGACATCTCACAGATTGACTTGAAAGTAAAATTTTTTGAAACCGTTACATTTTTTTAAATGACATTTTATAAAGCACTAAACTAATGAACTGCCTTCAAGCACCTCATTTAAAATGTTCCAGGTTCACTATTTGAAAGTCATTGGTGAAGTAATCATTCCATAAAAACATGACAACTGAATTTTCTATTTCCATTTTGCTGTAAGAGTCTTGGGGCAGCCAGTCCTGTACCTAACAAGGGAAGGATCTCCTGTAGGGGCACAATAGTAATCTTGAATTGATTAAGCCCAAATGGAGTACAACAGATTTGAACACATATGATCAAGCAACTCTTTTCAGTCTTGTTGGATTTGAGATGCCATATTTTTAGAATTATAAAAACCTGAAAGTTCAGAGTTGGGTAGCACTAGTGGGATCCATCACCCACATTTCATAGATCAGAGAACAATGGCCCACTAGGGCTAACTGAAGCAGTCAGACTCAGACCCAGTTCATGTCAGAGTCAGGACTAGATTTCTGATCGTCTAACAGCACTATGCTTTCTTTGAGATCAGAGCTCAAGTACCAGTCTTGCACCATAAAATAGATCATCTCAAGCAAGGTTCTTACCTCTCTGTCTCAAGCAAGGTTTTTACCTCTCTGAGCTCTGATACGTTTGTCTGTAAAGAGTATGTGATATCTGCTGTGGGGCTGTGGAGGAAGTGAAATAAGATCATTTAAATAAACACCCTAGCACTGTGTCTGGAACACAGTAGGGGCTGAGTAAACTGTAGATGTTATTATGACTGTTATTACTCGTTCGAGATCCAGCTGAAAGTTGGGTTTATGAGGTGGATCTTGGGACGAGGTTAGAATTTCTTTGAGGAGTTATTTGGGTGGTAACAGCACTGGGGACAGGAAGGTATGTGAGATTGTTGACAGGCAGCCTAGAGGCAGTAACACTGAGGAGAAACCCTTGAGCAAAACTGTAAAATGGAAATTTAAAAGGTAGAAGAGAAAGAGTCTAAAAGGCAGAAGAAACAAGATGGGCCCGGATCAGAGAAACCAAGGAAACACGTGCTGTGGGGGTTGCCGTTTCCACTGGTTTTCTTGGAGGGGAGAGTTTTTGTTGACAGAGAGAGTCCAGACCTCAAGAACATGAGCTGCAAAGAGTGTCTGTGTTGAGATCTCTCTTGTTTAATGCACTTCATTTTCTCATCATCAGTGTGCAGCTGATGAATGTCATATTAGTTTCAGGCATACAGCAAAGTGACTCGTATGCGCACACGCTGTTCACATTGGTTTTCAGGTCCTTTTCCCATACGGGCTCTTACAGAAGTTGGGCCTACTCCCCCGCGCTGGACCGTAGGTCCTTTCCGCTCGTCTATTTTATGTGCAGTAGCGTGTGTGTGTGTGTGTGTGTGTGTGCACAGGGCTTCCCGGGTGGCACTAGTGGTAAAGAACCCACCTGTCAGGGCAGGAGGGCAGGAGATGTAAGAGACGCAGATTTGATCCCTGCATTGAGAAGATCCCCAGGAGGAGGGCAGTGTTCTTGCCTGGAGAATCCTATGGATAGAGGAGCCTGGCATGCGGCAGTCCATAGGGGCACACGGAGGGCGCATTGTGTATATGTCAACTCCAAACTCCTGATTTATCCTTCCCCCCGCCCCGTCCCCTTTGGTAACCATGGGTTTGTTTTCTATGTCTGTGAGCCTGTTTCTGTTTTGTAAATAAATTCATTTGCATATATATTTTTTAGATTCTACATGTCAGATCAGTTCAGTTCAGTCACTCAGTCGTGTCCAACTCTTTGCAACCTCATGAATCACAGCACGCCAGGCCTCCCTGTCCATCACCATCTCCCAGAGTTCACTCAAACTCACGTCCATCGGGTCAGTGATGCCATCCAGCCATCTCATCCTCTGTCGTCCCCTTCTCCTCCTGCCCCCAATCCCTCCCAGCATCAGAGTCTTTTCCAATGAGTCAACTCTTTGCATGAGGTGGCAGAGTACTGGAGTTTCAGCTTTAGCATCATTCCTTCAGAGAACACCCAGGGCTGATCTCCTTCAGAATGGACTGGTTGGGTCTCCTTGCAATCCAAGGGACTCTCAAGAGTCTTTTCCAACACCACAGTTCAAAAGCATCAATTCTTCGGCGCTCAGCTTTCTTCACAGTCTAACTCTCACATCCATATATGACCACTGGAAGAACCATAGCCTTGACTAGACGGACCTTTGTTGGCAAAGTAATATCTCTGATTTTCAATATGCTATCTAGGTTGGTCATAACTTTTCTTCCAAGGAGCAAGTGTCTTTTAATTTCATGGCTGCAGTCACCATCTGCAGTGATTTTGGAGCCCAGAAAAATAAAGTCAGCCACTGTTTCCACTGTTTCCCCATCTATTTCCCATGAAGTGATGGGACCGGATGCCATGATCTTCGTTTTCTGAATGTTGAGCTTTAAGTAAGCGATCGCTTGTGCTATTTGTCTTTCTCTGTCTGACGTGCTCTACCCAGTATGACAATCTCTAGGTCCAACCATGGTGCTGCCATCGCAGTGTTTTATTCTCCTTATGACAGAGTAATATTCCCTTGTATATATGAACCGCATCTTCTTTCTCCATCCATCTGCCAAGATATCTCTTTTAATAAACTTGGTTATTGAAGAAGGGCCAGAGGAAATTGATAATTTAATATAATTTTAAGGACAAACAAAGATATCACTTCTACTGTGGAAGGTCTGAGCATCAGTAGGAATTAGCGAGAAGAATTTGACCTAACAGAAAGCATGGTGGGGACGACATAAACCATAACTGAAGCTGTAAGGGGTAGCATCCAGTCTGTGGATAACGATGAGTGAGTCTTGGCAGGAAAGCGGAATATCTCTTCCTCTGAAATAAGGGCAAGGGGAAGCTGGGGATGAGTGATTCTGAGGTGAAGAGAAACAAGATTTTTATAGAGTCTTCCTGTAGTCCTCTGAGTAAGCCAAGCAGTCAGGCGGTTTCCCTCTAAGGAAGAGCCAGAGGCTGGAGAGAGGGGTATTAGAGAGGCCCGAGGTTTAGAACAAAGCACTGGGGGCACCTGGAGGGACTTGGTCAGAGAACAACACAAAATATGCTGGTATAGACTCAAGGTCCACCGAGATCCAACCCCATGACTGTGCGACTGACCCCTCAACTCAACATCAATGTCTCGACCTTGTAAGCTTTGACAGACCACAGGATTTCCAAGAAGAAGGCTGGAGAATACCAAGGGAGGTTTACTGAGAGCAGAGGGATATCAGAAGCCTGGTGATGGAGCAGGGAGAGAAGAGGTGGGGAAGATAAGCGCTCAGTGGGCGTCTGTGGCCGAACTGTAGGGGTGAAATGTTGGCATGCAGCAGCTTTGAGAGAGAACGTTTGCAGTGAGGTGAGGCAGAGGTGAGAGAGTGGCCCTGAGGAAGTTAAGGCAGTCATCTCCAACTTCTCCTCACTGGTGAGATTCAAGCTAGTAAGGTGATGCTCAAAATCCTTCAAGGTAGGGTTCAGCAGCACATGAACCCAGAATTTCCAGAGGTAAAAGCTGGCTTTAGAAAGGCAGAGGAAGCAGAGGTCAAACTGCCAGCATCCCCGGATCATAAGGAAAGCACGGAAATTCCAGAAAAACACCTACTGCCTCACTGACTATGCTGAGCCTGTGTGTGGACCACCACAAACTATGGAAAACTGTTAAGGAGATGGGGAATAGCAGGCCACCTGACCTGTCTCCTGAGAACTGCCAAGAAGTAACAGTTAGAATGCTGTATGGAACTGGCTGGTTCAGGATTGAGAAAGGAGCACATCAAAGCTGTATACAGTCACTGTTTTATTTAAGTTATATGCAGAGTACCTCATGTAAAATGCCAGGCTGGATGAATCACAAGCTGGAGTCAAGATTGCCGGGAGAAATATCAACAACCTCAGGTATGCAGATGATGCTCACTCTAATGTAAAAGCTGGACTATAAAGAAAGCTGAGTAACAAAGAATGGATGCTTTTGAACTATGCTGCTAGAGAAGACTCTTGAGAGTCCCTTGGACGGCAAGGAGGTCCAACCAGTCAGTCCTAAAGGAAATCAATGCTCAGTATTCATTGGAAGGACTGATGCTGAAGCTGAAGCTCCAATACTTTGGCCACCTGATGCGAAAACCTGACTCACTGGAAAAGACCCTGATGCCGGGAAAGACTGAGGGCAGGAGGAGAAGGGGGCGACAGAGGATGAGATGGTGGATGGCATCACCGGCTCGATGGACAGGATTTTGAGCAAGCTCTGGGAGAAGCAAAGACAGGGAAGCCTGGCGTGCTGCAGTCTGTGAGGTCTCAAGCAGCGGGACAGGACTGAGTGAGTGAACAGCAACATATGATTTCAGCGCATCACACTTACTGTGCACTTGTACACTATTACACTGTGATCTATAATGAAATAATTACACAGCTCATCATAACAGAGATCATCAGGCGTTAGATTCTCATAAGGAGCAAGCAGCCTAGACCCCTCCCATGTGTGGTCCACAATAGGTTCACGCTCCCGTGAGAATCTAACGCCACCGCCGATCTGACAGGGGCGGAGCCAGGCGGCGATGTGACCGGTGGGGGCCGCTGGAGGGCAGGTGAAGTGTCGCTGGCGCACCCGCGGCTCACCTCCTGCTGTGCCTTCTGCGTCCTAACAGGCCTGGAGCTGGTGCTACTCCTTGGCCAGGGGGTTGCAAGCCCCTGGGATAAGACACTGAAGCAGAGGTTTCATTCACGCTGACAACGAGACTGGAAGGCCTCGGAGGACGATGAGCCCAGGATCCTCCCACCCCCAGCTGGTTGCAGAAATGGTGTGAAATGCCCTGGGTCAGAGGCTCTGTCCCTGACTTCGGCTCGGAGCTGGGCCATTTTTACTCACTTCCCTGTTCTGTGGAAATTTCTGCATGTCTCCTCCTGGAAACCTTGACATGCTGGTGTTTTGCATTCGTGGAGCCCTATTCATCTCAAGAGACCCTGTGCCTCGGGGTCTCCTGCTGGGAGGGAATGTGCCTGCCTACATTTTCCCCGAAGAGCCTGCACGTTCACTACCCAGCTCCCAAATATCGCCTGCATCCCCGTGGTGCCAGCCTGTGCCTCTTATTTTGAGCTGAGTGTGATGCCGCTCTCCACTTTGCAGGCTTTGTACACATCAAAACAAACAAACAGAGCCCGAAACACACCCCAGCAGGCTTATTGTCAGAGAATTAGCTTCCATGCTGGCACAGCCAGACGAATTCAGATAAGAATAGCTTAAAATAAATCCTCCCAGGCAAACTGGTCAGAGGCCAGAGCTATGGGATAACTTCTGGCTCCCACCACATTCTGTACACATGTTCTGTTATCCTAAAAGATTTTATTTTATATTTTTTAAAGGACTCAGAGATAACAGGAAAACAAATTAAAGCTGCCTTTCCCTCCCCAAAACCCGAGGTAGTTGACGAGGTGTTTGGTTGGGAAGTCAAATAGCTGGTGCAACATTCGAGAGCATCTGTTTATGATTTTTTCTGCCTCCAGGTAAATAGAAATGTGATCTTCTACTGCTGGAGGCTTCTCCTTCCTGCAAACATTAACCACATGCCTCGGTTGGAAGGCATTCTACTCCTAGGTCAAGCCTGTGGTTCCCTCCTCCATAACCTTGAAAGCCACCTATGCACATTCCCTGACAGTTGGTACCAGTTTACCATAACAAACATCTGTGGGGACCATCTCAGTAATTACAGAAAGAAAAAGAATTTTCATCTTGTAGTTAACTCAGGTGGATTTGAAGCAGGAGCTTAGCTTCTCTGTGTATACCTCTTTCTTCGGGGAAATCTGAATCTAACATTTGGACATCGCACGTGTCAGTTTCAAAGGATTACAACTATTATTTCAACATCCCTCTGTCTGGCTAGATGATGACCCAGCAAGGGAGCAAGGGATAAGACCGGGAAACAGAAGAAAGCTTTCCAGCCAGTGAATGAGAAAGTGTGAATGCATCTAGTCCATGGCGGTTCTGTTTCCCTCCTGAGTGAATTTTTATAAACTGGAAGCCACCTTGATCATCCCAAAAGAGACAGGGGTTATCATGGCAGCAAGCTTTCACCTGTTTCCTGGACCCGTAAGGGGAACTGTTTTTCTATACTTACATTTATAAGTTAAAGCGTCCTCTTAGCATGTCCAATTCAAGGGGCCTCAGTCCATTCTGAAATGAGTTATAAAGTTAGGGAGGAGTGTAGAGTAATATGAAGAAGTAGTGTTTACCCTTCAGTCAGAGACCTGCATTTAAGTCTTGACTCAATCACTGAGTGCCCTTGAGCAGGGAACTTGACCTCTATTGCTCTAGCTGTCATTTGTAAAATTATCCTAATGTTTCCTACGTTATAGGTTACTGTGAGAATCAAATGAAATAATGTAATAAAATGCTTAGTACAATGAATGCTTAACGGTAGGGGGAAGAAATAACAATGATCTCTGTAGAATGAGGCATGAGGATAAACTTTATTCAGAGTAACTCATTTGATGCTTTACAAACCTGTGACATAGGACATATCAGGAAGAAGCGTTTTTCACACAGAAACACAGAGGCTTAGCATGTACGAGATAAGAGAGGCGCAGGAGCAAACCGTACACAGAGGGAGAAAAGGGCTTCCTCGGTGGCTGAGGAGGTAAAGAATCTGCCTGCAGTGCAGGAGACCCAGGCTCGAATGCTGGTCCGGGCAGATCTCCTGGGAAAGGACTGGCACCCTACTCCAGTATCCTTGCCTGGAGAATCCCGTGGACGGAGGAGCCTGGAGGGCTGCAGTCCATGGAGTTGCAGAGTCGAACAGGACTTGGTTAAACCTGAGCCCGCACTCATGCATCCATAGCAATAGAAAGTGTGCAAAAAATCATAAAAATTAAAAAAATAGAAAGAATTTTAATTTGAAATTTTTGTTTTAAAAATTTTTAAACATTTTATAAATTTAAAAATAAAATGTGGTGGTGGTGGAAGTGGTGGTGGTGGAAGTGATGTTGGTGGACGCTATGTTTGCTGAATGCTTATTAAGTACCAGGTCCTATACTAATTTTTAAAATAGGCATTCCCCAACTCATGCCTTACGATAGCTGTAACAGACGAGGTGCAATCCTTAGCCCGTTTTGTACTAAGGAAGGCACAAAGGAGATCAGAAATCTCCCCAGGGTCACACAGGAGGTCAGTGGTAGGCTGGGCCTGGGGTTTAGCTCTCGGGGACTCAGAAACTGTGCTTCTTCCCTCTCGTCCAGTGAGTCTCACAGTCTGGTCCCCAGAAGCAGCGTCAGCATCACCGACTGGATCCGGAAGACTTGAGAGGAGGCCTGGATCTGTGTTTAACAAGCCCTCCAGGGAATTCTGCTGCAAGATGGAGCTTGAGAGCCCTGCGCTAGACTCTATTGCCGACTTCTCTGGGGACAGTTTTGACTTGGTGATTGCGATCTACAGAATGGATTGGGTGGTTCCAGCTGGATGCAGCTATCTCCGGACCAAACTCTCATTATTCCTTTCCCACCGCTCTCCATCACTTCCTGCACCCATTGCCACGTGGCCTATGGCAACAACAACAAAAAGACCCTTTGGGAGCAGCGGGTGTCTGAATGTCTTGAGTGAGGCTTCCTTGTAGAGCTGTGGTTATGCATATTCCACGGAGGGCAACAGTCAAGATTACGCCTCATGTCTCTTTAGCTGTGTATGAGCAACTAAGTTAACTTCTCTGTGCCTCAGTTTCCTCACCTGTATATTGGGGATAATCATGTCACCTATTTCAAATGGATGCGGTGAAGATTAAGAGTAACAATTGTTAGACCAAGGGTAAGTTCTGAGCTTAGCATGTTTAACTATTCAAAAAACATTAATTAATGCTACTAGAATTTTTTTTTCTTTTTTCTAATTGAAATACAGTTGATTTACAATGTGCGTTAATTTCGGTTGTACAGCAAAGCGATTCAGTTATATGCACATATACATCCCTCTTAATATGCCTTTCCACGATGGTTTATCAGAGGACATTGAATATAGTTCCCCATACCATACATAGGACTTTGTGGCTTATCCAGAATATATTTTTTCTGAAAAGAATCAGGCACTGTTCTAAAAGATACATTTAGGACTAATCAAATGGATTCTAGTGTAGAGAGATAAAAGTAAGTGAAGGGCAGTCTGCGGCAGAACGCCTTGCTTCCACGTGCTGTCCATTCCAAGAAAGCTTGAGTAGGAAGCAGCTGTGTCAAAAGAGGGTGGCCTGTCTCTGCTACAGCTTCAGGAGCCATGCACCTAACTGTCCTGAGTCACTAATGAGTGACCAAGAGAGAGATGGATTTTCTTTCAAATATACTTTTTTTTTCTTTTGATTCCATCAGAACAAACTGCCTCTAAACAGCCCATTAGTTACAACACCTGAGCAGAAACAAGAGCACAGGGTTGTTCCATCAGCCGGCCCCTCTCGGCCCCTAACTGCTTCCCACTTCATTTAAGGGCAAGGAGAGAGCTGCCCGCGTCCCGGGCACGCACACCACCAGGGTGCCCAGCGCTGGCGCCCTGTGAGACGAGAGCGGCATGCAGAAGGCTCCGAGGGGGGCTGCCCGCCTGAGAGGGAGCTGATGTCTTGAGCCCTCTTTATTCCCCCTACACGTTTCCATCATCCAGAAGATAAACCTGGGCATGTCTTTTCCAGGGCACTGCATGCCTAGCTCCTCCATCAGGGGAAACCCAGGGGACGGTATGTTACTTTGCTGCTCTAATAAATTCCACCAGCTAGGGGCTTAAACAACAGAACTGCCTCGTCTCACAGCCCTGGAGGCTGGGCATCTAAGACCTCAGTGCTGGCAGGGTGGGTTCCTTCTTTGGGCTGTGAGAGTGGGCTCCAAGGCTCTCTCCTAGCTCCTGGGGTTTGCTAACGAACCCAGCACAGCTGGTTTCTGCTGCACCGCCCGACCTTTGCCTTCATTCCCACAGGACGCTCTCCTGTGCCCAGTGTCCCCTTTTACAAGGACACCAGTAATACCGCATTAAGGCTCCAGCCTGGCCTGGTATAGCCTCATCTTAACTAATAACATCTGAAGCAACCCTGTCTCCAACTAAGGTCACCTTCTGGCTTCCCTGGTGGCTCACACAGTAAAGAATCCACCTGCAATGCAGGAGACCTGGGTTTGATCCCTGGGTTGGGAAGATCCTTTGGAGAAGGGAACAGCTACCCACTCCAGTGTTCCTGCCTGGAGAATCTCATGGACACAGGAGCTTGGCGGACTACAGCCCATGGGGTCGCACAGGCTCGGACACGGCTGAGCGCCTTTCACTTTTCTGGTGGGCTGAGGGCTCAGGACTCAACACAGGGAATTTTAGGGGCTGCAGTTCAACTAATAACTGGTGGTAATTGAGACCCTAGGCCCCTCCACGGGCACTTCTGGCTTGTTTAAACAGCCCGAGAGGTGTGCTTCTCAGACAGTAATGGGCACAAGAGCAGCCTGCGTGGGTCTCACTGAAATGCAGGTTCAGTGGGTCTGCCCTGGGCTCAGTATTCAGCCTTTCTACCTGCTTCTAGCGATGTGGGTGCTGCTACTTTACATGGAAGGTCCCAGGAGAATTTTGCGAGGGTCCATGCTCATTCTCCATCGCTCATGTCTAATATGCCAGAGCCTGTTGTGTTTCCTCCCAGAGGCTGGCAGCTCACCACCTCCTCCCCGGGAACCACATTCCCGGGGTAGCCACAGCTCAAGATGCAGAGGTAATCAGAAACAAAAACTCAGAGCCTCTTAGGGAGACATCCCCGCCTGAACCAGCCAAGGCTGTGCAGTGTCTGGCTCACCAACCATTTTCTGAGCTGAGTCCCCATCTAGGCCACGTCATCTGTTACTAGAGCTGTGGTTTGAGTGCGGCCATAGTGGTATCCTTGTGGTTTAATCCTCCTGAGAGCCCACGGATGACAAGACAGGTTGAGAATGGGTTAGGTTTCCTTGGAGAAGTTTAACAAATTAATACTTAGATGGGGGTGGGGAGGGGAATATGGGCAGCATATAGCGAATTCAGTGTCTTCCTGCAGAATATATCAACAGGGTCCACAAGCCAAACAGCTCAATATAAAAATGGCCAAAGGCTGCGAGGAGGGAATTCACCTTGGGGAAACCTCAGTGAGCGATACACATGAGCATATTTTTGTTCCCACTAGTAATCGGAGACATTCAGATGAAAACGTGAAGGAAAGATTATTTCTCATTCTTTGGAGGAATGAAATATTTGAAACAGTAAGTGATGATAAGAGTATGGAAAAATTGGTGCTCCTTTATGGGCAGGAATATAAATTGGAAGCCAGTTTGGCGAAACTGCTGTCTCTGACAAGTAATCCCTTCCTGTGGAATTCCACTTTTTGTCTCTACCCTACAGAAACACATAGGGTAGGAATACGTACATAAAGACACATAAGGACACACGTTTAGGGCAAGTTCTCTTTATTAATAATAGCAAAACTTACTGACAACCTAAGCATACATCAATGAGAAACTACACCATAGCATAGACCTGCCATGTAGCCATACAAATGATTCACCACGGATAAACATTTCTTTGTTGCTTACAATGCACCAGACCCTGTTCTAAGGGCTTGTCATGTGTTAACTTTTTAATACAGCACAGATACTGTCCTCATGTCCAGTTTAGCAGCGTGAAACTGAAGCACAGCAACAGTCAGTAAATCCCCAGCCTGTCCATCAGGGACAAAAGTGAGGCTTGGGTCCGTGTGACCCAACCGCCCAGGATACACTCTTCAGCATTCAAGGTGCCACATCTGGGCCACTGGAATGGGCGGTCTCCGTGTCCTGGTGTGGCAAGTTCTCCGAGAAATGCTGTAGTAAAAAACTAGAAATGGAAATATATGTAACAGCAATATTAATGAATGAAAAAAGCAAGGTTCAGGATGGGTCATGATCTGTCTAAGGAAACTCCAGACTCTCGCATGCTTTATGGAACTTGTGTATGCGTATCCATGGAGTGGCAAGTTCCAGAAGCTGTCACAATACACAAGCAGTTATCTCTGAAAAGAGAGAAGGGGTGGCTCTGAGATGCAAGTTTGGTATAAAAGACATTTTAACTTTTTTGGCGATAAGGACTTCCCCACCCTCCCCCAACCCTGAAGGATTATAGGTTAACAATAGTGTGGAACCAGCATGAATTCTAAAGCAGTGGGTGATGGCATCAGCTCGAGCCCCTGCTGACCTGGCTTTGCTCTCAGAGGAGGCTGGGAGCAGCCCCTGCCCGCTGCCGCCAGCCCGGGCCCACACAGCCTCTCCTTCCCGCCCAGTTCGCAGGAAGCCACCCTGAGCACGTGGCCTTTCCTCCATCGCTCTCATCTTCATCACTGTTTCTCTTCCCTGAAGGTGTGATTTATTAGCCCAGTGGTGGTTGTTTATGAACGTTCCTGTGATAACTGGGAAGAATAGAAAAACTTCAGTTTAGAGAAACTGAGGATTAGTGACTACCGCGGATTTAAAGGGACTGGTGCCTCGGGAAGGGGGTTATTTTGGAAGGTCCCTGTGCCTTTAAAAGTGTCTGCTTTCCACTGGCTCCAATACAAGATTGCCGTCTCCCTGGTAAATCAACATGATTTTGCCTGTACATGTAGTTTACCCTAACTTATCTCCTTGTCCTCGCTTCCCCCTCTGGTGCCGAAAGCACCCCTGTAACTAAAGAAAAGCAGACCCCTGAGAAGAAACAGAATTGATCATTGATCTTTATCTGCTGACCAAGCAGACAGCCTAGGCAATGCCCAGCACGCGTCGGCAGGCCATTTAAACACCGCTCTTCATTGCTAGGCTGAGACCAGATACATTTCTCCTTAGCACAGCGGCAGGTTCTGATTGCCTGACCTGGGAAAGCAGCATCTCTGAGCTCTGTCCTCTCATCTCTTGCGCTTCTGTCAAAGCACAAAGAGACCGCTTTCTCCACCAAAAGCATCCTCACCTTCAAGGACTCAAATTGTAAGGATTCTTTGATGCTAGATCTCCAGAATACATTAAGAACATACTAGATTCTCTGTAAGTCCAGTAAAAACAGCTTTATTTCTATATTCCTTATATAGATGCTATAAAGAAAAAAAAAATCATGCAAAAAATGAAAAAGGAATCTAAACTCTTACCCCACAAAAATGGATTATAGACAGAAGTACAAGAGTACAATAAAACTTCAAAAAAATTGGAGTGGCAAGTTCCAGAAGCTGTCACAATACACAAGCAGTTATCTCTGAAAAGAGAGAAGGGGTGGCTCTGAGATGCAAGTTTGGTATAAAAGACATTTTAACTTTTTTGGCGATAAGGACTTCCCCACCCTCCCCCAACCCTGAAGGATTATAGGTTAACAATAGTGTGGAACCAGCATGAATTCTAAAGCAGTGGGTGATGGCATCAGCTCGAGCCCCTGCTGACCTGGCTTTGCTCTCAGAGGAGGCTGGGAGCAGCCCCTGCCCGCTGCCGCCAGCCCGGGCCCACACAGCCTCTCCTTCCCGCCCAGTTCGCAGGAAGCCACCCTGAGCACGTGGCCTTTCCTCCATCGCTCTCATCTTCATCACTGTTTCTCTTCCCTGAAGGTGTGATTTATTAGCCCAGTGGTGGTTGTTTATGAACGTTCCTGTGATAACTGGGAAGAATAGAAAAACTTCAGTTTAGAGAAACTGAGGATTAGTGACTACCGCGGATTTAAAGGGACTGGTGCCTCGGGAAGGGGGTTATTTTGGAAGGTCCCTGTGCCTTTAAAAGTGTCTGCTTTCCACTGGCTCCAATACAAGATTGCCGTCTCCCTGGTAAATCAACATGATTTTGCCTGTACATGTAGTTTACCCTAACTTATCTCCTTGTCCTCGCTTCCCCCTCTGGTGCCGAAAGCACCCCTGTAACTAAAGAAAAGCAGACCCCTGAGAAGAAACAGAATTGATCATTGATCTTTATCTGCTGACCAAGCAGACAGCCTAGGCAATGCCCAGCACGCGTCGGCAGGCCATTTAAACACCGCTCTTCATTGCTAGGCTGAGACCAGATACATTTCTCCTTAGCACAGCGGCAGGTTCTGATTGCCTGACCTGGGAAAGCAGCATCTCTGAGCTCTGTCCTCTCATCTCTTGCGCTTCTGTCAAAGCACAAAGAGACCGCTTTCTCCACCAAAAGCATCCTCACCTTCAAGGACTCAAATTGTAAGGATTCTTTGATGCTAGATCTCCAGAATACATTAAGAACATACTAGATTCTCTGTAAGTCCAGTAAAAACAGCTTTATTTCTATATTCCTTATATAGATGCTATAAAGAAAAAAAAAATCATGCAAAAAATGAAAAAGGAATCTAAACTCTTACCCCACAAAAATGGATTATAGACAGAAGTACAAGAGTACAATAAAACTTCAAAAAAATACAGGAGAAAATCTTTGTAAAAGCACAGTCCTAAAAAGAAAAAACTGGTAAGTTGGACTTGATCAAACTGAAAGTTTTTGTGCTTCAAAAGCTACCATTAAGACAGTCAAAATACAACTTCAGACTGAGAGAAAATGTTTGCAAATCATATATCTAATCAAAGACTTTATTTAGAGTATATAAAGAATAACTGAAGCTTAGGAAGAAGAAGACAATTCAATATATAAAACTGGCAAAAGATTCGATACACACTTTGCCAAAAAGGGAGTCTGAATGACTAGTAAGCATATAAATATATCTTAACACCATCGGTCATTGGAGAAATGCAAATGAGAGGCACAAGGAGACGAAAGTGCACAGCCAGTAGAGTGGCCTAGTTTTAAAGAGACCTGTGTCCCCAGATGCTGCGAAGGATGCGTGTGGAGAAATCGGAACCTTCACATGCTGCTGGGAGAGGTGTCAAGTGGCGCGGCTATTCCAGAAGCAGTTTCACTTCAAGCAGTCTAAGCAAGAGGTGTGAAAAGAGACGGCCACACAATCGTGTATGCAAATGCTCCTAGCAGCATTATTCACAGTGAACCAGGACTGGAAACAAGCTAAATAGCCATCAACCAGTGAATGGGTAAGTGAACATGGTTGGAATGTTTTTTAGCAAAAGAAGGTTGAAACACTGATACCTGGAAAACATGGAAGGAACTTAAAAAACATGCTAAGTGAAGAAGCCAGACTTCCATCTTCTTTCAAAGCACAGGGAGAAGAAAAACTACATGCTGTGTGATTCCATTTATATGAAATGTCTAGAACAGATAAATTGGTACAGACAGAAAGCAGACCAATGGCTGCCTGGGGCTGGACAGGAGCAGGGATTAACTGGAAACAGGCATGAGAAAACATCTTGGGATGATGGCAATATTCAATGCGGTGATGCTTGCAAAACTCTAGAAATTTACTAAAAATTCACAAGTTGATTTAGTGAAAATGAAAGTCATGTCTGACTCTTTGTGACCCCATGGAATTCTCCAGGTCAGAATGGTGGAGTGGGTAGCCTTTCCTCTCTCCAGGGGGTCTTCAAAAGCTGGGTCTTTAACCCAGAGATCGAACCCAGGTCTCCCACATTGCAGGCAGATTCTTTATCAGCTGAGCCACCAGGGAAGCCCAAGAAAAGAAAGAAAATTTGGAAGAAAAGCTATGACCAAACTAGAGAACATATTAAAAAGCAGAGACATTACTTTGCCTACAAAGGTCTGTCTAGTCAATGCTATGGTTTTTCCAGTAGTTATGTATGGATGTGAGAGTTGGACTATAAAGAAAGCTGAGCACTGAAGAATTGATGCTTTTGAACTGTGGTGTTGGAGAAGACTCTTGAGAGTCCCTTGGACTGCAAGGAGATCCAACCAGTCCATCCTAAAGGAGATTAGTCCTGTGTGTTCATTGGAAGGACTGATGCTGAAGCTGAAAGTCCAATACTTTGGCCACCTGATGTGAAGAATTGACTCATTGGAAAAGACCCTGATGCTGGGGAAGATTGAGGGCAGGAGGAGAAAGGGACGACAGAGGATGAGATGGTTGGATAGCATCACTGACTTGGTGAACGTGAGTTGGAGCAAGCTCTGGGAATTAGTGATGGACAGAGAGGCCTGGTGTGCTGCAGTTCCTTGGGGTCGCAAAGAGTCAGACACGACTGAGCAACTGAACTGAACTGAATATGTTAATTTAAATGAGTGGATTTTTTACATTTACAACTGATGAGTTTTATGGTATGCAAATTACACTTTAATAAAGCAATTAAAGGGCTTCTCAGGTGGCATCCCTGGTGGCTCAGATGATAAAGAATCCGCCTGTAATGCAGGAGACCTGGCTTCTATCCTTGGGTCAGGAAGATCCCCTGGAGGAGGGCATGGCAACCCACTCCAGTATTCCTGCCTGGAGAATCCCATGGACAGAGGATCCTGGTGGGCTGCAGTCTGTATTGCTGCAAAGAGTTGCACATGACTGAAGTGATTTATCATGCACTCAAAGCTATTTTTTTTAAAGGAAACTAATAGTATATTCCCCTGTGCTTGACCTGGACAGAGTCATTTGATCTATCACTTCAATACTAGTTTTGTTATTTGCCAGCCACATTAACCAAGACCTTCGGTCCCTGGAGATTTCCATTATTCACTTTAGAGATTGACCAGTATCTGTATCATTTTAAAGACAAAATACCAAAGTAGTAAAGGGCAGAGTAGATAACAAAAATGCCTACTTTATCATATGGTGGTTACAATTCCGAGAACATTAAACTTGCAGGAAAAATAGCTGCCAACCTATAGTTACTTAAAGAGGTCTTCAGTAAGTACTGGCATTTTTGTAGAATAAATACTCCCTTCTCACCAGTGGCCAAAACGCTTCATTCAATTTAATTTGGCCATTTTAAACCCCTAGTCGCTGGGAAGAGGGGCCTAGAAATCAGGTTGGAAAAATCACTGAAGAATCTAGATGGAGCCAGAAGTAACAGATTCAATTCCAGCTCCAACAACTCAATGAGCTGATACCTAACAGTGTTTGGGAATTCACGAAGTGTTCTATGAATAGTGGCTGGCATTATTATAATTCAATAATTCTACAGCATTTAAAAGAATTTTAAAAATGATGGAGTCTGCATTGAATTTGCTGCTATGATCTCATATTTATTATAATCTTAAGTTGAATTTATCTCCTTGCCTAAACTTTTAACTTTCCTATTTGTTTAAGAATTTAAGTGTCTGAAGCTAAAGTTCATTCCCGAATTCCCCCTTACCTTTGACATATTCCCCTAGTCTCTCCTTTGCTCCATTCTGATGCTCACTGCCCTAGTGAAGGGCAGCAGCGTCTGAGCGGCGCCAGCGAGCTGTTGCTCCGCTTTCCTCTTCCCATCAGTCCCAGCCGGGCCCTCCCTCTTCCAGCCTGACGCGTGGCTCGCCACCGCCTGCCTTCTCACCGCCTGCTCATTCACGCGCTACGCCACGAATCTCACCTCTTCCAGTGGACCCTGATCTCACTTCTCCCAACACGGACCCGCTTCTCTAAGCAGACCAGACCCCTCTACTGTCCGCTCTGTCTTGTCCATCTTAGTCTGTGTCAAGAAGGCCCTCTTTCTACTTTGGAACGTGTCCTTCAAGGGTCATCGCAAGACTCACTTTGGAAAAGAGTGAAGCTGAAGGCTTACGTCACAGCCCACAACCCGCCCTTTCCTTGGGCATCCCAGGCCTCACCTTTCTGAGTGAGTATTCTGCCGAGGCTGCCCATCTGTGGGCTTCACACACCCACTCTCCTGACCCTCTGCTTTTCCATTCCTTGAGGGTTAGATCTCTGGTGCGTTTGGAGTGTTCAGAGCTGGATGAAGTAGTTCATATTATGGAATAGATGTGTACATCCTTTTGAACTCTGTCACAAATCAATATCTGAGTTTTAAAAGGGGTGGCCTGTGCCACAGTGGAACAGCCCAGAAGCCAGCAGGACCCTCATCGGCATGTGGGAGGGGCAGGCGGGGGGGGGGGTTAGCACAGGAGCATCATCCCAGGCCCGGCGTCACTCCCCCTAAGCTCCCACGTCCTCGGCCTGCTGGACGCTGCTGGTGCCGCCCAGTGGCGAGTGGCCCACTCTTCCCTGCAGCGGGGTCCCTGAAGCCCACAGCGCAGCAGTTGGGAAGGCCTGGGTCTGGCTCTTCACTCTCCCCTGACTTGCCGTGAGACCTGGAGCAGGTCTGTCCATCTCCTTGGGCCCCAGATTGCTCATCCGGATCGGGGACCATACCTTTAACCTACAGGGCTATGAGGGGCCAGGAAAATGAGACCCGGGGAACACCCATAACAGCGTCTACCACACAGTGAGAGGTGAACACGGAGGGAATATGGGGCCTCCTTGGCGGCTCAGGTGGTGAAGAAGCTGCCTGCAATGCAGGAGACCCGGGTTCAGTCCCCGGGTCAAGAAGACCCCCTGGAGAAGGGAGTAGCTACCCTCTTCAGTATTCTTGCTGGAGAATTCCATGGACAGAGGAGCCTGGTGGGCTATAGCACATGGGGTCACAGAGTCAGACATGGCTGAGCGGCTAACGCACTCACATACAGGGTAGATATTACCTTACGAAGCCTTGCTCTTGAGTAAACCCATGAATTCATGCTGTCTCCTCAGACTGTTCTCAAAAACAGGCATTTTCTCTAATTCATTCTTTCTTTTTTTTCCAGAATTACAGTGGCTCCTTATTTGTGTGTAGGTGTGCATGTGTACATATGCATGTATTTGTATATATTTCTTGGTCCCCTGCCATTTCAGAAGTGTTCTCTGTGGCTTGTCTTATTTCTAAATGAAACATCAAAAATAACCTCAAGTTTATACTTAATTATAAGTTCAGTTAGTTCAGTTCAGGCACTTAGTCATGTCCAGCTCTTTGCGACCCCATGAACCGCAGCACTCCAGGCCTCCCTGTCCATCACCAACTCCCAGAGTTTACTCAAACTCATGTTCATCGAGTCCGTGATACCATCCAGCCATCTCATCCTCTGTCGTCCCCTTCTCCTCCTGCCCCCAATCCCTGCCAGCATCAGGGTCTTTTCCAATGAGTCAACTCTTCGCATAACATGGCCAAGTTTCAGCTTCAGCATCAGTCCTTCCAGTGAACACCCAGGACTGATCTCCTTTAGGATGTTCTGGTTGGATCTCCTTGCAGTCCAAGGGACTCTCAAGAGTCTTCTCCAACACCACACTTTAAAAGCATCAGTTCTTCGGTGCTCAGCTTTCTTCACAGTCCAACACACATCCATACATGATCACTGGAAAAACCATAGCCTTGACTAAACGGACCTTTATTGGCAAAGTAATGTCTCTGCTTTTGAATATGATATCTAGGTTAGCCATAACTTTCCTTCCAAGAGTAAGTGTCTTTTAATTTCATGGCTGCAATCACCATCTGCAGTGATTTTGGAGCCCCCCAAAATAAAGTCTGACACTGTTTCCACTGTTTCTGCATTTATTTCCCATGAAGTGATGGGACCAGATGCCATGATCTTTGTTTCCTGAATGTTGAGCTTGAAGCCAATATTTCACTCTCCTCTTTTACTTTCATCAAGAGGCTTTTTAGTTCCTCTTCACTTTCTGCCATAAGGGTGGTGTCATCTGCATATCTGAGGTTATTGATATTTTTCCAGGCAATCTTGATTCCAGCTTGTGCTTCTTC
>SJYG01000589.1:839448-888798 GCA_006410535.1 Litocranius walleri | reverse complement strand
TCGAGTCCATCTTTGCATGAAATATCCCTTGGTATCTCTAATTTTCTTGAAAAGATCTCTAGTCTTTCCCATTCTGTTCTTTTCCTCTATTTGTTTGCATTGATTGTGAGAAGGCTTTCTTATCTCTCCTTGCTATTCTTTGGAACTCTGCATTCAGATGCTTACATCTTTCCTTTTCTCCTTTGCTTTTCACTTCTCTTCTTTTCACAGCTATATGTAAGGACTCCTCAGACAGCCATTTTGCTTTTTTGCATTTCTTTTCCATGGGGATGGTCTTGATCCCTGTCTCCTGTACAGTGTCACGAACCTTCGTCCATAGTTCATCAGGGACTCTATATATCAGATCTAGGCCCTTAAATCTTTTTCTCACTTCCACTGTATAATCATAAGGGACTTGATTTAGGTCATACCTGAGTGGTCTAGCGGTTTTCCCTACTTTCTTCAATTTAAGGCTGAATTTGGTAATAAGGAGCTCATGATCTGAGCCACAGTCAGCTCCTGGTCTTGTTTTTGCTGACTGTGCAGAGCTTCTCCATCTTTGGTTGCAAAGGCTATAATAAATTTGATTTCGCTGTTGACCATCTGGTGATGTCCATGTGTAGAGTCTTCTCTTGTGTTGTTGGAAGAGGGTGTTTGCTCTGACCAGTGCATTCTCTTGGCAAAACCCTATTAGCATTTGCCCTGCTTCATTTCGTATTCAAGGCCAAATTTGCGGGTTACTCCATGTGTTTCTTGACTTGCTACTTTTGCATTCCAGTCCCCTATAATGAAAAGGACATCTTTTTTGGGTGTTAGTTCTAAAAGGTCTTGTAGGTCTTCATAGAACCGTTCAACTTCAGCTTCTTCAGCATTACTGGTTGGGGCATAGACTTGGATAACTGTGATACTGAATGGTTTGCCTTGGAAACGAACAGAGATCATTCTGTCGTTTTTGAGATTGCATCCATGTACTGCAATTCAGACTCTTTTGTTAACCATGATGGCTACTGCATTTCTTCTGAGGGATTCCTGCCCACAGTAGTAGATATAATGGCCATCTGAGTTAAATTCACCCATTCCCGTCCATTTTAGTTCGCTGATTCCTAGGCTATCCATCTCTTGTTTGACCACTTCCAATTTGCCTTGAGTCATGGACCTAACATTCCAAGTTCCTGTGCAATATTGTTCTTTACAGCACCAGACCTTGCTTCTTTACAGCATCGGAAATACACAATTAAATGTAATGTTAAAACTCAAGACATCTTTAGCACACCCAATAAATGCCATTGCCTGCCTTTAAAAAAAATCCAGGACATTTCTAGTAACACAGTACACCAACAGCTAGCTTTCATGAGGTCAGAGTGCTTCTAAATGCATTCATGCTTCAATACGCCTCTTCTCTTTTGAAGAAAAGTATTAAAACTTTTCAAATACTTGAATAAGTTAGCTGCTAGTATTTCTCTATTGCAGAGTCTAAGTGGCTCGCATTTTCTAAGCTCTGTGTAACACGAGCCTGTGGGGTTAAAACCAAATGAACATTGACAGTGTGTTATATGCATAGGACAGTGCGGTAGTTAAGAGCATAGTCTTAGTTTTGGCTTGCATCTCAGTTCTTACTCTCTCAGAAAACTTCAGCCTCTCTATCAGTCTCAATTTCCTCATCAGAAGAAATGAGGTCCTTGAATCTATTCCATAGAGTTAAAGTGAGGGTAAACAGAAATAACTGTTTCGAAGCGTATAGCTCATGTGTGTTAAGTAACTCACACTGTTGGGCAACAAATCTCCAGAACTCTTTCATCTTGCCAAAATGAAAGTTTACATTCACAAAATGGTATTTCCCCGTGCCCCCTTCTCCAGCGCCCAGTACGCACTGGTCTACTGCCTGTTTCAGTGAGTGGGCTACTCTGGGTACCACGTGTAAGTGGAGCCTGCAGTGTCTGTCTTTTTCTGCCTGCCTCATTTCAGCCAGTGTGATGTCTCAAGGCTCACCCACACGGAAGTGGGTGTCAGCACTCCTGCCCTTTCTAAAGCGGCAGAGCGCTCTGCAGTGTGTATATATCATATTTTATTTATCCATCCCTCCACTGTTGGGCATGGGTTGTTTCCACGTTTTGGCTACTGTGAATGTGTTGCTGTGAGCACAGGGGTATGAGCATCTCCTCCAGGTCCTGTTTCCAATTCTTCTGTAAATATACTCAAAAGTAGAATTGCTGAATCATATGGTGCTTTAATTTTTAATTGTCTGAGGGCCTGCCGTCCTGTTATCCACAGTGTGAGCCATACTTTTCAGCTTCCTTCTCAAGTTCCCAGAATCCTCAGGGCTGTGATGCAGGATTTTAAAGCCACCGATTTCTTTCTCCCTTTTTCTGCTCACATAGCAAAATCTGCTGCGCCTCTAACACTGGCCGAGGTCCTCTGTCCTCCGCCGATCTTGGCGTCTACCGTGACCAATTTTCCATGGGCTGCTAGTGTCTGCGCCTTGGGGAGTATATCTTGTTATAGACGGAGCTGCCCCTAATGTTACCGATGGAAGGTGCTTGGACTCTTCAGTCAAGAGTCATTGATAAGAGGCCCAATGATGGATTCAGGCTCTATGGGGTCTGCGCTGCAACACAAGGGCATGAAAACACGTCACGGGGTCCCTTGCTTGCTCTTGATCGTGGGCCAGGGGTGGCCCCTGTAATGAGGAGGGGCTGGAGAGGGATCCCTGCGTCAGACTGGAGGGGCAGCTCAGCTGGGAAGGCCACTGGCTGGTCCTGGGGGCAGGGGCACAGCACCCTGCTTTGCTCTCAGCACCTGGGAAGCGGCAGTTGGGTTTTTGGTCTTTATGTTTCTCATTGTTCATGATTTGCCCCAGTTGCACCTCCAGGCAGGTATTTGTAGTACCTTATGGTCTCTTTGTGTTCTGTTCTTAGGGAGATGTTTGTCCAGGTGTAAGCTCAGTTGGTAAAGCATCTGCCTACAATGCAGGAGAGCTGGGTTCAATCCCTGGATCAGAAAGATCCCCTGGAGAAGGAAATGGCAACCCACTCCAGGACTTTTGTCTGGAAAATCCCATGGGCGGAGGAGCCTGGTAGGCTACAGTCCTTGGAGTCGCAGAGTCGGACACGACTTTCACTTTCAAGCACGCAGCCCAGGGTCCTAGGTCCCAGGCTGTGTCAGTAACAATCGAGGTTCGCTGAGCGACCACGCCATGGCAGGGGCAGAGCTGAGACTTCGCTTCTCTTTCACGTTTCCTCCCCAGGGCTGCCTTCGGGGGTGAGTCTAAGCCCTGCTCCTGAGACTCCCGCAGGCCTCACACCCGGCTGCACGCTGGACTCGGTCAGAGGGAAAGGAAGCGCTGTAAGCAAGCAGGACTCTGAGGGGGTCTTCCTAGCGCAGACCCTCCCATCCTCTGCTGTAGCTCCTCCCTGAAGTGCCCAGATAATGGCAGCTCATACACATTTCCTGAATTTTTCAGATGTAAAACCAGCACCAAAGGGGACAAGTTAACTGCTTGATGATCATCAGCACACAGCCCTCAGACCCACTGGTGCCCCAGGATTGATAGCGTTGACCTAGCCGACCACCAGCCAATTGGAGAATTGGTGCAGCCAATTGGGTGCAATTGGCGCAGTTGGCACCCCTCCCTCAGCTGGCCTTCAAAACCGCTTTCTCCAAACCCTTCAGGGAGTTTGGGATTTTTCGAGCAGGAGCCCATTCTCTTTGCATGGCCCTGCAGTAAACGTTCCTCTTCTCCAAACATGGACGTTTGGGTTTGCTTGCTCACTGCGGGGCGGGCAGAGGACTTGTGAACTTGCTGTCAGTAACAAAGCCATGTGCTTAAAAACCCCGACGCGTGGCCAGTCAGAACCTCTGGGGAGTGTTTTACAAGCTCTCCAACCGATCCCACCGTTCAGCCCACTTTGAGAAAGAGGGGTTTTAGACCCTAGTTTTGCCAATATGGTCCAGTAGAACTGAACTTGCTGGAAGCTTGTCTGAAATGCAGATTTTTCAGCCACACCCCAAACCTGCAGAATCAGAGCCTTCCTTTTAACAAGAAACGCCTGGGATCCAGGTACACATTCAAGTTAGAGAAGTGTTGCCTTGGCGCACAGAACGGTTAACTCGGACAAATAAAAACAATGGAGCAATAAAGCTTCCACCTGAGGGTCTCAAGTGCTTCCTAGTCATTAACTAATTCATCTTCCTAATGGGACACTACCTCTATTTTAGAGATGCATAAAGAAAGGCATATTTGCAATTTTTAATTATTTGATTGTTTCTCATTGTTAAGTATTCTCATTTCCAGGCTGAGGCATTATGACTCCTTAAATCATTCCCTCCCTTAGCATTCCTAAAGCAAAAATCAAATGCAGTAAACTAGCAAATGTAGGCATATCCACACAGAGGGGCTGGGGGGATGCCTTTTTACCCCTAGAACAGGTTCTTGCCTGCTTTTCTTGTTGCTTGTTCTGTTTACCTATTTCCTTCCAGATTCTCTGCAAGCTTCTACTTGCCGAGTCCTATCTGCAGGAGCCTCAGCCTTTCCCAGGCATTTAGCACGCCACGCGCACTTCCGTCCTCTTAGCGCTCTCCTAACCTTTCCAGCTTTGTACTAAACAACAAATTAGCACTCACCTCCACCAAGCCCACAAATATTTGTACAATTAAGCACCAAGTTTTGTGGTCAGAAAGGGAAGAGGGTTCCGTTGAATTTTGTGGCGCCAAACAGCCTTTTTTTTTTTCTCTCTCTCTCTGATTCGATTAGATTAAGTCAGATTAGCAATATCAGATAAATAGGGCAACTGTCAAGGCACTCAACAATAAATTGAAGCATTCTATTTAGGGAATGTATAATTCAGCAGCCTTGATACATGGGAGTTCTCAAACGTCCCCGCGGAGGTGGCCTGCGGAGAATTTCATCAGTAAGTCTCCAGAACAGGAGGTTTTCCTGGATTTTTAGAAAATTAACCATCAGGGAATCTGTCTGGAACAAAAGCCGAAGCCCCAGAGGGTAACCAAGGTGAAAGCTTCCTGACCCCAAGTCCTATGGGAGGTCTTTCTTCCCAGGGGTATTGTGAGATGATCTTCCATAAAAGATCAGTAATCTGCTCCGTGGGGTGTCCTGGCTTGCCCACAGCTCTTGATTTCTGGTTCCCATGGCCGGTCATGCGCAAACAGGCCAGGGTCCAGTGGAAGCCAGCTTCCCCTGCTGGAGTGGGTCTGGTGTGCCCCTGTCTTATTCTAAGATTAACTAACTTCTTCGCCTCCTTCTTCCTGGAGGGGTGGGGTGTATTACATATCTTTAAGATAAAAGTCTCTATCTGGGGGCTTTGTCAAGGAAACCACTTTTCTTGGAAGGGTTGAGTGCCCTCGGAGTTGGAAGGCAAGGGGAGAGGAGCATATCACTCAGAGTTGGAGCTAACCATTTATTTGAAATGCAGACCAAAGAGAACAGGCAAGCACAGTTGTCTTCAGGAGATTCTGGTATCTTCTTGGACTTGAACCAGAGGCAAAGATGCCCGTGTGAGAAAGCATGGGACAAGACAGAAGGAAAGCTTCCACCAGAGTTGTTTTTTTTTTTAAACATTATTTTTTAAACCATTTTATTGAGGTGTGTTGACATGTAGAAAGTTGTACATATTTGATAGCTGTAACTCAGTGGGTTTGGGGCTAAGTATACACGCATGAAACTATTAACAGCATCAAGGCCATAAACATGTCCATCCCCAACCAAACTTTCCTCCCCCCGCTTTATCATCATCATCATCATTATTGTTGTTGTTGTAGTAAATTTTTTGTTTGTGTAAGAACAGTTGACATAAGAGCTACCTGTTGTGGTCTACGCGTGGGTTGGAAAAGAACTTCCAGACAGGGGGCAGAAAGAAAGGAGGATAAAGGTTATTAGAGCAGGGAGTCACTGCTGGCCCGGCTTCCTGACAGTCAAGGAGAGCCAGTGGTGAAGGTGGATTCTTGGTGTGTTTTCATAGTCAGGGTCCAAGGACCGGGGTAGACGTCTTGCAGCTCATTTGCCAATTGGATGAGGTACGTACACAAGGATACCTTCTCCTTATACGGGGTAGGATGGAGAAGGCAACGGCACCCCTCTCCAGTACTCTTGTCTGGAAAATCCCATGGATGGAGGAGCCTGGTGGGCTGCAGTCCATGGGGTCGCTAAGAGTTGGACATGACTGAGTGACTTCACTTTCACTTTTTACTTTCATGCATTGGAGAAGGAAATGGCAACCCACTCCAGAGTTCTTGCCTGGAGAATCCCAGGGACAGGGGAACCTGGTGGGCTGCAGTCTCTGGGGTCGCACAGAGTCAGACACGACTGAAGCGACTTAGCAGCAGCAGCATACGGGTAGGAGGGGAGACAGACTATACTGCCCAGAAGGGTCCAGAGATCCTCAGGAGTTACAGCATGGGGGCGGGGAGGGCGCTAAGGGTCTGCTCTTTCTGTTCCTGGCTTCCAGGACCCTGCTTGGTCACCTGTTCTTCCATCCTTGGGACACCACTCTACCCTCTTAGCAAATTTTAAGCACATAATACAGTGTTGTTAGCAACAGGCACTATGCTGTATAGTAGACCTCCAGAACTTATTTTTCTTCACCCCTGAGACTTTGTACCCTCTGAGCAGAATTTTGAAGTAAGAATGTCCCTCAACCAGGCCAGTCTTTCTGAAAAATCACTGCACACCTGCCAGCTGTGGAGCAGAGGGCGCGATCCATTTGCTTTGAGCGCAGTCAGTTGAGCGATTAGTCCTCACCAATCCCCCAAGACTCTCTTTGTCACTAAAAGAAAAGCATGACGTTTTCTGCCCATCGTAAAAAAAACATTCAGAAACCCCTGTGAACAGCTGTTAGGAACCTGAGTGGTGTTTCCCAGGCCTCCTTTACTTAGAAAAATTGGTCACAATCCATAAATACTCTCAATTCTGAGGGAAAAGGAAAACAGTTACATAAGGGAGTTTCCTGAGGATTCCTAATAGCCTAGCAGAGGTGTCCATGAGAACAGTGCTTTCGGTTTTTCCCAAAGCCTCTAGCTTCTATAGGATTCAATAACTAGGAGATTCGGTAGAGAGCAGAATAGCTCCCCGAGATGTATTTGGTAACCTCTCTCCCCTCATCTGGGGCTTCCCTACGGGCTCAGATAGTAAAGAATCTGCCTGCCGTGTGGGAGACCCAGGTTCCATCCTTGGGTTGGGAAGATCTCCTGGAGAAGGAAATGGCAACCCAGTCCAGGACTCTTGCCTGGAAAATCCCATGGACAGAGGAGCCTGGCAGGCTACAGTCCCTGGGGTCACAAAGGGTTGGCCACGACTGACCAGCTAACACACACACTTCCCTCATCTACAACAACTTGGCCATGATTAATCAGCGACACTGTGAACGTGATGACTTTTTCCCCATGGTGAGTCTCAGATGGTTCCTCAGCCATCTCCCAGGAAGCTCTTTTGCCTTCTGGTACAAGAGGCCCTGGGATCCCACACCCCAGGATACAATAGGCCCTGGGAGTCCACACCCCAGGATACAATAGGCCCCGTGAGCCCACACCCCAGGATACAATAGGCCCCGGGAGCCCACACCCCAGGCCATTCAGGACGTCTGGCCTTTTCTGATGTCTGATGGTAAACAAAGCCTACCTTTCAGCTGGGCCATCACAGTGAATGTCCAATGTAGAGACCAGAAAATCCAATGGCCCCCACCACCCACCGATACTCATTCCTAAAGGATCATAATGACCGCATAAGGAATTCCCCAGGGCACAGGGTAATAGCATCAGTTGCAGAATGGTAGCCCACATGTGAGTCCTTATCACATGCCACGATTATTCCAAGTGCATGTTACTTGCGAGTTACAAGTGCTTTGTATTTAATCCTCATAGCAATTAAGTGTTTATTATTAGCCTCTTTATAATAAGGGAGGTGGGAAGCCTGAGGTACAAAGAAATTAAACAGCTTGCACAAAGCCTTCCAGCTAGAAATTATCCAACTCAGGACTTGAATCCAGTACCAGCTGCTCCAGAACCAGGCCCCTGCCTTTTGAAAGTTAAGCTATTCTGAAGAGAGCCAAAGATCTGTTACATCAGATAACTGAAATAGTTAGACCCAAGTCCATTGACTCTAAAAATGGAGTCACCGCTTCTAAGACCCTCTGTGAATTCCTAGAAGAAGTGGGAGCAGAAGGCTTCAAGCCTGATCTCCACGTGAGTTAGAGATACTGAGTTTCAGTAGCCACCATGTTGGATGTGCAAGGCAAAAGCCAACTTCAGAGTTTTAAAGGGATGGAGACGTCCTTTCAGAGGGGAGGGCACCCCTCCCTAAGAGTCCTTACCCTTTATGAGAACTCGCTCTTATGTCCTCAAAAGGGGCTGGGAAAGCAATGGCTAGCTCACTATTTTTTACCTCACTCAGATCAGTTCAGTTCAGTCACTCAGTCGTGTCCAACTCTTTGCGACCCCATGAATCTCAGCATGCCAGGCCTCCCTGTCCATCACCAACTCTCAGAGTTTACTCAAACTCACATCCATCGAGTCAGTGATGTCATCCAGGCATCTCATCCTCTGTCATCCCCTTTTGCTCCTGCCCCCAATCAATCCCTCCCAGCATCAGGGTCTTTTCCAGTGAGTCAACTCTTTGCATGACAGGGTCAAAGTATTGGAGTTTCAGCTTCAGCATCATTCCTCCCAATGAACACCCAGGACTGATCTCCTTTAAGATGTTCTGGTTGGATCTCCTTGCAGTTCAAGAGACTCTCAAGAGTCTTCTCCAACACCACAGTTCAAAAGCATCAATTCTTCGGCGCTCAGCCTTCTTCACAGTCCAACTCTCACATCCATACATGACCACTGGAAAACCCATAGCCTTGACTAGACAGACCTTTGTTGGCAGAGTAATATCTCTGCTTTTTAATATGCTATCTAGGTTGGTCATAACTTTCATTCCAAGGAGTAAGCGTCTTTTAATTTCATGGCTGCAATCACCATCTGCAGTGATTTTGCAGCCCCCCAAAACTAAAGTCAGCCACTGTTTCCACTGTTTCCCCATCTATTTCCCATGAAGTGATGGGACAAGATGCCATGATCTTTGTTTACTGAATGTTGAGCTTGAAGCCAACTTTTTCACTCTCCTCTTTCACTTTCATCATGAGGCTTTTTAGTTCCTCTTCACTTTCTGCCATAAGGGTGGTGTCATCTGCATATCTGAGGTTATTGATATTTCTCCCGGAAATCTTGATTCCAGCTTGTGCTTCTTCCAGCCCAGCGTTTCTCATGATGTACTCTGCATAGAAGTTAAATAAGCAGGGTGACAATATACAGCCTTGACAGACTCCTTTTCCTACTTGGAACCAGTCTGTTGTTCCATGTCCAGTTCTAACTGTTGCTTCCTGACCTGCATACAGATTTCTCAAGAGGCAGGTCAGGTGGTCTGGTATTCCCATCNGAGGTTATTGATATTTCTCCCGGAAATCTTGATTCCAGCTTGTGCTTCTTCCAGCCCAGCGTTTCTCATGATGTACTCTGCATAGAAGTTAAATAAGCAGGGTGACAATATACAGCCTTGACAGACTCCTTTTCCTACTTGGAACCAGTCTGTTGTTCCATGTCCAGTTCTAACTGTTGCTTCCTGACCTGCATACAGATTTCTCAAGAGGCAGGTCAGGTGGTCTGGTATTCCCATCTTTTGAAAAATTTTCCACAGTTTATTGTGATCCACACAGTCAAAGGCTTTGGGATAGTCAATAAAGCAGAAATAGATGTTTTTCTGGAACTCTCTTGCTTTTTCCATGATCCAGTGGATGGTGGCAATTTGATCTCTGGTTCCTCTGCCTTTTCTAAAACCAGCTTGAACATCTGGAAGTTCATGGTTCATGTATTGCTGAAGCCTGGCTTGGAGAATTTTGAGCATTACTTTACTAGCATGTGAGATGAGTGCAACTGTGCATTAGTCTGAGCATTCTTTGGCATTGCCTTTCTTTGGGATTAGAATGAAAACTGACCTTTTCCAGTCCTGTGGCCACTGCTGAGTTTCCCAAATTTGCTGGCATATTGAATGCAGCACTTTCACAGCACTAGAAAGGCAAATTTTGGTGAAAATCATAACTCTTTTCCAATGATATTCCCTCAAGCTGCTTGGCAGCTTTTTGCTTCCCACAATTCATGATAAAATTCCACCACACTTGGCAAAATCATCCCAGCCTTACAATTGTCTGTAATACTTAAAAAGCAGCCAGGTGAAAGAATAAAAAAGATCAATATAGCTGATAGATATTTGAAAGCAACAAAGGTCACATTCCAGTTTTGTTTGTTTTTGAGAAAAGAAATTAAACCAGACCCAGCTCACACTCGGCAAAATTTATGAGCAATCCAACTTTAATCAAGTCACTTTCAAGGGCCTTCTTCTCTTGCCTTTAATCATGTGATATATAGGGGACTTACACTCTCAGAGTCATGATGGAAGACCCAGGTTCTCAGGCCCCTGCGTAGCTTCTGGCTCAGGACTGCATGGATTATTTAAAATTCCATTCCTGGTGTCATTCCACCCCCTCCAAATGAAGCTCGGTCTCTGGAATCTTTAAGGCCGTGGTGCCTGAAAGCCCCACCTGCATGGGTTACAGCCAGCCTCCTATTGGGGCTCACATGATTTGCACTGCTGTTCAGCACCATTTCTGACACCACATGTAGGGTGTTTCCCTCACATCAATCCATTCTCTAACTCTCTGGAGACCAACTCAGTGTCCTACAATTCAACCAATTCTGAGGTGAACTTCCAGAAATACAAGTTAAAGGCTCTGCCCCACAAGACTGCCCCATTTTCAGACTAGTTACAGGTTCCACATTGCACCTGAACTTCCAACAGCTGGATATAAAGTGCGGGTCCCCCGCGACCCCATCGTCAGGGACCACAGCTCACTGCAATGGCTCATAGAACTTTGGGAGACACTTTGCTTACCTTTACTGTTTAATCATAAAGGATACAACTGGACTGCGGCCACATGGCAGAGTTTCATAAGGTCGCGTATGGAGGACCGTCCGTGGTCTCTCTAGGTGCCGCCTTTTCAGAATCTCCACATTCTCACCAACTTGGGTGTTCCCCAAACCCCATCATTTAGGGTTATTTATGGAAGTTTCATTATGCTGAAATGGTTGATTCGATTATTAGTCATTGATAATGAACTTAACCTCCAGCTCCTTTCCACCAGCAACAGAGGTCAGAGATGGAGTTTCAAGTTCCGATCCCCCAGGCGTCTCTTGGTTTTTCTAGGGACCAGATTCATCCTCAGCACCGACCATCCCATCATCACAAACGCCTCTCACCTTCAGAGGCTCCCGTGGCTGTAGGAGCTGTGTGTCGGAAACCGGGGGCAGAGCCCAAGCAGCTATTTCTCTTCTCTCACAGGTGGCAGTCTGGTCTCTGTCCCCTACATTACTCGTAATTTTCTGTCTCCCCTTCCTAGTCTCTCAGATCGTCCAGAGTCAGGCTAGCCTTTTCGTCCTTGAAGTACACAGCCTCCTCCCCACCCCTCTTATGACAACATGATGGAAACACCTTGAGAAAACGCCTCTTAATTCCGTTGAACACTCAGCACACAGCACTTACTGTGTCCCAAAGCCTGCTCTAGACCTTCCCGTGACTGTGCACATTTCATCCTCACAACCACCCAGGAAGCAAGCATATGATCTCCATTTGACAAACGGAAAAGCTCTGAGAGCAGGGAGCTCAGTGGCTTGCAGAAGGTCAAACAGCCGCAGGGTCTGGACACAAGTGCCCGGCTGGGTCTGAAGTCCGAGGCAGCGTTACCACTCCCGGCCTCACCTCCCGGCCTCACCGCCCGGCCTCAGCGAGAAGTCAGCCCTTCAGAGGCGCAGCTGGTGTCTCTCGCTGCGAGGAAAGACGCGAGATGCTGCTTTTCTCCTCTGATGAGTCTGGAGCAGAAAAAGCTCAGCGCTCCCTCGGGAGACTATTTCTCAGAAAATTGTTGGCTTGGGGAAGCAAAGGTCTGCAACACTGAGCCGGGCAGGGAGACCTCTGAGGCAACCCTGAAGCCCATGTGGATAAAAAAGCCAGCGGTGAGTGGAGAAGTTCGAGGAGCTTGGTGCCAGCCACACGAAGGCTGGCTGGGGCCTGGATGGAGGGCAGTGCAGGTGACTGGGAAGAGCCCAGGAGCGCCGCCCGTGCCGTAAATGGGCACTGCGGCTCTCACATCCTGAGGGAGGCATGGGAACTGGGCACCAATTTACACCAGCGGCAGAGATGACGGCAAAGGCAGAAGCTGAGCTCACGAAGCTGGGCTGCGCCGTGGGCGACACACAGCACCTGTGGGAGCCCCACAGGGAAGCGGCCCGCGGGGCCATCCTGGGATGTGCTCGGCCGCTGGGCTGCCAGCTGCCACGGTGACTCATTACAGCGGCGCCGACTTCCAGGAACTCTGTGGAGCCTGAGCTTCAGGAAGCATGCAGGAGCAATAGCTCCCCTGTTTACCACTGCAAACAGAACCGTCTATTGTGCCCTTGCGGCCCCCTTGGAGCTCCCTGGACTTATCAGCAGGATAGTGCCTGGGGGAGACTTTTTATTACTGTTTTAACTGTTGCAAGTTAAACTGTTTTAAAAGTTTTAAACTGTTTAAACAGTTTTAAACTGTTTTAAAAGTTGCAAGACTTGGGAATCAAACCGGCATGGGTTCAAGTCCTGACCCTGCCATTCCCATGCAACGTGTCTTTGGGGGGAGTTGGAGAAGGCAATGGCACCCCACTCCAGTACTCTTGCCTGGAAAATCCCATGGATGGAGGAGCCTGGTAGGCTGTAGTTCATGGGGTCACAAAGACTTGGACATGACTGAGTGACTTCACTTTGACTTTTCACTTTCATGCATTGGAGAAGGAAATGGCAACCACTCCAGTGTTCTTGCCTGGAGAATCCCAGGGACGGGGCACAGAGTCGGACACGACTGAAGCGACTTAGCAGAAGCAGTCTACTTCCATCTCTAACATCTAATGTGGGGTCACGTGACCTATCCTTGTGATTGCTATTGTGATTCACTGAGATAATGTTTTCTGATGCACCATTTTGATGTCTGGTGAGCTGTTCATCCCTGACAAATTATAGAAGTATTATGAGTCAGTTCAGTAGTCATGTCCAACTCTTTGCGACCCCATGAATCACAGCATGCCAGGCCTCCCTGTCCATCACCATCTCCTGGAGTTCACTCAGACTCATGTCCATCAAGTCCATGATGCCATCCAGCCATCTCATCCTTTCTCGTCCCCTTCTCCTCCTGCCCTCAATCCCTCCCAGCATCAGAGTCTTTTCCAATGAGTCAACTCTTCGCATGAGGTGGCCAAAGTACTGGAGTTTCAGCTTCAGCATCATTCCTTCCAAAGAAATCCCAGGGTTGATCTCCTTCAGAATGGACTGGTTGGATCTCCTTGCAGTCCAAGGGACTCTCAAGAGTCTTCTCCAACACCATGGTTCAAAAGCATCAATTCTTTGGCGCTCAGCCTTCTTCACAGTCCAACTCTCACACCCATACATGACCACAGGAAAAACCATAGCCTTGACTAGACGGACCTTAGTCGGCAAAGTAATGTCTCTGCTTTTGAATATACTATCTAGGTTGGTCATAACTTTTCTTCCAAGGAGTAAGCGTCTTCTAATTTCATGGCTGCAGTCACCATCTGCAGTGATTTTCGAGCCCCCCAAAATAAAGTCTGACACTTTTTCCACTGCTTCCCATATATTTCCCACGAAGTGATGGGACCAGATGCCATGATCTTTGTTTTCTGAATGTTGAACTTTAAGTATTATTTCTTGAATCTGCCTTACTTTTGTTTCCTTATGTGTGAAATGGTGTTGTCCCACAAGACTGTGGGGCAGAGTAATTAAATACAGTTAATATTCAAAGTGCCTTGGAGCAAAGCACCAATTCTGTATAGATTTCTGAAGACAAAACAAGCGTAGCTTCTGTACTCACCTGCCCTCCAGTAGGTCTTCCTTCTTTTTTTTTTCATGAGGCCTTCCTCCAGAATGATGAAATTTTCCTCTTTTCCGGTGGAACTTTTGTAAAGAGATATACAATGAAACTTTGTTACATTGTTTCTCTATTCCCACATTCAACATTTTCAAGCCTATAATGTTCCCAGTTCCTTAAAAAATGAAAAAACCAAGGTTTTCTCTATGTCTCTCAGTCTTCAAAGAGCTCTCTTGCCTGCCCCTGGCAGCAGAGGCCTCGGACACGTCTTTTCTCGCTGTCATGAGTGATGTCGTGCACGCTTTTTAACAGCAGCAGCTTCTCCACTGCATGGATTCTAGCCATCTTGGCAACAGTGGGGAGGTTTTTAGTTGTTCTCGAGAAAGGCAGACGTTTGGCTATTTTCACTGCAGCTGCTCAACCTCAGAAAATAAAGAAATGTGAGGATCTGAGACAACCTTTAAGCAGACTTCCTTTGTTTTACACATAGGTTGAACCTTTGAGGATCAAGAATTAAAATTACATTGCAGCTTTAATGTGATCATAGAGCAGTAATTCTTTTTTTTTGCATTAAACTTTTTGATGAAGCTGTAGTGCTGCTGATCATTTATTTGACTCATGCTGCTTAAATCTGACCTCTAGGTATCTCTGCCAATCATGAGTTTGAACTGAAAGCAGAACATTTAATTAGTCTTTGCTTGTAACAGTCTGATGAGTTGGGTTAGCTTAGAGCTTTGAGATGAAGAGTTTCAGTTGCCAAAGGAGGCTAATTTTATATGTTACATGTGGAGAAGGTCCAGAAATAACCTTCTTACTACATGCTACTTGGAAGCCAAGAATTTCAAGTCCACTAAATTAAAAGGTATAAACATTCATGGTCAGATTTAGAAAGCTACCAAAAAATCTCATGAACCTTTTCTGAAAGCCTATTTTGGAACAAAGATTTCCACTACGCTTTTATTTAAATCCAAATACGCATGTTAAAATTTGTATTGTATCCAGGTGACATAAACCTCCTGAAGTTGCCTTGTCCTTCTTAGCTCTGAATCAGGATAATGCTTCCCTTAGGGTTAGCATCAGGCTTCCTCAGGTTTATGCTGCTCATTCAAAAGTATTATGAGGACACAAGAATGGCGCTCCTTAGGGACCACTCTCCACTTGGCAGACAGAGCCTTCTTCACACTTGAAGTCCTGTACAGAAAGGCCTTCAACACACTGTCTAGTTGGGGGATATGACTTAGTGAGAGGAATGGAATGCGATGTGAGCACAGACACACAAGCATAGCACGCCCTCAGGGGAGGGAAGCTCTATGAGCAAAGGAAGCCACGGTGCAGAGAAGAAGCCAGCACAGAGCAGAAACGGCCTTATTAGACGTGAAGCACTTATCTAAGTGCTATGCATGTATGATCATACTCACTCCTCACAAAACCCCTGGTGAGCCAGTTCTCACTATCCCCCACCTCATTTGGTAGATGAGCAAAGTAGAGCTCAAAGAGAATAGGTAACTTTCCCAATGGCACATAGCAAGCAAGAATTCTGGAATCTGAGCCCTGTTGCATAAAGTGACATCAGCACGGACAGAGCAAAGGCCAAAGGCCAAAGGTGGGAGGACAGGAAGCAACCCCTACCCATTTTCAAAAGTAAAGTGAGTAGGCAAAGAATCCGTAGGAAATTTCTTACTTTGGTTACACATTTATTAAATGGTAACAATCTAGGAAAGATTTTGTGGTTTTATGTATAAGAATGACATGCAAATTCATGATAATTCCCATATTTTAATAAATATGCATAGCAAAATTTCAAAATTAACCACCATAAGAGTAGAATTAAAGTGTACAACTTCTGAACAATAAAAGAGAAAATAGTAAGAAAAAGAGAAATAAAAAGTAAATGCTAAATGATTTATTTAAAGATAATAAAGTGCAAAAAAAAAAATTTTAAAAAAATCATAGAAAAGACCATGGTAGCTCCAAACTCAAAGACATTAGTAATTACAATAAATGTATTTGGACAAATTCTTAAATTAAAAGACATAGATTTTCAGTTTGGATTTTTAAAACTTAGTATATGCTACTTACAAAATAATACCCCAAATATAAGAAAACACAAAGCCTGAAAATAAGGAGGTGGAAAACATATACCTAGAAAACTAACAAAAGCCATAACTAATTAGTAAGTAACAAAATGCATGTTAAGACAAAAAAAAAAGGGCTTAAGGATAGAGAGAGTGTATTAATTCTGTTATTTCTGCATAACAAATGGTCACAGACTGCAGCTGGAAAAGACGCCAGTTTACCATCTCACAGCTTTCTGTGGTCAGAAGTCTGGCCCAGCATGGCTAGGATGGATGCTTAGGGCCTCGTTAGCTGATATCAAGGTACTGGCAATCTGCACCCCCATCTGGAGCCTTGACCAGGGGAGATTTACTGCAAGCCCCTTCTGTTGCTGGAAGGAATTACTTCCCTGTTGCTCTAAGACTGAGCTCTCTGTTGTCCAGCAAGCTGTTGACCAGGGACCCTTCTCATCTTCCCGAGGCCACTCCCGATCCGTGCCTTGTGGCACCGCTCAGTTCAGGGGCAGAAAGCATCTCTCGGGCCAGACCTCTCTTGCGCTTTAAGTCTCTCTGACTTCTGCTGCTCCTAGCCAGAGAGACGGCTCTGTTCTCAAAAGACTTGTGTGATTAGCTTAGACCCTCCAAATCCTCTCTTTCTTAAGATCAGTTGTGCCACAACATAACCATAGGGTAAAAGCCATCAGATTTCAGTCCTCTGATCATATAGCTTATGCACAAGTTGGGGATGAGGGCTTGAGGGGTGTTTTAGCATTCTGCCTATCACAAAGGGCACTATAGCCATTAAATGTGGCCTATGCCACACATTTAATCTTGAACTAAAAAGTTCAGCTTTTCCAGAAAGACATAAAAATTAAAATGTCTTTGGCTCACTAAAATAGCTCTAAAGAAATAAATCCGCAGATGATAGAAATCAGGGAGAAGATTACCCGCCCATGGCCATAGTGGGATCTTTCAATAGACCACTCTTAGAAAGTCGAAAAAGAGTAAGCTAGGCTACTGGAACGCATGGTTAATGCATTTGTGATTTAGGACATTTGTGGAATATTTCAATCTTAGGAAATACATATTTTAAAACAAAGAATCACTACATACTAGCAATAGATTTAAAATTTCTCAAGAATTAGAAAGTCTACGTAACTCAATAAACAAATTTACCAGTAGTTTAACATATTTCTACAAAGAAAACACCAATCTCCAAAAAATTTTAAAATGAGTCTATGAAACTTTCAAACAAAGTCATTCCAAACTTACCCCCATACTCTCCAGAATATAGGAAAAAGAATATAGGAAATAGGCTCCAATTCAATTTATGGGTCTAGTAAAACTTTTACTATCAAAGCCAGACAAAGGAGAGTGCAACAGAACTCATTTGAACATGTGAACACAGATGAAAGCTTTTAAAATGATGTCGGGGCAAAATGCTTTAAGAAGCATATAAAAAAGATAATATGTCATGATCAAGTTGAATTCAGTACATTTATACAAGGACAGGGAAACATTAGAGAAATCTATAATTATCAGTTATGCCACTAAAAGGTTAAAGAAAAAAATAATATGGTCTTGACATACACAAAACAACCAGCTGATAAATTTCAGCATCCAATAAAAATGGGAAAAAAAAAAATTCCTTAGGAAATTAGGGTGAAAAATTCCCTTAGTCTGTTAAAGGCTGTCACCAAAAATGTAAAACAAATATCTTATTAAATGAGGAGGCTATTCTTTTAAGTAGGAGCAAGACAAGAATGCTTGCTAACCACTACTTTTATTCAAGATTGAATGTGAACTCCAAGTGAATGAAATAAAACAAGAAAAAGATTTAGAAGATACAAGGGCCAGAGAGAAAGAAGAAAACTTGTTATTTTCAAAAAGGAGGTGGTTTTGATATAGGAAAAAATCCCCCAAATCACACATTAATAAAAATAAGACTGTTTTGCAAAATTTATAGATTTAAGATCATTTCAGAAATAAATGAAATTGGATCTCTAACACTCCTTACAAAGATAAATTCTGTAAAGATTAAAGGTGTATGTGAAAAACAAAATATAACATTTTAAAGTAAATGTGGGCAATATATTTCTGAACTCAAATTATGAAAGTCTTTCTTAAATAAAACAAAAGAATTAACTATGATTGACAAATCAAACTACCATAAAAATAAGATCACCTGCTCATCAAAGGTCACCATAAAGATAAGGAGAGGACAAGTCACAAACTGAAAAAAGATAAATGAAATAAACTTTTAAAAGAATTTAATGTCTAGAATATGTAAATGATATTATGTATACAAGTCAATAGAAAAAGTACAATAACCCAAGTAATACAAAATGGGCGAAAGATAAAATAAAAAATATCCCACAAGAGGAAATGCAGGTAACACTCAAGTAACCCAGGAGACAGACTCTGAGTCTGAGATTAATATGCAGGAGAATTCACGGGAGATGCTCTCATAAAGTGAGATGCAATAAGAAGAATAGATATTTTCAATATAGGAATCAATATATGTCATATAATGTAAATTGTCATATATCGCTGCCTCTATGCAATAGAGGGCTGGAGGGAGCACAAGCCAGAATCAAGACTGCCGGGAGAGCTATCAGCAACCTCAGACACACAGATGACCTTACGTAGAAAGTGAAGAAGAGCTAGAGAGCCTCTTGATGAAAGTGAAAGAGGAGAGTGAAAATGTTGGCTTAAAACTCAGTATTCAAAAAGCTAAGATCCTGGCATCTGGTTCCATCACTTCATGGCAAATAGATGGGGAAACAATGGAAATAGTAACAGACTTTATTTGGGGGAGCTCCAAAATCACTGCAGATGGTGACTGCAGCCATGAAATTAAAAGACGCCTGCTCCTTGGAATAAAATTTATGACCAACCTAGATAGCATATTTGAAAGCAGAGACATTACTTTGTTGACAAAAGTTCATCTAGTCAAAGCTATGGTTTTTCCAGTAGTCATGTACGATGTGAGAGTTGGACCATAAAGAAGGCTGAGAACCAAAGAATTGACGCTTTTGAACTGTCATGCTGGAGAAGACTCTTGAGAGTCCTTGGACTGCAAGGAGATCCAACCAGTCCATTCTAAAGGAAATCAGCCCTGGATATCCATTGGAAGGACTATCTTTCTGTGGTCAGAAGTCTGGCCCAGCATGGCTAGGATGGATGCTTAGGGCCTCGTTAGCTGATATCAAGGTACTGGCAATCTGCACCCCCATCTGGAGCCTTGACCAGGGGAGATTTACTGCAAGCCCCTTCTGTTGCTGGAAGGAATTACTTCCCTGTTGCTCTAAGACTGAGCTCTCTGTTGTCCAGCAAGCTGTTGACCAGGGACCCTTCTCATCTTCCCGAGGCCACTCCCGATCCGTGCCTTGTGGCACCGCTCAGTTCAGGGGCAGAAAGCATCTCTCGGGCCAGACCTCTCTTGCGCTTTAAGTCTCTCTGACTTCTGCTGCTCCTAGCCAGAGAGACGGCTCTGTTCTCAAAAGACTTGTGTGATTAGCTTAGACCCTCCAAATCCTCTCTTTCTTAAGATCAGTTGTGCCACAACATAACCATAGGGTAAAAGCCATCAGATTTCAGTCCTCTGATCATATAGCTTATGCACAAGTTGGGGATGAGGGCTTGAGGGGTGTTTTAGCATTCTGCCTATCACAAAGGGCACTATAGCCATTAAATGTGGCCTATGCCACACATTTAATCTTGAACTAAAAAGTTCAGCTTTTCCAGAAAGACATAAAAATTAAAATGTCTTTGGCTCACTAAAATAGCTCTAAAGAAATAAATCCGCAGATGATAGAAATCAGGGAGAAGATTACCCGCCCATGGCCATAGTGGGATCTTTCAATAGACCACTCTTAGAAAGTCGAAAAAGAGTAAGCTAGGCTACTGGAACGCATGGTTAATGCATTTGTGATTTAGGACATTTGTGGAATATTTCAATCTTAGGAAATACATATTTTAAAACAAAGAATCACTACATACTAGCAATAGATTTAAAATTTCTCAAGAATTAGAAAGTCTACGTAACTCAATAAACAAATTTACCAGTAGTTTAACATATTTCTACAAAGAAAACACCAATCTCCAAAAAATTTTAAAATGAGTCTATGAAACTTTCAAACAAAGTCATTCCAAACTTACCCCCATACTCTCCAGAATATAGGAAAAAGAATATAGGAAATAGGCTCCAATTCAATTTATGGGTCTAGTAAAACTTTTACTATCAAAGCCAGACAAAGGAGAGTGCAACAGAACTCATTTGAACATGTGAACACAGATGAAAGCTTTTAAAATGATGTCGGGGCAAAATGCTTTAAGAAGCATATAAAAAAGATAATATGTCATGATCAAGTTGAATTCAGTACATTTATACAAGGACAGGGAAACATTAGAGAAATCTATAATTATCAGTTATGCCACTAAAAGGTTAAAGAAAAAAATAATATGGTCTTGACATACACAAAACAACCAGCTGATAAATTTCAGCATCCAATAAAAATGGGAAAAAAAAAAATTCCTTAGGAAATTAGGGTGAAAAATTCCCTTAGTCTGTTAAAGGCTGTCACCAAAAATGTAAAACAAATATCTTATTAAATGAGGAGGCTATTCTTTTAAGTAGGAGCAAGACAAGAATGCTTGCTAACCACTACTTTTATTCAAGATTGAATGTGAACTCCAAGTGAATGAAATAAAACAAGAAAAAGATTTAGAAGATACAAGGGCCAGAGAGAAAGAAGAAAACTTGTTATTTTCAAAAAGGAGGTGGTTTTGATATAGGAAAAAATCCCCCAAATCACACATTAATAAAAATAAGACTGTTTTGCAAAATTTATAGATTTAAGATCATTTCAGAAATAAATGAAATTGGATCTCTAACACTCCTTACAAAGATAAATTCTGTAAAGATTAAAGGTGTATGTGAAAAACAAAATATAACATTTTAAAGTAAATGTGGGCAATATATTTCTGAACTCAAATTATGAAAGTCTTTCTTAAATAAAACAAAAGAATTAACTATGATTGACAAATCAAACTACCATAAAAATAAGATCACCTGCTCATCAAAGGTCACCATAAAGATAAGGAGAGGACAAGTCACAAACTGAAAAAAGATAAATGAAATAAACTTTTAAAAGAATTTAATGTCTAGAATATGTAAATGATATTATGTATACAAGTCAATAGAAAAAGTACAATAACCCAAGTAATACAAAATGGGCGAAAGATAAAATAAAAAATATCCCACAAGAGGAAATGCAGGTAACACTCAAGTAACCCAGGAGACAGACTCTGAGTCTGAGATTAATATGCAGGAGAATTCACGGGAGATGCTCTCATAAAGTGAGATGCAATAAGAAGAATAGATATTTTCAATATAGGAATCAATATATGTCATATAATGTAAATTGTCATATATCGCTGCCTCTATGCAATAGAGGGCTGGAGGGAGCACAAGCCAGAATCAAGACTGCCGGGAGAGCTATCAGCAACCTCAGACACACAGATGACCTTACGTAGAAAGTGAAGAAGAGCTAGAGAGCCTCTTGATGAAAGTGAAAGAGGAGAGTGAAAATGTTGGCTTAAAACTCAGTATTCAAAAAGCTAAGATCCTGGCATCTGGTTCCATCACTTCATGGCAAATAGATGGGGAAACAATGGAAATAGTAACAGACTTTATTTGGGGGAGCTCCAAAATCACTGCAGATGGTGACTGCAGCCATGAAATTAAAAGACGCCTGCTCCTTGGAATAAAATTTATGACCAACCTAGATAGCATATTTGAAAGCAGAGACATTACTTTGTTGACAAAAGTTCATCTAGTCAAAGCTATGGTTTTTCCAGTAGTCATGTACGATGTGAGAGTTGGACCATAAAGAAGGCTGAGAACCAAAGAATTGACGCTTTTGAACTGTCATGCTGGAGAAGACTCTTGAGAGTCCTTGGACTGCAAGGAGATCCAACCAGTCCATTCTAAAGGAAATCAGCCCTGGATATCCATTGGAAGGACTAATGCTGAAGCTGAAACTCCAATACTTTGGTCACCTGATGTGAAGAGCTGACTCATTTGAAAAGACCCTGATGCTGGGAAAGATGGAAGGCAGGAGGAGAAGGGGACGACAGAGGATGAGATGGTTGGATAGCATCACAGACCCAGTGGACATGCAGCTGCTGCCGCCAAGTTGCTTCAGTCGTGTCCAACACTGTGCGACCCCATAGATGGCAGCCCACCAGGCTCCCCCATCCCTGGGATTCTCCAAGCAAGAACACTAGAGTGCAATGGACATGAGTTTGAACAGATTCCAGGAGTTAGTGAAGGACAGGGTAGTCTGGCGTGCTGCATTCCATGGGGTCACAAAGAGTCGGATATGACTGAACAATTGAACAACAAGTGTAATACATATTTAACATGCTTACTCTTAAAACAAACACCAAAAGTGAAAGTGAAGTCACTCAGTTGTGTCCGACTCTTTGCGACCCCGTGGACTGTAGCCTACCAGGCTTCTGTGCCCATGGGATTCTCTAGGCAAGCATACTGGAGTGGGTTACCATTTCCTTCTCCAGGGGATCTTCCCGACCCAGGGATCAAACCCGGGTCTCCTGCATTGGAGGCAGACGCTTTAACCTCTGAGCCACCAGGGAAGCCCCAACACACAACACAAGTGTAACACATATTTAACCTGCTTACTATATGTATTCTTACACACCAAAGGAGGAGCAAAAGAATTTTTATAGTGTTTATATCAGGTGATAGTACAGAGATTTCCTCTTTTAATATTAACTAGCCTATATGTCGGAGAAGGCGATGGCCCCCCACTCCAGCACTCTTGCCTGGAGAATCCCATGGACGGAGGAGCCTGGTGGGCTGCAGTCCATGGGGTCACTAAGAGTTGGACACAACTGCGTGACTTCCTTTTCACTTTTCACTTTCATGCATTGGAGAAGGAAATGGCAACCCACTCCAGTGTTCCTGCCTGGAGAATCCCAGGGACGGGGGAGCCTGGTGGGCTGCCATTTATGGGGTCGCACAGAGTCGGACACGACTGAAGCGACTTAGCAGCAGCTGCCTATATGTACTAAAGTTTTTGCAATGAATATGTTTTTGGTCATAAGGAAGAAGAAAAATAGATGCTAATTGAAAAACCTTACTGAGCAGTGAACTCTGGCCTCTTGAATGCTTTTTGAGAATAGAACAGAAAGGGAAATAGAGATAAAGAGGTAGGAATTAGGGGGCAGATCACATCATGTTCGGTTCACCAGAAGCAAATCTGCTTCAAGTCCTCAGCGCGTCCTCAGACATCTTACCCATTCCCCACCTGTGACCAAGTGTGATCACTTCCAAAACCCAGGCTTTTTATGTCTACACTGTGTGAATGTTAGCAATATGCTCTTGGAAAACAAAGGTTGAATGTATAGAGTTCTAGCTTTGAAAGGGCTAAAAGCAGAACATGAAATTTGAGGAACTTTAGAAACACAGTGAGTCTTGACTGAAGTTGACAAGATTTAGAGTCATCCACGGAAGAACTTCCACATAACAAAAGTTACCAAACCTCAGAACAGACTGTTCTATATATTTGTTGTGAACAAAATATAGTATTAAAGTGTTTATAGGAGCTTTGTTCTAAGTGATTTTTCAAATATCGAATAGGTAGCCAGATATTTTAAAGGCATGGAGTACAAGCTAATTTTAGAGGATAAGACATATCTGGTGATCTAAAGTCTTGGAATAGTTTTTGCTGGTTCATTTTCACTCAGTCTTTATTTAGTGTGCTGATGATTTGACAGAATTGTAAAATGTTGACATTTCCCCACAATACCACTTTTGTAGAAAGTAAGTTATGAGCCTACACCAGGATTTTCCTATGGTTCCCATCTGCAAACCTAGTAACATAAGTGAAAAGTGAAAGTGAAGTCGCTCAGCCGTGTCTGACTCTTTGCGACCCGTGGACTGTAGTCCCCAAGCTCCTCCATCCATGGGATTCTCCAGGAAAGAGTACTGGAGTGGGTTGCCATTTTCTTCTCCAGGGGATCTTCCCAACCCAGGGATCGAACCCAGGTCTCCCACATTGCAGGCAGACGCTTTAACCTCTGCGCCACCAAGGACACCATAAAGCACTTTACAAAAAATATTTCCAAGCAAAACTCCTCTGCTCTCTGAGAGACTGATGTGTTAGCATTTAAAGGCCCTGAGAAGTTCTGCAGGAAGGACATCAAGAAACCTGTATAACTCTACACCAAGGTCCATTTGGGGAAGCTCTGCACCAAACCAATAAGGAAAATTCTATTAGAAGATTAAATCGAGTACAGGCAGACTCTGAAAGCACACGAGATGCAGAACTATTGACTCAGCATAAAAGCAGAAGACAAACAGAGCCACAGGGCAGTGCTTCTTAAATCATCTGTGGTGAAAGACCGTATTTCTAATCCGTTACATGATAATGGGTTTGCAGTCCTTATCATTTTTATTTATAGTAATGACATTCATAATCTATCATGCATCAAAACCTTTGTAGAAGTCACTGGTCACACACTTGGCATCATCTCAGCGTCAAGTGACTGTAGCAGTTTCGCTGCGTCTGTTCATGTTCGCTATGTCTATTCATCTTCTCGTTGTGGAGGGAGTGATCTGTGGACGGCCGTGTCTACAGAGCATACTCAGTGCCACTGCCGTGAGGACAGTGCGCTGAAGATATAAATTGACGCGTTATTTTTTTTTCAATGCAGAACATCTCAGAATGGATAAACAAAAAGAAATGCTAATTCTTTTTAAAGATTAACAGGATGCAAACCATCTTAAATCAAAGTAAAAGGTAGAAACAACTTTGTCAAACATCAACAGCAAAACGGGTGTGGCCATTTCCATTCGTAAGTTGCTGGCTCTGTTCTGTGTGTTTAACAGCTTGTGTGTGTGCGCTCAGCCTTGTCCAGTTCTTTGACTGCAGCCCGCCAGGCTCCTCTGTCCGTGGGATTCTCCAGGCAAGAATACTGGAGTGGGTTGCCACTTCCTACTCCAGTGGATCTTCCCAACCCAGGAATCAAACCCATGTCTCCTGTGTCTCCTGCACTGGCAGGCAGATTCTTTACCACTGCACCACCTGGGAGGCCCTGATTAATCCCTTTCTTGATGACAAGCTGGAGAGAGCCAAGAGTTGCTTCTATATCTCTAGATTTTTACTTCTGTGAAACTTTTTTTTTTTTTTGGCACAAATGTCACTTAATGTGATGGCAACCCTTTCCTTTTGTTCCTAAATAAAAAGAGACGAAATAAAATGCCAGTTGCTACCATATCCAGCAAGGAAGATCTAGGCATTCAAACAGAGCCTTACGCTGGTACATCACTGATGGGAATGCAGAGTAGCGTGATACTTATGGGAGGGGAAGCTGGTAATAAAGCTGGTGATAATTAACATTTCATGGGCATTTACTCTTTGACCCAGCAATCCCATTTTCAGGGATCTCCTCTAAAGTTGCTCTGGTAAAAATATCAAAATACATATGCACTAAAATATTTATTATGGGTCTGTTTTTAATAGCAAATGCCTAAAAATGACCCTGATAAAAAACAAACAACCACGATGAGAGACTGGTTGCATAAACTGTGGCAGAGTGGCACAATGGAGTGCTCCGCAAACTAACGAAGGAAGAGGCTTTCTCATGCAGCCAAGAGAAGGTCTTTGAGTTGTATTTGAAGTGAGAAAGAGAAAGTGGATGTAAATGTGCACAGCAAGCCACTGTTCATCTAAAGAAAGGGTTCCAGCCACGTAAACGTGCACATATGCGTTCACATACACACATATACACAGGCGAGTGTATGCGGCAGAATGTGCCCGATACGCACATAGATAGGCAGAAGTATGCCAGTCAGTCGCTAACTCATGTCCAGCTCCTGTGAGCCCATGGACCGTAGCCCGCCAGGCTCCTCTGCCCATGGCATTCCCCAGATAAGAATACTGGAGTGGGTTGCCATTTCCTTCTCCAAGGTAGAACTATCAGTTCAGTTCAATTCAGTCGCTCAGTCACGTCTGACTCTTTGTGACCCCATGAATCATAGCACACCAGGCCTCCCTGTCCATCACCAACTCCTGGAGTTTACCCAGACTCATGTCCATTGAGTCGATGATGTCATCCAGCCATCTCATCCTCTCTCGTCCCCTTCTCCTCCCACCTTCAAGCTTTCCCAGCATCAAGGCCTTTTCCAATGAGTCAGCTCTTTGCATGAGGTGGACAAAGTACTGGAGTTTCAGCCTCATCATCAGTCCCTCCAATGAACACCCAGGACTGATCTCCTATAGGATGGACGGGTTGGATCTCCTTGCAGTCCAAGGGACTCTTAAGAGTCTTCTCCAACACCACAGTCAAAAGCATCAATTCTTCGGCGCTCAGCCTTCTTTATAGTCCAACTCCCACATCCATACGTGACCACTGGTAAAAGTATAGCTACTTAATGAACTTACATTCAGTAAACAAGCAGCTAAAGGTTTAAACCATAAATTTAACTTTTAAGTTAAATGGAAAAATAATTTGTTTTAAGTCATCACCTTTGGATTATGGAAAGAGAGAAGGACAGGGAGAGACACTAGACTTTACTGAATTCGCTACATCTGTAGACCTGGCTTTGGCACCATGTAAATATTTTATAAAATTATAAAATAAAAATAAATGTTATAAAATACTTTTAGAAAGAGAAATAAAATGAAGCAAGTATCAATTCAGTTCCATTCAGTCTCTCAGTCGTGTCCGACTCTTTGCGACCCCATGAATTGCAGCACACCAGGCCTCCTTGTCCGTCACCAACTCCTGGAGTTCACTCAGACTCACGTCCATCAAGTCAGTGATGCCATCCAGCCATCTCATCCTCTGTTGTCCCCTTCTCCTGCCCCCAATCCCTCCCAGCATCACAGTCTTTTCCAATGAGTCAACTCTTCACATCAGGTGGCCAAAGTACTGGAGTTTCAACTTTAGTATCAGTCCTTCCAAAGACCACCCAGAACTGATCTCCTTTAGGATGGACTGGTCGGATCTCCTCGCAGTCCAAGGGACTCTCAAGAGTCTTCTCCAACACCACAGTTCAAAAGCATCAATTCTTCAGTGCTCAGCCTTCTTCACAGTCCAACTCTCACATCCACACATGACCACAGGAAAAACCATAGCCTTGACTGAAAAGAGTGAAGTCACTCAGTCATGTCTGACTCTTTGTAACCCCGTGGACTGTAGCCTACCAAGCTCCTCTGTCCATGGGATTCTCCAGGCAAGAATACTTGAGTGGGTTGCCATTTCCTTCTCCAGGGGATCTTCCCGACCCAGGGATCGAACCCAGGTTTCCCGTATTGCAAGCAGACGCTTTAACCTCTGAGCCTAGACGGACCTTAGTTGGCAAAGTGATGTCTCTGCTTGGCAAGCAAGTATACCTAACATATATCCAATTGGTGGCATAAAAAGAAAGAGAAATAATTTCAAGTGATATTAAAACACTGTAATTTGACAAGTCTAATGGGATATATCATATGTACAAAAATAAGTTAAAAATCATTAATTATTTTCAATAATCACATTATTGCTATTGTTGGTTCTGCTGGTATTGCTATCCTACACTGAGTAGACTGGATAAGCATGGGATATTCCAGCTCTGTCATTTATGGTAGATTCTTAAGTCAAATATGGATTGAAGATTGAAAAGTTAAAATTCTGTGGTCCTGAATTTGAATTGGAAACATTTCCATGAACTAATGGCATACATCTCCCAGCTCTGTCCACTGAAAGGACCCAGAAACACTAATCCAGTTACAATGACCAGTGCTACTCTTCAGATTATGGAATCCAAATATCATTTCCCACTGAAAGGAACCTAGGCACCTTAAAAAAAATGGCTGATTCCAAGTCAGAGATACAAAATGCACAAAATGGATCTGGAATGTCTTGTAACAGATAGCAAAGGAGATATCAAAAACCACCAGAGATGCTCTCTTCTTTGGGGAAAAAAAATGTTTTTTTTTCAAAATGTGTAGCACACCAGCTGATTGAAATATCTCAAATATGTTTAAATCTGTGAGTTTATGATATTTAAGAAAAGCAAATAGATAACTATTGAACCATATTAGAAAAGCAATGTACTACTTTGAAAACTGATAGATAAAGGGAGAAAAATCAAGTAATTTATCTAGACTGTATCAGAGTAACCAGTAGCAGATCAAGAGATTTTTTTCTCGAAATAGACGTTTTACAGCTAGTACATGAGAAAGGTGTGAAAGGGTTAGTTTAGCGATATTTTTCCAGGAATGAGCAAATGAACCTTGATTTTGTCCCTGAACAACTGCTGACATGATGCAGACAGAGATAACCAGACAATACAGGCTTCCCGAAAGGAGAATTCCCACCAGGGAAGCACGCACGCCAAAGAAATCAAAGCTGAGCTGGACTGCCTCCAAATGCAGATGATACCGTTCAGTTAAGTTCAGCTGAGTTGCTCAGTCGTGTCCAACTCTTTGCGACCCCATGAATTGCAGCACGCCAGGCCTCCCTGTCCATCACCAACTCCCGGAGTTTACTCAGACTCATGTCCATCGAGACCGTGATGCCATCCAGCCATCTCATCCTCTCTCATCCCCTTCTCCTCCTGCCCCCAATCCCTGCCAGCATCAGTCTTTTCCAATGAGTCAACTCTTCGCGTGAGGTGGCCAAAGTATTGGAGTTTCAGCTTTAGCATCATTCCTTCCAAAGAAATCCCAGGACTGATCTCCTTTAGGATGGACTGGTTGGATCTTCTTGCAGTCCAAGGGACTCTCAAGAGTCTTCTCCAACACCACAGCTCAAACGCATCAGTTCTTCGACACTCAGCCTTCTTCACAGTCCAACTCTCACATCCATACATGACCACAGGAAAAACCATAGCCTTGACTAGACAGATCTTAGTCAGCAAAATAATGTCTCTGCTTTTGAATATGCTCTCTAGGTTGGTCATAACTTTTCTTCCAGGGAGTAAGCGTCTTCTAATTTCATGGCTGCAGTCACCATCTGCAGTGATTTTGCAGCCCCCCAAAATAAAGTCTGACACTGTTTCCCCTGTTTCCCCATCTATTTCTCTTGAAGTGATGGGACCGGATGCCATGATCTTCATTTTCTGAATGTTGAGCTTTAAGCCAGGTTTTTCGCTTTCCTCTTTCACTTTCATCAAGAGGCTTTTTAGTTTCTCTTCACTTTCTGCCATAAGGGTGGTGTCATCTGCATATCTGAGGTTATTGATATTTTGCCCAGCAGTCTTGATTCCAGCTTGTGTTTCTTCCAGTCCAGCGTTTCTCATGATGTACTCTGCATAGAAGTTAAATAAGCAGGGTGACAATATACAGCCTTGACGGACTCCTTTTCCTATTTGGAATCTGTCTGTTGTTCCATGTCCAGTTCTAACTGTTGCTTCCTGACCTGTATACAGGCTTCTCAAGAGGCAGGTCAGGTGGTCTGGTATTCCCATCTCTTTCAGAATTTTCCACAGTTTATTGTGATCCACACAGTCAAAGGCTTTGGCATAGTCAAGAAACCAGAAATAGATGTTTTTCTGGAACTCTTGCTTTTTCTATGATTCAGCGGATGTTGGCAGTTTGAACTTTGGTTTCTCTGCCTTTTCTAAAACCAGCTTGAACATCAGGGAGTTCACGGTTCACATATTGCTGAAGCTTGGCTTGGAGAATTTTGAGCATTACTTTACACTATATATTAATAACCAAAAAAACACAGAGGACATGAGAACCTGTTAAAAGGCACCACAGGGATGCAGTCAGCAGAATTCAGACAATGGGGACATCTGTAAAACAAATAGGCATCCTATTTGAAGGGAATAGAAACGTTCAGATCATATTTTGTTCTGAATCAAACAAATTTCTTTAAAAGATAATGCAAAAATTGCAAACATTAACAGCGACTGGATAGTTGAAGATATAAAGGAATCGCTGTGATATTTTTAAGAGAGATAATGGCATGATGAATATGTCTCTTTAAAAAAATACAACCTAATTCCCTATTGGGGCAGTTGGATTTGACCTGAAGAACTAAAGAATTTATGGAAAGTGAAAAGGAAAGATCTGCTAAGGAACCTTTTTTTTTTTTTTCAAGTCTGTATAAGGGGATCTATAGCCTGACAGCAGACGTCCTAGAAAGGAAGGCAAGTCCTGATTCTCGCTCGAGATTCTAGGGCTATTCATAGACCGCTCCAGATTCGTGTCATCAGCAGCGTTCCTCCAGTGAATTGCAGCCTTCCACCCACTTTGGGACCATCCATTACAAGATACAGCCAGCAGCCAAGTTGCACTTGGCTCATTTCACTAAGTGTTTTTGTAAACAGATTTATAATGAGAAGGAAATGCATTTTTATCCACACTAAGCAGGGCTTCTGAGGGCTCCCCAAAATTATTAGGGAACTAATAATAACCCCTACTAATACAGGGGCAATTTGCAGAGTCTTCTTCCAACCAGATAATGAAACAGCCCCCAACCCTGCTAGCTTTTTAAAATCTACTAAACAATGTGAAGCCACAGTTTCATTTTTTTCTCTCTGGCTGGAGATGGTGGAAATGTTCATCACCCAGTGTGAAGTAATATGTGAAACAGGTGTTTTATTCCCTAGCAGGTAAAATGGGTTTGATTCCTGTGAGATGTAGACATTTCAAGGCTACCAGCAAGAGGTCCAGATGGTGCGTATTTTCATAGCTAATATTATATAAAAGATTTCAAATGTATCCTGACTCTTAACAAAACCATAAATTTGCAGCTTATTGCCATGCCGAACAGCTCTGGTAGCTACTAATTAGTATTACTGTTTGTGCTTTGCTCTTCCAGGGTTCACTGGAATATCTGAGCCTTTCATTTTTAGCTTCCAATTAAAAAAAAAACAAAAACCTAAAGAAGTCCAGGATAGGAACCTGTCCCACTTCAGGGTCAGCTGCACGGAGAACATTTGAACCTTGAGGGAAACACAGATGTTTATGAAGCCACAGGGGAAAATAGGGGTTAACAGTTTACTAAAAAGGCCTTTGAGGCCAGAGGGCTTTGCCTTGCTCCCTGCTTAGTCACGTGGCCATCCCAGAAATGCGGTGAAGCATCTTTTAAGAATACTGACACCAACAGCAAGCATCATTGCAAGTTTATTGTGAGCTGGGCATTCTATGGATTGTGCTACATGCACTGTCTCATTCAATATTCCAACGTGCCCTTGGAGGTAGCAGGAGTAGCTTTGTCCCTCCACAGGAGGTGAAGCTTGGGCAACTTAAGGACCAACTGAGATCCAACCAGGGGCAGAACTCTCATTTGTGAACTGGATACTTCCTCTTTTCCATGCGGCGTGGCAGTCCAGAAAGCTCATGTACAGAATGCACAAAAGGAGCCCCTTGGTCCTATATCTGGGGAAGACTACATTCAAACTCAAAAAGGTACATGTACCTCAATGTACGCTGCAGCACTTTTCACAACAGCTGAGACATGGAAGCAGCCCACATGTCTGTCAGGAGATGAAGGGAGAAAGGCGTGATGCAGACACGATGGAGTGTCGCTGCTGCTGCTGTTCAGTCGCCAAGTCATGTGGCTCTTTTGTGACACTGTAGTCTGCAGCCCACCAGACTCCTGTGCACGGGATTTTCCCAGGCAAACATACCTGAAGGGGTTGCCATTTCCTCCTCCAGGAGATCTTTCCAACCCGGGGTTGAATCTACATCTCCCAAAACGGCAGGTGAGTTCTTCCCACTGGGCCACCAGGGAAACGCCAATGGAATGTTACTCAGCCGTAAACAAGGATGAGATCACACCATCTGCAGCAGCACGGATGGACCTGGAGAGTGCCACACTGAGTGAGCCAGCCAGAAATATCCTATGATAATGCTTGTAGGTGGAATCTTAAAAAATGCTACAATTGAACTTATTTGCAAAACAGAAGCAGACTCACAGACACAGAAAAGGAACGCATGGTCACCAGAGGGGAAAGGGGCTGGGCGGATAAATCAGGAGTCTGGGATAAAAATACACACCACTGTATATAAAATAAGTAAGGACCTACCGCCCAGCACAGGGTGACAGGCAGGGTGGGGAGAAAGGGCAACATGCGAGCGAATACTTCAGGCGCAAACACCGTAGCCTCCCACTGTTCACTGTGTGAATAAGCTCTTGTTTTCTGTTCTGAAGAGTCAACAAGACAGACTTCTTTCATTCCAATACCCCAAGTTTAAGCTTCACTAACACCAGTCCACTGTGCAAATGGTTCAATTCTGCTTTGGAAGCATCGTTGCAAGATTCCAGGCTGCTGTTTCTGCCCTCGGCTTGGCCATAAAAATTGCTTTTGTGATTTTTAGTCACTGTGTTTGCCTGAGTGGGGCTAGTGTTCTCACCTCCAAAAGTCCTTGTGTTAAAGGTGTCTAAGGCAGGACTTAGCCTGGTGGTCCAGTGGCTTCCACTACAGGGGCCATGGGTTCAGTCCTTGGTTGGGGGATCACATGCCCAGTGACGTGGCCAAAATAAAAATAGTATGTCCAAGGATGCAACTTTGAAAATCAGTAACTTAATGAACATGCCAATAGCTCAGAAGGGGGTTCACAGAAAATAATAAGTTGATTATTTAGATGGTGGAGAACACAGCTGACGGGATAGAAACACTTTAAAGCAGAGCTTCTGAAATCTTTGAAAAAATAAAAACCGGGTGAAATGCACCATAACTACCTGCAAGGCAGGGTCTGAAATGAACAGTTCACAGAGGAGAACACTAAAAAATTTTGACCAGACTTCTGGGAGTGAGTTTTGTGGAATGAAGGTCATTGCTTTATCTTCACACTATTCAAGCCTTTGAGGTTACAGAGACAGTGGTGTCTTGCATTTAGAGGAACCAAACAGCCATCACATTAACAACAAGACAAGACAAAGCCCCTCAGTTTCCAGCTTCAAGGTGACTCCCCTTGCAGACGAACACAGCTTAGCGCCTGGCTGTCACTTTGCTTTCCGTCTGGTCATTTTTTTCATGAGTGAGAAAGATCTTGACCAAGTGCCTGTATCGATTTTGTACCATGCCCCACTGAAGTCTGAAGGAATCCCCGCCGTCCATCTCTGTTCAGATGCCGGAAGTCACCTGTGGGAAAAGAGGGATGAAAGTGAGTCACCCGACCCAGGACAGGGCGGCCTGCCTGCCTTCCCCATCAGGGCGCGCCTCTTCTGCCTCCTTTGCCCCGAGACGATGAGGTTGTGCCTTACCTTCTCCCGCTTTACTCTTGCAATATTTGCATCTCATGGCCTTATCCTCGCAATGCGTGAACAGTTTGAGACGCTCACACATAGCCAATTCCCAGATGTGGTTCCTAAAGCATGGGCCTCCCTTTCTGCGTTTCAGAGGCGCGTGGCTTGGGGCCGGAACCGACCCCCCCGTCCATCAATCCGGTTTGCGTGGAGGCCCTCCCGGCGCAGCCCTCGCCCGGCCCTGCCGCTCTCCGCCTGCTTGGCGTCCTTCTGGGGAGCATTTGTATTGCTTTTTCATCTCAGAAAAGATACTCTAGTCACAAACCAGTCATCTGCCTGTTAAGCTGTATTTAGAACAAATCACTCTGAAGCAAAACAATGTCGACGGCAACAAAAGAGCTACACTTATTTTTTTCCAGACTTTTATCTCAGAAGGGGGTTCACAGAAAATAATAAGTTGATTATTTAGATGGTGGAGAACACAGCTGACGGGATAGAAACACTTTAAAGCAGAGCTTCTGAAATCTTTGAAAAAATAAAAACCGGGTGAAATGCACCATAACTACCTGCAAGGCAGGGTCTGAAATGAACAGTTCACAGAGGAGAACACTAAAAAATTTTGACCAGACTTCTGGGAGTGAGTTTTGTGGAATGAAGGTCATTGCTTTATCTTCACACTATTCAAGCCTTTGAGGTTACAGAGACAGTGGTGTCTTGCATTTAGAGGAACCAAACAGCCATCACATTAACAACAAGACAAGACAAAGCCCCTCAGTTTCCAGCTTCAAGGTGACTCCCCTTGCAGACGAACACAGCTTAGCGCCTGGCTGTCACTTTGCTTTCCGTCTGGTCATTTTTTTCATGAGTGAGAAAGATCTTGACCAAGTGCCTGTATCGATTTTGTACCATGCCCCACTGAAGTCTGAAGGAATCCCCGCCGTCCATCTCTGTTCAGATGCCGGAAGTCACCTGTGGGAAAAGAGGGATGAAAGTGAGTCACCCGACCCAGGACAGGGCGGCCTGCCTGCCTCCCCCATCAGGGCGCGCCTCTTCTGCCTCCTTTGCCCCGAGACGATGAGGTTGTGCCTTACCTTCTCCCGCTTTACTCTTGCAATATTTGCATCTCATGGCCTTATCCTCGCAATGCGTGAACAGTTTGAGACGCTCACACATAGCCAATTCCCAGATGTGGTTCCTAAAGCATGGGCCTCCCTTTCTGCGTTTCAGAGGCGCGTGGCTTGGGGCCGGAACCGACCCCCCCGTCCATCAATCCGGTTTGCGTGGAGGCCCTCCCGGCGCAGCCCTCGCCCGGCCCTGCCGCTCTCCGCCTGCTTGGCGTCCTTCTGGGGAGCATTTGTATTGCTTTTTCATCTCAGAAAAGATACTCTAGTCACAAACCAGTCATCTGCCTGTTAAGCTGTATTTAGAACAAATCACTCTGAAGCAAAACAATGTCGACGGCAACAAAAGAGCTACACTTATTTTTTTCCAGACTTTTAACAAAATGTTTGATGTTGTGGAGATTTCCAAACAATTAATGTGAAATTGGGGACTGTTGTTCACATGATTTATTTACCGAGCATAGGGAACTCAGCTGGAGTCTCTCTGCTGTCACTGAAGCTCCCAGGAAATTTTAGCAGAGAGTTGGAAAATCTGTGAACTTTCCTAAGGGGCTGTACATTCTCAAAGGATACAAGTCAACAGGAATCCATCAGGGCCCCCTGATAGCTCAGCTGGTGAAGAATCCACCTGCACGACAGGAGACCTAGGTTCGATCCCTGGGTTGGGAAGATCCCCTGGAGAAGGGAAAGGCTACCCACTCCAGTGTTCTGGCCTGGAGAGTTCCAGGGACCGTGTAGTCCATGGGGTCACAAACTTGAACACGACTGAGCGACTCTCACTTTCAGGGCTTAAAATCCACGAGGGACAGGGAAGTCTGCCCCATACCTGCCGGTTCCAGCTGGCAAAGTCGAGCAGGTCCTGCAAAGGGGGCAACACGGCTAAGAAAGAAAGAAACGAAACAAGAAACAAAGAATGGGGTCGAGAGGATCAGGTGCAGCAGGCCTCAGAGCAAGCCTACATACACGGACCCTGGCTTTATTTCAAATGCACCTTTTTATATGTTTTTCAAGCAAGAAAACAGAACAATAAATTCTTTCTGAATTACATAAACATCTTAAGTTTGTCAGCCGACTTTGCGGGTTCCCATGCCATGCATCCTGTTGTTTCTATTAAGATCCTCCAACAATACTTATGATAAAGGTCTGTGTGCATAAGCAACAAGTCAAGGACCCAGATGTCTGCTTGAGATGCAGCCAAGAAACACAGGGGTGGCGGGACAGAGAGCTATGTTTGTGCTAAACAAACCCTTATGATACGGCAGCTCCCAGAGCTATGTCTTGAGAAAAAGACCCCTTTCCCAGGGCAGCTCCCCGCACATACCACCAAAGGGTACATGGTGGTTTGAACACTCGATTTCATCATCACAATTGGTGGGTTGTTTAAAATAGGAATGTCTTGAAGGTGGAGAAATATCCCAGTATTTTCCATAGCCTTTCAGGGCAAGATCAAGGGCATACACTTGTATGTGGGCACAGATACAAAGCAAGGGAAAAAGATAAATTAGGAGCTTGAGATTAACAGATGCACACTGCTGTATATACAATAGGTGAACAACAAGTGCCTACTTTATGCACAGGGGACCGTACTTGACATCTCACAATAACCTAGAATGGCAAAGAATCACAAAATGTGTGAAATATCTTCAGTCACATGGGCTTCCCTGGTGGCTCAGATGGCAAAGCATCTGCCTGCAATGCAGGAGACCCTGGTTCAATCCCTGGGTCAGGAAGACCCCCTGGAGCAGGGAATGGCACCCACGCCAGTATTCTTGCCTGGAGAATTCCAAGGACAGAGGAGCCTGGCGGGCTACAGTCCATGGGGTCACAACTGAGTCAGACACAGCTGAGCGACTGACACACACACACATGCGCGCATTCAGTCACATATATATAATCTACATATTGCCAAATCACTTGCTGTACACCAGAACTAACACAGCACTGTGAACCAACTGTACTTCAATCAAAAAAAAAAAAGGAAAGAGAACATTTAACAGCAAGCACATTTTGTGAAAATAAGACCCCAGAGTTTGAAGATTTCAAACGCATCAACTTTACAAACCCGTAATGGAACACTCAAAAAACCCAACCTGCTTTCCTCGAGCACTTTTCCAGATTCTCAGCTCAGGCTACATGAGGTCGGCCAGGCTTCCGTTGCACAGGGTGGTGCAGAAAGAGCCGAGAAGCAGAAAAGAGCGACGATACCACACACAATAGTAAAAATGAACAGAGAAGGTGTGAAGCTAGATGCCTGATTTACGTGCGGAAGACTAGCGCCAAGGATATTGTTATGGACCTGGCTCCTAGAGGCAAGGTTTGTTAGCAAAAACTGTCTCTAAATATTTATGCTTAGCTAAATAATTGCTAAATAATTCCAGTTCTCAGCTGGAAATCTAGGATCAGGACTAGCCTAAATTAGTAGATCTGTGAGATGGTGTATTGGTGTTTTACCCAGCTACTCCGGCTCAATGATACTTTTAACTTTCAGCATATAATTAATATCCTTTTATAAAAGGCTTTTCGCGGCCCCACATACGAAGGCTTCCTTTGGAAAAGTTTCCCTAAAATAAACACAGCACTTAAAGCAGTCCATTCAACAGCGTTTGTTTCCGGATTATTAAAGACACAGAGGTTTGGCTTTCCCACTGTGTGCTCATGTGGGTCCTTTCATCTGCTGCTTCTTGCATGTGGAGCAGAGCATTGAAAGGGAGGATGGTGGGGGCATATTTCTTCATCATCTGAGACATCACCTTCCCAAGAATCAGCATATGTTTCAAACATTCGTTTTACAGTCCTGATTGGTGCTTAGTGAACCCAAGATTAAAAGCAGGACTCCAAGCGGCAGGAACTCTAGAAGAAAATATTTTCTGTCAACCAAGAGAGAGGAAGAGGAAGCTTCATCATTTAATTCAACTGCCAGAGAAACACCCCCAAGTGCTTTCATTCCTCTCATATCAGAACAGGAGATGGTTGCAGGGTTTTGACTGAAAGCTGAAACATTCTACGTTTAAAAGGAACTTGTTGAAATGCAAGCTTCTATGTCTCCTTCTGTCTCTCTTGGACGCTATCACTTGGTTCAGTTGCTCAGTCATGTCCGACTCTTGGAGACCTCATGCAACATAAACGTGTGTGAAAAATAACATAAAGGACATCTGGAGTCTCAATGGACTCTGCTGTAAGGAAGTTCTCCGAAAAGTGACTTCTCTTCCTCCCTTTAGCAGCCTCATTTTCAATCGGCCATTAGATGTCACGTCTGGCGAGCCTTCCAGGTTCCTTCTGCCCTTCAGTAATTCATTTCCGACCTGTACAAATCATGCTGCATGTGCTAATTTCAAATTCCTAATTTATCCCTCTCTCATGCCCTCTCCCCTTTGGTATTAACAGAAACACATTACTCTGCATAAAATAGAGAACTGACAAGGACCTGCTGCAGAGTACAAGGACCTATATTCCGTATCTTGTAATGACCTGTGATGGAAAAGAATCTGAACTAGAACACATGCATGTATCTGTATATGTATGATACAAGCGATATACATACATATGTGTCCAAATCACTTTGGTGTATACTTGAAACACTGTAGATCACTTATACTTCGATTAAAAAAGGTTGTGCTGCAAAACCAAAGAGAATAACAGAGGAAGAAACTGATGAGGGAAGCCATTTTAGCTGGAGATTGGTATAAATGTCTTATTTTCATAATATATGAAAGAAACTTGAACCCTGACCTTTGGCTTGACTATCCTCCCTTCCACCTTGAGAGGTCACATCATGCAATCTTGGTCCAGAGCCAAGGTCCCAGAGCCCCCTTGCTGACTTCATACCCCATGTCATCTGCTTGCTTCTCTGGGTGAGTTCCCCTACCTCTCGGGGCTTCAGTTTCCTCATCTGTGCACATGGAAATAATAAATGATGAGACCTACCTCATTTGAAGATTTAACAAAGTAACATAACACAGCACAGCACATGGGACAGAGTAAAAACTCAATTAGTGTTATCTGTTGTTATTGTTCTGGGACTGCAGCATTCTGAGCTATAGGAAAACACTGCACCAGTATTACCAAGAGACATTTTGAGGAAAGGATACAGAAAGATATTATTTAGCTGAAGAAAAAAAAATGTATATGGTTTCCTGTGTCATTCTTTAGAAGAACAAAGGTTTCTTTAAAAGGCCAAGAAATACAGAGGTTTTTTTTTCCTCCCTACCAGACAGGAGAAACAGAGCTGGAGCTCTGCAATCTAAAACAGATCTATTTTGTCCAGTAGTGCAGAAATAACATCACGTGCATTTTGAAAGCTCTGGACCTGTTTAAATCAATTAAGTAAAGTTAATGTATTTTAATATCTGAGCTCTTTCCTTATCAAGATAACCCTGCAATGTTTTCTTCTCAGAGCCCAAGGTGATGAAAAAATAGACTCATTGAGTCTACTGCATGTTATAACCGTGGCTTCAAGAATGGTCTTGTTTGATTTAGCTTTACTTGTGAAGCCGCAAGAAGACTTTATGTGGCTCTGAAACTGCTGTTGGTTTTCTTACCACAACACTCAAGGGCATTTGTCTCCTTCGGGTTGTGTTGTTTCCAAGATGGGGATAAATGCGCACTTGATAAAACTCTTTCAATGATGCTAATATTAATACTCTGAGAGAATACTTTAACTGCTCATAATGGCTTTAAGGAGTTTGTTGAGATTTTGTCATTGCATATATTTTAATAGAATATTAAGTTTGCAATTAGCAAGAAAAATATGTAGATCGACTGCTCACTTTCTTCACATTCACACAATGATCACTAGCAAAATATTTGCTGTTTTTGAACCCTTGTAGGCTCATCGATATTGTGGTGTGTGAAGTCTGAGGCACGGAATTGTACTGTAAACAAATGAGAAACATTAAAAGTATGTGAAATATTAGAGCCAGTGGATTATGTAAATTTCAAGTGGAGGGGAAAGGAAATTACTTATTAAATTAGTCTGTTTTTAGTTCACGCTGGCATTGTTTATTATACACCATAGCCAGATATTTTATAAATAGATTGCTTTTACAAACCTGGAAATTTGGGGAATGCCAGCTAATTAATGAAGTGGTGTTCGGGCTTGGAAAAGGCTGGAGGGTCACGTGACTGTTTGCATTGTACAGCTCATGGTACAGCTGGGGGTGCAGACAGTGGAGAGATGGAGCCTGACAAGGTGCTCTGACGGACAGGCCGTCCCAGCAGGGCACCTGTGGCATCAGCCTGGGAGCTGGCTGGTTTTTGGTTGCCTCTGTTAGTGGTCTTCCTACGAGCAGCACCCCGAGGCTTCCTACTAAGACTTAAATGAATACATTCCTCGTACAGTCGGATCTGACCAGACAACGGTAGTGACGCCTACAAGCTTGTGACTCAAGAGTTTGGGAGTGCCTAAAGACATTTGCATCAGAGTGACCTGGGAGACATTCCAGAACAGTGGATCAGAACACTCAGTAGCAGCCCAGGAAAGAGCCTTGGTCTGGTGTACTGTGCCTTGTTTATGGAGGAGGAAATGGCAGCCCACTCCAGTACTCTTGCCAGAAGACTCCCACGGACAGAGGAGCCCGGCAGGCCACAGTCCATGGCACTGCAAGAGTCGGACAGGACTTAGTGGCTAAATCCCCGCCGCCACCACCATACCCTGTTTAAGAACAGAGTACACAAAAAGAACAACCAAAGAACTGTAGACGGGCATTTCTGTTTCTTGGACGTCAAGAAGGCAGATGTTCATCAAGCTGTTGGGAAAATCCACCTTCCAGATGGGAAAACCCTGATTCTGAGGACTTCTCAGCATGTCAAGTCTGGTGCTGTGAAACCTGCATATTCCATTTCTTTTTTCACTGTTCTGCTGAGTTTACTACTTGATAATAAATATAAGTAGCTACATTTTGAAAATCAGCTTACTCTAAAAGAAATAGTTCAAAAATGTTTTATTATCTTGCCTTTTAGAGGCCCTGGAACGTGCTAATTATCTTGGCACTTCATTCCTAGAATTTTATTTTTCAGTTTTAATATTTTTTTTGTAGTTGATTTACAATGTGATGTTCATTTCTGCTGTATAGCCAGGTGACTCAGGTATACATAGATACACATCCTTTTTTTAAAAAAATTAATTAATTTATTTTTTTAATTACAATACTGTATTTGTTTTGCCATACATTGACATCCTTTTTTAAAATATTCCTTTCCAGGGCTTCCCTGGTGGCTCAGTGGTGAAGAATCCACCTGCCAGTGCAGGAGACACAATTTGGATCCCTGGTCCGTGAAGATCCCACTCGCCGCAGAGCAGCTGAGCCTGTGCAGCACAGCTGTTGTGCCCGTGGTCTAGCGCCCGGGAGCTGCGGCGGCCGAGCCCACGGCCGTGAGCACTGAGGCCTAGGTGCCTGGGTCCCGTGCTCCACAACAAGGAGTCACTGCAGCTTGGTGCCTCTTCATTCTGGACGGTGTGAGTCTGTAATCCCTCCAGGCTCGACAGCCTCTCCTTCCTTCACAGCCAGGATGCTGGGCCCCTCCTGTCTTTAAACCACTGGCTGCAATCTCTGATGGCTTTTTCCATTCCCTTCACTTGTCTTTTCAAAAGGACTTCATGTACGCACGCTATGCGTCTGCTACCCAGACCTTTGGTGGCTAAGGACGTGGTAACAGCTGTTTTACAGATAAAGAGTAGAGACAGAGAATTCCAGCAACTGGCTCAAGGTCACAAAAGCTCCCAAGAGAGGGAGTCAGGATTTGACACCAGGTCTAACTCCAAAGCTCCATCCTGTGCAGTCTTCAGCTAATAACTTCAGAGGACTGGAAACTGTCTGTTCTCAGAGCCAAGGTGATGAAAAGTAGGCTTATTCACTCTATTGCAGTTTACAACTGTGGCTTTCAGAATGTCTAATTTGTGAAGCTGTGAAGCCACAAGCATTACTGCTGGAGGCCAGCCTCCTCATCTACAGATCTATCTGCCTCCGCACCTACTTTTTCTGCTTTTCCTCTTTGAACAAAAGAAAAACAACCCCTCCCATCTGCGCCGTGTGTCCCTGTTAAGCTGCTTTCCCAAGCCTGCCCCCCTTTATTTTACTCATCTTTCTCAGCTGCCCTGCCCTTGGCTGCGGCACACGGAATCTAGAGAGCATAAGCTCCGTCACTGTGACACGGGCCCTGTAGTTGAGGCTCAGCAGTCGCAGCACACAAGCTTTGTTGCCCACGTGGGATCTCCGCTCCCCGGTCAAGGATAGAACCTGCTTCCCCTGCACGGGAAGGCAGACTCAGCCCCTGGGCCTCCAGGAAAGCCCCTCTCCGGGCAGAGGCCTCCTCTTTGCTATGTCCCTCTGCAGCTCTGCCCCATCTGTGAAAATACCCTGCATTCAACCAGCTCTGTGCCTTGACTTCTCATTCGCATTTCAAACTATTCCATCTGGGTTTACGTCTCCACTGCTCAGCTGAGACCTTCCTTGGCAAGTCTCCAAAGGCCTGCTGAGTAGGCCTTGGTGAAGTCTTCCCGTGCTCACCCCACTGCTCAGCAGCTCCCCTGCCCTGCCACACGCCCCACCCTCCTGGTCCTCCTCCTGCCCCCGACGGCTGCCTCTCTGTCCTTTCTGCTCCACTCTTGAATGATGGGATGCCCCAGCGCGGGTCTTCAACCCCTTCCATTTCCCTCTTATCTCCATTCATCATGGATGATGCAGTCCAGTCTTGTGGATTTGGGTCCCACCTATTTGACGATCATTTCAAAACCATACATCTGACCTTAATTTTTCTGTAGGTTCCAGGCTTATCTATCTAACTGATAGATTGTCAACATTCTGGTTCAGACAGAAACTGACATTTAAAGCTTCACACAACCAAATGAGAAATTGCATTAATTTACCTCATTTACCTCAAACTTGCCCTTTGGTAATCTTCCCAGCCTCAGAGGATCATACTACCTCCCCGCATTTCAGTACAGTACAGTTGCTCAAGCGTGTCCTGGTGCAGCATGCCAGGCCTCCCTGTCCATCACCAACCCCCGGAGTCTACCCAAACCCATGTCCATTGAGTCAATGATGCCATCCAATCATCTCATCCTCTGTCATCCCCTTCTCCTCCTGCCCCCAGTCCCTCCCAGCATCAGGGTCTTTTCAAATGAGTCAACTCTTCGCATGAGATGGCCAAAGTACTGGAGTTTCAGTTTCAAAAACAGTCCTTCCAGTGAACACCCAGGACTGACCTCCTTTAGGATGGACTGGTTGGATCTCCTCACTGTCCAAGGGACTCTCAAGAGTCTTCTCCAACACCACAGTTCAAAAGCATCAATTCTTCAGTGCTCAACCTTCTTCACAATCCAACTCTCACATCCATACATGACCACTGGAAAAACCATAGCCTTGACTAGACGGACCTTTGTTGGCAAAGTAACATCTCTGCTTTTTAATGTGCTATCTAGGTTGGTCATAGCTTTCCTTCCAAAGAGTAAGCGTCTTTTAATTTCATGGCTGTAGTCACCATCTGAAGTGATTTTGGAGCCCAGAAAAATAAAGGCTGACACTGTTTCCCCATCTATTTCCCATGAAGTGATGGGATCAGGTGCTATGATCTTAGTTTTCTAAATGTTGAGCTTTAAGCCAACTTTTTCACTCTCCTCTTTTACTTTAATCAAAAGGTTCTTTAGTTCTTCTTCACTTTCTACCATAAAGGTGGTGTCATCTGCATATCTGAGGTTACTGATATTTCTCCCAGCAATCTTGCTTCCAGCTTGTGTTTCTTCCAGCCCAGCATTTCTCATGATGTACTCTGCATAGAAGTTAAATAAGCAAGGTGACAATATACAGCCTTGAAGTACTCCTTTGCCAATTTGGAACCAGTCAGTTGCTCCATGTCCAGTTCTAACTGTTGCTTCCTGACCTACATACAGGTTTCTCAAGAGATAGGTCAGGTGGTCTGGTATTCCCATCTCTTTCAGAATTTTCCACAGTTTATTGTGATCCACACAGTCAAAGGCTTTGACATAGTCAAAAGCAGAAATAGATGTTTTTCTAGAATTCTTTTGCTTTTTTGATGATCCAGCAGATGTTGGCAATTTGAACTCTGGTTCCTCTGCCTTTTCTAAAACCAGCTTGAACATCTGGAAGTTCACAGTTCACATATTGCTGAAGCCGGGCTAAATTCAGGAGTCATCTTTGATTCTTCCTTGTCCCTCACTCCCGACGTCTAATCCATTACATTCCAGTCATTTCTCCTCCAAATTGTACTTCAGTTGCATCCTAACCTCCAATCGCATCGCCACAATTCTAGAGCCACTTACCGGAATGTCCTCCTAATGAAGCAGCCTCTCAGTCCCCACTCTTGCCCCATCCAATACGCTCCTCACACAGAAGTCGTCTGCCTTTTAAAACATTCATCAGACATGTTATTTCCTTTCAGTTCTTTGAGTGATTTCCCAGGGAACACAGTGTCAGACCACAGCGCTGGTCATAGCTGCCTCCCACGCTCCACTCTGGATTCTGTAGTAAGTCTCTCACGATCCTCCTGCACAGCTCACAACAATTCTCATTCTCAAGTTTATCTACATCTCCCACGCCTCAGAGCCTTTGCCTGCACGTGCCTCAGCTTCTCACAGACGTGAGGTCTTCCAGTTTTAGCTAAGATGCTCTCTTGTCTCCGCTGTCTATCCCATTTGTGGAAAGTGGCCATCCCAGCCTCCAAATGGCTTCCATCACATCCTCCTATTTATTTCCTTCAGAGTTTTTAACCACAGTCTAAAGATGTCTTCCTTATTGAATATTTATGGTTCGCTGTGTCTCCACCCTCTAGAACAGCATGGTCTGAGAGAGCTCTCTGCCAACATTGAAAACGTTCTTCTGTGCTGCCCACATAGTAACAACAAGCCACATGTCCTTGTCGGTCCCTTGAAATTTGACTAGTGGAATTGAATTCTTAAACTTAGCTCATGTGAATTTACATGCCAGCAGCCACATGTGGCCAGTGGCTGCCATGATGAACAGAAGAGCTTTCAAATGCACGCTCCATGAGGGCAGGGATGTGTGTTTGACTTGTTCATTGCTGAATCCCCAGCGTTTACTGAAGTCACAGAAACACAGTATTATTTGGCTAGTGGTTACTGAATGAATGAATAATTTCTGGTTGGGATAAAATTCTGGAAGAAGAAAGGGATAATTCCTAATTGTCGCAATCCTTTGTAAGTAATACAACTCTCCTTTCAGGAATGTGTTTGGACTGTATGTAGTTTTCCTGAGATCTTTAATTAGGATTCTAAGAGAGGAACCCAATATTGTAAATTAAATTTTTGACCATGTTGAAAACATGCTTGATTCTTTTGCTGTGTTTTGTTAACCAGTAATACAATTATGTTATCTATGGAGTTATCGTACATAATTAATGAATTAATCAATTTACTTAATTCACAGGCAGAAAGATATTCTGCTTTTCTAGTGTTGTCTACTAATTATGCAGTAAATCAAGGCTTTGAAGAGTTTCAACAGCCATTCATTTTTTATGAATTAATCTTTCTTTGGCTTTCTTCTCCAGGGGTGAGCAAATAATGCAAACACATACCAAGGATACATGAAGTTTGGATGCTAAGGGCATACTGAGGATATAGCTGAGTGTAAAAACATCTATGCAATTAATTTTCAAGTGGTGTCACCGGGCACAAACAGGGTCGATCTGTGTCAAGAGCAAGCAAGACCCAGTGGTGCAAGGACAGATACATATTAAGATGCTGCTTTCATAGAAAAAGGTGCTATATTAAACATAATCAGTAAAAAAGATGAATAAGAATATACAAGCAACAAATATAATTTAAAGACCAGATGCATGGCTAAAGCACGACTCTGCCCATTTCGATGCTGATACCTGCCTGGGAATGAAAATCGCTCTCACTGCTGCTCCTAGTATGACTACCACTGCTGCTACGCTCCCATCTTCTGAGCACCTACTATGTGCCAACAACTAAAGACTTCACACACATGGTTCTGTTTAATAGTCAGATCAATTCAATATGATGGAGATGGATTTTTCCTTTTGACAAATGATAAAACAAGTTCAGTTTAGACTCATTGTTGGTGAAGGCTGGGTCTGCCATCTGGCCCCAAATGCATCTGACTCTACAATTTGACCTCTTAAAGTGAAAATAAGTTCAAAATCTGGTATTTTCCATAGCATTCAACTACAGACACAGGAGGCTTTCTAGATGTGTGGAATATGATCCAATTTTATAAAGCTGTTTTTATTTTTCTGACCCAAATGCCAGTGAATAGTCATGGATTAGAGCAAAGGAAAAGCAGGTCATATGAATTAATAAAGCAAGTTAGGCAGGATATGAGGCAACATGGAATGGTGCCAGCTGTGGCGAAATCAAAAGCATGAGCCTAGCCACACATATTACAGTTCATTTTGAGATAATATTAAAGGTTGAATTGTGTCTCCCCAAAAAAGGTATCTGGAAGCCCTAACTCATCTCAGACTATGACTTTATTTGGAAATGGGATCACTGTATACAGAATTAGCAAAGTTAAGATGAGGTCATAACGGAAGTATGGTCATGAGAGGAGGGCGTATGGAGGCCCTTAGACAAACATGGTGGATATACTTATGGGAGGAGAAGAAACACAGGGATACAAGAAGGAGGCCGTGTGAAGACAGAGGACTGGAGCCATCCATCGATGCACTGATGGGTCGGAACACCAGATACTGCTGGTAAACCGTCAGAAGCCAGGAAGAGGAGAGAAAAGATTCCCTACAAATTGCAGTGGAAGGATGGCCTGACTAACACCATGATTTTGGACTTCTAGCCTCCAGAGAACTATGGACAGAGGTTCATGACATTGTACAAGAGGCAGTGATCAAAACCATCCTCAAGAAAAACAAGTGCAAAAGGCAAAATGGCTGTCTGAGGAGGCTTTACAAATAGCTGAGAAATGAAAGGCAAGGAGGAAAGGGAAGATATACCTATTTGAATGCAGAGTTCCAAAAAATAGCAAGGAGAGATAAGAAAGTCTTCCTCAGCAATCAGTGCAAAGAAATAGAGGAAAACAATAGAATGGGAAAGACTAGAGATCTCTTCAAGAAAATAGGAGAAACCAAGGGAACATTTTATGCAAAGATGGGCTCGATAAAGGACAGAAAGGGTATGGACCTAACAGAAACAGAAGATATAAAGAAGAAGTGGCAAGAATACACAGAAGAACTATACAAAAAATATCTTCACAACCCAGATAATCACGATGGTGTGACCACTCATCTAGACCCAGACATCCTGGAATGTGACGTCAAGTGGGCTTTAGGAAGCATCACTATGAACAAAGCTAGTGGAGGTGATGGAATCCCAGTTGAGCTAAATCCTGAAAGATGATGCTGTGAACGTGGTGCACTCAATGTACCAGCAAATTTGGAAAACTCAGCAGTGGCCAAGGACTGGAAAAGGCCAGTTTTCATTCCAATCCCAAAGAAAGGCAATGCCGAAGAATGCGCAAACTACCACACAGTTGCCCTTATTGCACATGCTAGAAAAGTGATGCTTACAATTCTCCAAGCCAGGCTTCAACAGTACGTGAACCAAGAACTTCCAGATGTTCAAGCTGGATTCAGAAAAGGCAGAAGAACCAGACATCAAATTGCCAACATCTGCTGAATTGTCAAAAAAGAAAGAGAGTTCCAGAAAAACATATACTTCTTCTTTATTGACTACACCAAACTCTTAAACTGTGTGGATCACAATAAACTGTGGAAAACTCTGAAAGAGATGGGTACACCAGACCACCTGACCTACCTCCTGAGATACCTGTATGCAGGTCAGGAAGCAACAGTTAGAACTGGACATGGAACAGCAGACTGGTTCCAAATCGGGAAAGGAGTACGTCAAGGCTGTATATTGTCATCCTGCTTATTTAAATTCTATGCAGAGTACATCACAAGAAATGCTGAGCTGGATGAAGCACAAGCTGGAATCAAGACTGCCTGGAGAAATATCAATAACCTCCAATATGCAGATGACAACACCTTTATGGCAGAAAGTGAGAAAGTGAAGAAGAACAAAAGAGCCTCTTGATGAAAATGAAAGAGGAGAGTGAAAAAGTTGGCTTAAAGCTCAACATTCAGAAAACTATGATCATGACATCCAGTTCCATCACTTCATGGCAAATAGATGGGGAAACAGTGACAGACTTTATTTTGGAGGGCTCCAAAATCACTGCAGATGGTGACTGCAGCCATGAAATTAAAAGATGCCTGCTCCTTGGAAGAAAAGTTATGACTAACCTAGACAGCATATTAAAAAGCAGAGACATTACTTTGCCAACAAAGGTCCGTCTAGTCAAGGCTATGGTTTTTCCAGTGGTCACGTATGGATGTTAGAGTTGTACTATAAAGAAAGCTGAGCACTGAAAAATTGATGCTTTTAAACTGTGGTATTGGAGAAGACTCTTGAGAGTTCCTTGGACTGCAAGGAGATCCAGCCAGTCATTCCTAAAGGAAATTATCTCTGAATATTCATTGGAATGATGGACGTTGAAGCTGAAACCTCAATACTTTGGCCACCTGATGCGAAGAACTGACTCATTGGAAAAGGCCCTGATGCTGGGAAGGATTGAAGACAGGAGGAAAAGGGGACAACAGAGGATGAGATGGTTGGATGGCATCACCAACTTAATGGGCATGAGTTTGAGTAAGCTCTGGGAGTTAATGATGGGTAGGGAGGGCTGGATGCTGCAGTCCATGAGACCACAAAAAGCTGCATACAGCTGAATGACTGAACTGTACTGAACTGAGCCTCCAGAACTACGGGGAAACAAATTTCTGTCATTTCATGCCATCCACTCAGTGGTGCTTTGTTAAAGCAGCTCTAGGTGACCAGTATAGATGCACCAAAATGTCCACCAATAGGTTAGATGAGCATATCAACATAGTTGATTGCAATCAAATGAAACCCTTGACGTAATAATATACAAGATAAATGTAGCCATTGAGCATGTAAAAGCAAACTGAGACATATATCTGAATTTCTCTGACTTTACATAACAACTTATAGAACATTCGGTATGCTCTACATTCTGTACTGAAGAAGGCTTTCTTATCTCTTCTTGCTATTCTTTGGAACTCTGCATTCAGATGCTTATATCTTTCCTTTTCTCCTTGGCTTTTGGCCTCTCTTCTTTTCACAGCTATTTGTAAGGCCTCCCCAGACAGCCATTTTGCTTTTTTGCATTTCTTTTCCATGGGGATGGTCTTGATCCCTGTCTCCTGTACAGTGTCACGAACCTCATTCCATAGTTCATCAGGCACTCTGTCTATCAGATCTAGGCCCTTAAATCCATTTCTCACTTCCACTGAATAATCATAAGGGATTTGATTTAGGTATTTAGGTCATACCTGAATGGTCTAGCTGTTTTCCCTACTTTCTTCAATTTAAGTCTGAATTTGGTAATAAGGAGTTCATGATCTGAGCCACAGTGAGCTCCTGCTCTTGTTTTTGTTGACTGTATAGACCATCTCCATCTTTGGCTGCAAAGAATATAATCAATCTGATTTCGGTGTTGACCATCTTGTAATGTCCATGTGTGGAGTCTTCTCTTGTGTTGTTGGAAGAGGGTGTTTGCTATGACCAGTGCATTTTCTTAGCAAAACTCTATTAGTCTTTGCCCTGCTTCATTTCACATTCCAAGGCCAAATTTGCCTGTTACTCCAGGTGTTTCTTGACTTCCTACTTTTGCATTTCAGTCCCCTATAATGAAAAGGACATCTTTTTTGGGTGTTAGTTCTAAAAGGTCTTGTAGGTCTTCATAAAACCGTTCAACTTCAGCTTCTTCAGCGTTACTGGTTGGGGCATAGACTTGGATAACTGATTTTGAATGGTTTGCCTTGTAGATGAACAGAGATCATTCTGTCGTTTTTGAGGTTGCATCCAAGTACTGCATTTTGGACTCTTTTGTTGACCATGATGGCTACTCCATTTCTTCTGAGGGATTCCTGCCCGCAGTAGTAGATATAATTGTCATCTGAGTTAAATTCACCCATTCCAGTCCATCTTAGTTCGCT
>SJYG01000589.1:807558-838641 GCA_006410535.1 Litocranius walleri | reverse complement strand
AGACTGGTTCCAAATAGGAAAAGGAGTACATCAAGGCTGTATATTGTCACCCTGCTTATTTAACTTCTATGCAGAGTACATCATGAGAAACACTGGACTGGAAGAAACACAAGCTGGAATCAAGATTGTCTGGAAAAATATCAGTAACCTCAGATATGCAGATGACACCACCCTTCTGGCAGGAAGTGAAGAGGAACCAAAAAGCCTCTTGATAAAAGTGAAAGAGGAGAGTGAAAGAGTTGGCTTAAAGCTCAACATTCAGAAAATGAAGATCATAGCACCTGGTCCCATCACTTCATGGGAAATAGATGGGGAAACAGTGGAAACAGTGTCAGACATTATCTTTTTGGGCTCCAAAATCACTGCAGATGGTGACTGCAGCCATGAAATTAGAAGATGCTTACTCCTTGGAAGAAAAGTTATGACCAACCTAGATAGTATATTCAAAAGCAGAGACATTACTTTGCCGACTAAGGTCCGTCTAGTCAAGGCTATGGTTTTTCCAGTGGTCATGTATGGATGTGAGAGTTGGACTGTGAAGAAGGCTGAGTGCCTAAGAATTGATGCTTTTGAACTGTGGTGTTGGAGAAGACTCTTGAGAGTCCTTTGGACTGCAAGTAGATCCAACCAGTCCATTTTGAAGGAGATCAGTCCTGGGATTTCTTTGGAAGGAATGATGCTGAAGCTGAAACTCCAGTACTTTGGCCACCTCATGAGAAGGGTGGACTCATTGGAAAAGACTCTGATGCTGGGAGGGATTGGGGGCAGGAGGAGAAGGGGATGACAGAAGATGAGATGGCTGGATGGATTTGATGGACGTCAGTCTGAGTGAACTCTGGGAGCTGGTGATGGACAGGGAGGCCTGGCGTGCTGCGATTCATGGGGTCGCAAATAGTCAGATACAACTGAGCGACTGAACTGAACTGAACTGAACATTCTTTACTGAGTGCTCTGAAAACATTAACTCATTCATTCCTCATAATAATCCTATATGTTAGAAATGGTTACTGCCATCTGAAGTTTATACAGGAGTAAATTTAAACACATGGAGGTCAATGATATGCATGATCATATCTGGGCTCTAATATGACTGGGATCGATTCCAGGCAGTCTGGTTGGTGGTGAAGTCCTAACCCCTCACCGCAGTGCCATGCCAAGTTACCTGCAGACAGACATCGTTCATCATCAATGCTCTACAGCCGCCCTTGAGTTTAGTAGCTGGTGCGTGAGTGCTCCGCGCCCCTGCGTCCGTATCGCCTGTGCGTCAGAGGGTCCCCGGATGCCATGCTCCGTTCAGGCCTCTCAGTGGCTCTTGTCCCGTGTCTTTCATGTGGTGAGGCAGCAGCGTCCGCTCGATGGGCTCTTTTCTGTAATAGCCTTGACTTACACAACGGGCTCAAGAAGGGGTTTTGATGGCTGCCAACATCCTCTATTCTGACCACATATTAAAAATCTGGGGAAATAGCTCTTAGATGTATTTGAGACCCTATTAAATCTGCCATCAAGTAGAGTCAAAATCCCCCCAAATATTTCCTTTTCCCAGTACACAGTTACCTTGATACACGTGTGCAAGGCCTTTCCTGAAAGGGTTACATGGAAAATATGCAGTAAACGTCAATAGTTAACAGGAGGCTTTCTCTTTCACAGGTCCCATCTTCCTTTAATCCTTATAACTCGGGTCTGAGATCTGGCAAGGGGCAAAGGGCTAGGGTGATGGCTCAAGTTGAATTTCTAGTCACCAGACTTAGAGTGTTTTTAATTATTAAATAAACTGAAAAAAGCTTAAAGACTGCTTATCCTTAAATTTTTAAGTTAATTTTTATGGAGTATACTCTTTTTTTTTTTTTACAATATTTTGTTAAGTTTCTACTGTACAGCAAAGTGAATTAGCTATATGAATACATATATCCCCCTTTTTAAAATTTTTCTTCCCATTTAGATCAGTGAAGAGAGTTCCTTGAGCTATACAGAAGGTTGTCATTAGTTGTCTATTTTATACAAAGTATAATAGTGTATATATGTCAACCGTAATTTCCCAATTCATCCCCCCCTTTCCCCACTTCTTGATGTCCATACATTTGTTCTCTGTTTGTCTGTGTCTTTATTTCTGCTTTGCAAACAAGATGATCTATACCATTTTTCTAGATTCCATACAGGTGTGTTAGGAGCCCCTGGTGGCTCAGACAGTAAAGAGTCTGCCTGCAGTGTGGGAGACCCAGGTTTGATCCCTGGATCAGGAAGATCCCCTGGAGAAGGAAATGGCAACCCACTCCAGTATTTTCGCCTGGAGAATCCCACAGATGGAGGAGCCTGGCGGGCTACAGTCCTTGGGGTCCCAAAGAGTCAGACATGACTGAGTGAGTGACTTCACTTCACGTATGTGTGTTAACAGACAAAGAGACACGACTGAGCGACCTCACTCCACGCGCGTGTGTTAATAGACAAAGAGGCAGACACGACTGAGCGACCTCACTTCACGCACGTGTGTTAATAGACAAAGAGGCAGACATGACTGAGCGACCTCACTTCACGCGCGTGTGTTAATAGACAAAGAGGCAGACACGACTGAGCGACCTCACTCCACGCGCGTGTGTTAATAGACGATGTTTGCTCTTCTCTTTCGTAACACTTCTCTCTGTGTGACAGTCTCTAGGTCCATCCTCATCTCTACATTTGACCCAATTTTGTTCCTTTTATGGCTGAGTAATATTTCGTCATATATATATCTCACATCTTCTTTACCCATCCTCTGTTGGTGGACATCTAGGACGCTTGCATGTCCTGGCTTGTGAACAGTGCTGCAGGCAATATTAGGTTGCATGGCTTTGGAATTATCGTTTCCTCTGGGTATATGCCCAGTAGTGGAATTGCTGGGTCATATGGTAGTTCTATTTTCACTTTTTAAAGAAACCTCCATACTGTTCTCCATAATGGTTGTATTAGTTTACATTTCCAACAATAGTGCAAGAGGGTTCCCTTTTCTCCAAACCCTTTCCAGCATTTATTGTTTGCAAATATTCTAATAATGGTCATTCTTACAGGATGCTTTCAAACTGCGGTGCTGGAGAAGACTTCTGAGAGTCCCTTGGACAGCAGGGAGATCAAATCAGTCAATCCTAAAGTAAATCATCTCTGACTATTCATTGTTAGGATTGAAGCTAAAGCTCCAGTACTTTTGCCACTTGATGTGAAGAGCCAACTCACTAGAAAAGACCTTGATGCTGAGAAAGAGTGAGGACACGAGAAGGAGGAGGCGACAGAGGATGATGGTTGGATGGAATCATCACCTGAAAGGGCATGAGTATGAGCAAACTCAGGAGATAATGAAGGACAGGGAAGCCTGGCGTGCTTGCCGTCCATGGGTCACAAAGAGTCAGACACCACTGAGTGACTGAACAGCAACACCGGTGTTCTGACGGTGAGGTGACACCTCACTGCAGCTTTGAGTTGCATTTCTCCAATAGTTGGTGATGCTGAGCATTTTTTCGTGTACTTGTTGGCCATCTTTATGTCTTCTTTAGTGAAATGTCTGTTTAGGTCTTCTGCCCATTTTTCGATTGATTTGTGTGTTTTTTTTTTTATCTCAAGCTGCATGAGCTGTTTGTATATTTTAGAGATTAATCCTTTGTCAATTGCTTCATTTACAAACACTTCATCCAATTTGAAGATTGTCTTTTCATTTTGTTCATGGTTCCCTTTGTTGTGCAAAAGATTTTAAGTTTAATTAGATCCCCTTTATCTTTATTTTCATAACTCTAGGAGGTGGGTCAAAAAAGATCTTGCTGCAGTTTATGTCAAAGACGGTTTTGCTTATGTTTTCCTCCAAGAGTTTTATAGTGTCTGACCTTCCATTCAGGTCTTTAATCTATTTTAAGTTTATATTTGTGAATGGTGTTAGGGAGTGCTCTTCTTTCATTCTTTTACATGTAACTGTCCAGTTTTCCTAGCACCACTTTTTGAAAAGGCTCTTTTCTCCATTGTATATTCTTACCTCCTTTGTCAAAGATAAGGTGCCCACAGGTGCCTGGGATTTCTCCAGGCTTTGCATCTTGTTCCATTTGCTGTATTTCTGGTTTTGTGCCAGTACCATACTCTCCGGATGACTGTAGCTCTGTGATGCAGTCTGAAGTCAGGAAGCCTTATTCCTCCAGCTCCATTTTTCTTTACCAAGATTTGGCTATTCTAGATCTTTTGTGCTTCCATACAAGCTATAAAATGTTTTGTTCTAGTTTTGTGAAAAATACCATTGGTAATTTTATAGGGATTGCTTTGAATACGTAGATTGCTTTGAATACGTAGATTGCTTTGGGTAATACAGTCATGTTCACAATATTGATTCTTTCAATCCAAGAACATGCTTGCAGACCATGTTTAATTAAGAGCATCTGTGGATAAGAGTAGGCTCAAAAATTTTTATTATGTCATCAGCCTTGATGCCTATATACAGTTGGAATCGGGTCTCTCTGCCACAATGAGATCATGCCCACTGAAGTTAAGGGGAGTTTTTTAAAGTCTTGCTATCCTAGAGAAAGGGCCAAGAGAATTCTTTTGACGATTTTGTGCTGAAGCCTATCCTGAATGAGAGAATCTTGTTGGTTCTCTAGACTGGCATAGGTGGGGAGTGACTGGGAAGAGAACCTGAAGAAATAAACCACCATTTCAGCCTCCTGATTCTTAAATTCATTCCCCTAGATTTGAAAATGCATCAGAACCTCCTAAAAGAGCTTATTGAAATACAGTTTTGTGTATCCTGCGCCGGATCTTCTGATTCAGCTGATCTGGGCTGAGACCTGAGAGTCTGTCTTTCTAACAAGTCCCCAAATGATGGTGAGGCACCCGTTCTGTGAACCACACTTGGAGAATCATAAGATATTATGGAAACACCCAAAAGAAATTTTTGGCCAACCCAACACATTATGTCATAGGATTTCTGGCCTTTCAGTATGATTTACTGAGGAAAGTGTAAGATCTATGTTTGTGTTAACCAACCTTAAGAGCTTTTAGAGCCATTCCCAGGTGCTTGATGGTACACACCAAAGGCAAACATTCTACAGGCACATTCACATTGTAGAAGTCAGACCAACCTGTGTTTTGGAACAACAGATTGGTTCCAAATAGGAAAAGGAGTACGTCAAGGCTGTATATTGTCACCCTGCTTATTTAATTTCTGTGCAGAGCACATCATGAGAAATGCTGGACTGGAAGAAACACAAGCTGGAATCAAGATTGCCGGGAGAAATATCAGTTAACCTCAGATATGCAAATGACACCACCCTTATGGCAGAAAGTGAAGAGGAGCTAAAGGGCCTCTTGATGAAAGTGAAAAAAAAGAGTGAAAAAATTGGCTTAGAACTCAACATTCAGAAAACGAAGATCATGGCATCTGGTCCCATCATTTCATGGCAAATAGATGGAGAAACAATGGAAACAGTGAGAGACTTTATTTTGGGGGGGCTCCAAAATCACTGCAGATGGTGACTGCAGCCATGAAATTAAAAGACGCTTGCTCCTTGGAAGAAAAGTTATGATCAGCCTAGAAAGCATAGTAAAAAGCAGAGATTACTTTGCCAACAAAGGTCTGTCTAGTCAAAACTATGGTTTTCCCAGTAGTCATGTATAGATGTGAGAGTTGGACCATAAAGAAAGCTGAGTGCCAAAGAATTGATGCTTTTGAACTGTGGTGTTGGAGAAGACTCTTGAGAGTTCCTTGGACAGCAAGGACATTCAACCAGTCCATCCTAAAGGAAATGATCTCTGAATATTTATTGGAAGAACTGATGCTGAAGCTGAAACTCCAATACTTTGGCCACCTGATGGGAAGCACTGACTCATTTGAAAAGACCCGGATGCTGGGAAAGATTGAAGGCAGGAGGAGAAAGGGATGACAGAGGGTGAGATGATTGGATGGCACCAGTGACTCAATGGACATGAGTTTGAGTGAACCTTGGGAGTCGGCAATGGACGAGGAAGCCTGTCCAATGGCGTGTTACAGTCCATGGAGTCACAAAGAATTGGACACGACTGAGTGACTGAACTGAAGTGTTTTGCATCAACTACCTTCAAAATTCACCCCCAGAAATAAACAGTGTCTTTTTATGATATGTGTTAGCGAACTGTGCAGTCCTCTTTTGGCCCAACTCTGAACCTTCTCTACTCTGAACCTTCTCTACTCCGTCCACACTGCGATCAGGTTGGGTGGGGCTGGAGAGGAGGCAGCTATGGTCAGTCTCCTCTCTGCTTCCTTGAGCAGTGAAGTAAGGGGTATTTCATGGGAATTCTTCAGAGCGTGCTGGTGTCCCGGTGATGCCGGCACTCTGAATTCTCTCTGGGCAGTGCTGTTTCTATGGTCAAGAGTCAAGGCGCCACCCAGCCTTTACATGAAAGGCTTTGTGTGGCTGTGAATTCAGCTGTCATTATAGTTCAGCCACTTTGTGAATGTTACTCTGGGCTGTCTTTTTTTTAAAGACATTTGCTTATTCGCTTCTTTTTGGCTGTGCTGGGTCTTCAGTGCTGTGCTGGGCTTCCCTCTGCTGCAGCGAGTGGGGCCCGCTCTCCAGTTGTGGAGCACTGGCTTCTCACTGCAGTGCTCCTCCTGTTGCAGAGCACGGGCTCCAGGCACGCGGCTTCAGTGGCTGTCGTGTGCAGTTTCAGCAGCTGCGGCTCGCAGGCTCCAGAGCTTGGGCTCCTTTCTTGTGGCTCACCAGCTTGGATACTCTGTGGCACAAGAGATCTTCCTGGACCAGGGATCAAACCAGTGTACCAGCACATTGCAAGGTGGATTCTTAACCACTGGACAACCAGGGAGCTTTTGTACTTTGGCGGTCTTAGCCCTTATCTATATGAGGTAAACATTCTTTCAGCACAGTCTCTGACGTTTATCTGCAGCCTTGAGGGGAGAATTTATGTCTTTCAATTCGCCATCCCCTTACCTTAAAGAGACTCAGTGCCAGCTTCATTCCAGTCCCAGAATTCCTCATGCCCTTTGAAGCTGCTGTGGACTGGGAATATGCGCCCTATGTTTTTCTTTTCATTGGCCTGTGAGACTGAGTACCTAGAAGCCATAACTTAGTGCCTTGATATCTCTTGCCTAATATTTAATTCCATATATTACACATTTTCATGATAGTGAGAGCTGCTTCCCACTCCATGCTCCAATTTTTGTATCAGGGTTCTCTGCTTGAAAATGAAAGATCTTAATAAAAAAGAAAGCAAGGTCTGACGAAGTGGAATTAAGACAGCCTCTGGGATTGGAGGAAAAGCTCAGACTCAAGCTTTGCGAAACACTAGATCAGGACTAGTTCTGGAGAACTTAACATGCAGCCTTTTAGGGGTACATGGTCAAAACGAATGACCTGCAAGCATATTTGGTCATTGAAGAACTGTGCTCACTCGTCACAGTTTCGGAGGAAGGAGAGCAACGTCTCCTAAACTGTGTGCCCATCCATTTGCCAGAAGATGTCATGCAAATTTTTGATTAACAGTCTCATCATTATTGATTCAATTAGGGAGAAGGCGTTTCCCAAAACGAAATAGGCAGTTATTCCTGGAAGAAGGAGGAGAAGATGTGGGACAAGTGAAAACAGGCAATATGCACCCAGTCACTGGTTACATTAAACACCACCCTGGTCTGTGTGAACAGGCATTGTAAGTTGTAATACCTTTATGTATATTGGGGATCTTTATTTTACCAAAATATTGGTTTTGGCAGAGCCTAGTTTCTGCACTGGCTTTGTTCTTATTTGGGCTGCCATGAGCGTAGAATTCTATGTACCTTTTAAAAATAAATCTAACACATCTTTTAAGGACAGAAAAAGGAAGGACCTAACTGGGTTTTAATATCCAAAAGAGCAATAGTGTACATCTCCCTTTCAACTTAAACCATATGGGTTTGCAAAGCCATTGATAAAAAGTCTAAAAGGCATTAATACCCTTGACAAACAGAAACAGATATCCAGCTAAGCACACAAACAGCCAGAAAGCCAACGGATAGTTAGACCTGTACCATAAATACAATCAAAAAGACTCAGTGGCATGGAGAATGCAGTACATCAAAGGCAAAACCTTTACCTGTTATTAATTATGACAGTAATTTCTATCTTATAACATTTCACGTAGCAACTGTAACCAAGAACATCTGCATTTTAAGCTGAAGGTGCCTCATAGCTACAAGGAAGCAGGATAAAAGCACATATTCCAGGAGCTAAGGAAATGGGGTTTGCCACACCCAAACCATTCAAGCCATCACATGCTTCATCTGATGGTGCAAAAATAACATCTTCCATGTTACACAGTGGTACACAATTCTACACAGAGTTTGGAGAAGAAGGGTGGGTAATAAAAGATTCTAAATTTCTTTTACTTTGTCTATGTCTTGCTTTCAACAAATGCCATTCAAAAATAATGCCCTCTTTTCATGCGAATATTTCAATCAAAATATAAACAATCACAAATGACCTTCATCTAGAAATAAGCAGACAAAAACAGTCATGAAAGGCCAAGCATTCTGTGATAAGCAGGATTTTACTGACATTCAAAGCTCCTGATTCCTCTCATAAGAGTTCAGTACAATGTCTCCTTCCCAGGATTCTTTAGCATCAATTCACATGAATCTACAGAATCTTTGCATCTGCTTTGCCAGTGCTCAGTCGGATGACTAGGCTTGTGGTCTTCTTATTCAGTGGTGAAGGACTTGCTCTTGACTGTTTTCAGTGAAAGTAACAGGTAAATTTGGCCATGGAATGCGGAATGAAGCAGAGCAAAGACTAATAGAGTTTTGCCAAGAAAATGCACTGGTCATAGCAAACACCCTCTTCCAACAACACAAGAGAAGACTCTACACGTGGACATCACCAGATGGTCAACACCGAAATCAGACTGATTATATTCTATGCAGCCAAAGATGGAGAAGCTCTATACAGTCAACAAAAACAAGAGCAGGAGCTCACTGTGGCTCAGATCATGAACTCCTTATTACCAAATTCATACTTAAATTGAACAAAGTAGGGAAAGATGCTAGACCATTCAGGTATGACCTAAATCAAATCCCTTATGATTATTCAGTGGAAGTGAGAAATCGATTTAAGGGTCTAGATCTGATAGACAGAGTGCCTGATGAACTATGGAATGAGGTTCGTGACATTGTACAGGAGACAGGGATCAAGACCATCCCCATGGAAAAGAAATGCAAAAAAGCAAAATGGCTGACTGGGGAGGGCTTACAAATAGATGTGAAAAGAAGAGAGGCGAAAAGCCAAGGAGAAAAGGAAAGATATAAGCATCTGAACGCAGAGTTCCAAAGAATAGTAAGAAGAGATAAGAAAGCCTTCTTCAGCTATCAGTGCAAAGAAATAGAGGAAAAGAACAAAATCTCTAGAAGACTAGAGATCTCTTCAAGAAAATTAGAGATGCCAAGGGAACATTTCATGCAAAGATGGGCTCGATAAAGGACAGAAATTGTCTGGACTGAACAGAAGCAGAAGATATGAAGAAGAGGTGGCAAGAATATAGAGAAGAACTATACAAAAAAGATCTTCACGACCCAGATAATCATGATGGTGTGATCACTCATCTAGAGCCAGACATCTTGGAATGTGAAGTCAAGTGGGCCTTAGAAAGCATCACTACGAACACAGCTAGCGGACGTGATGGAATTCCAGTGGAGCTGTTTCAAATCCTGAAAGATGATGCTGTGAAAGTGCCACACTCAATATGCCAGCAAATTTGGAAAACTCAGCAGTGGCCACAGGACTGGAAAAGGTCCGTTTTCATTCCAATCCCAAAGGAAGGCAATGCCAAAGAATGCTCAAACTACCGCACAATTGCCCTCATCTCACATGCTAGTAAAGCAATGCTCAAAATTCTCCAAGCCAGGCTTCAGCAATACGTGAACCGTTCACTCCCTGATGTTCAAGCTGGTTTTAGAAAAGGTAGAGGAACCAGAGATCAAATTGCCAACATCTACTGGATCATCAAAAAAGCAAGAGAGTTCCAGAAAAACATCTACTTCTGCTTTATTAATTATGCCAAAGACTTTGACTGTGTGGATCACAATAAACTGTGGAAAATTCTGAAAGAGATGGGAATACCAGACCACCTGACCTGCCTTTTGAGAAATCTGTATGCAGGTCAGGAAACAACAGTTAGAACTGGACATGGAACAACAGACAGTTTCCAAATAGGAAAAGGAGTCCATCAAGGCTGTATACTGTCACTCTGTTTATTTAACTTATATGCAGAGTACATCATGAGAAATGCTGGACTAGAAGAAACACAAGCTGTAATCAAGACTGCCGGGAGAAATATCAATAACCTCAGATATGCAGATGATACCACCCTTATGGCAGAAAGTGAAGAAGAACTAAAGAGCCTCTTGATGAAAGTGAAAGAGGAAAGTGAAAAAGTTGGTTTAAAGTTCAACATTCAGAAAACAAAGATCATGGCATCTGGTCCCATCACTTCATGGGAAATAGATGGAGAAACAGTGGAAACAGTGTCAGACTTTATTTTGAGGGGTTGCAAAATCACTGCAGATGGTGACTGCAGCCATGAAATTAAAGGACGCTTAGTCCTTGGAAGAAAAGTTATGACCAACCTAGATAGTATATTCAAAAGCAGAGACATTACTTTACCGACTAAGGTCCATCTAGTCAAGGCTATGGTTTTTCCTGTGGTCATGTATGGATGTGAGAGTTGGACTGTGAAGAAGGCTGAGCACCAAAAAATTGATGGTTTTGAACTGTGGTGTTGGAGAAGACTCTTGAGAGTCCCTTGGACTGCCAGATCCAACCACTCCATTCTAAAGGAGATCAACCCTGGGATTTCTTTGGAAGGAATGATACTAAAGCTGAAACTCCAGTACTTAGGCCACCTCATGCGAAGAGTTGACTCATTGGAAAAGACTCGGATGCTGGGAGGGATTGGGGGCAGGAGGAGAAGGGGACGACAGAGGTTGAGATGACTGGATGGCACCACGGACTCCATGAACGTGAGTCTGAGTGAACTCCGGGAGATGGTGATGGACAGGGAGGCCTGGCGTGCTGCGATTCATGGGGTCATGAAGAGTCAGACACGACTGAGCGACTGAACTGAACTGAACTGATGTATATACATATATATTTATATATATACTTTTTCAGATTCTCTTCCCTTATGTGTTATTATAAAGCAGTGTAGTTCCACGAGCTATACTGTAGATCCTTGTTGGTTATCTGTTTATATAGATATATATAGCAGTGTGTATATATAATATAGTGTGTACTCTGTGTATATGTAGTAGTATGTATATATATAATAGAGTGTGTGCGTGTATATATAGATATAGTGGTGTGTGTATATAATATAGTGTGTGCGTGTGTCCATGTATAGTGGTGTGTGTATATAATATAGTGTGTGCGTGTGTCCATGTATAGTGGTGTGTGTATATAATATAGTGTGTGCGTGTGTCCATGTATAGTGGTGTGTGTATATAATATAGTGTGTGCGTGTGTCCATGTATAGTGGTGTGTGTATATAATATAGTGTGTGCGTGTGTCCATGTATAGTGGTGTGTGTATATAATATAGTGTGTGCGTGTGTCCATGTATAGTGGTGTGTGTATATAATATAGTGTGTGCGTGTGTCCATGTATAGTGGTGTGTGTATATAATATAGTGTGTGCGTGTGTCCATGTATAGTGGTGTGTGTATATAATATAGTGTGTGCGTGTGTCCATGTATAGTGGTGTGTGTATATAATATAGTGTGTGCGTGTGTCCATGTATAGTGGTGTGTGTATATAATATAGTGTGTGCGTGTGTCCATGTATAGTGGTGTGTGTATATAATATAGTGTGTGCGTGTGTCCATGTATAGTGGTGTGTGTATATAATATAGTGTGTGCGTGTGTCCATGTATAGTGGTGTGTGTATATAATATAGTGTGTGCGTGTGTCCATGTATAGTGGTGTGTGTATATAATATAGTGTGTGCGTGTGTCCATGTACAGTGGTGTGTGTATATAATATAGTGTGTGCGTGTATATATGTATATAGTAGTGTGTATATATAATAATGTGTGTGCGTGTATCCATGTATAGTGGTGTGTGTATATAATATAGTGTGTACGTGTGTCCATGTATAGCAGTGTGTGGCCTTCCCTGGTGGCTCAGACGGTAAAGTATCTGACTATAATGCAGAAGACCCGGATTCCATCCCTGGGTCGGGAAGGCCTCCTGGAGAAGGAAATGGCAACCCTCTCCAGTATTCTTCCCTGGAAAATCCCATGGCTGGAGGAGCCTGGTGGGCTGCAGTCCACGGGGTCGCAGAGTCAGACGTGACTGAGCAGCTTCACTTTCGCTGTCATAGTGGTGTGTGTCTGTCTATCCTGGCCTCTTATTTTACACCCCCCCTCCCCTACCTCCTTTGGGAACCATTCGTTTTCTCTATCTGCAGTTGACAGCTGTTGTTTGGACCGCTGCCTATATGAGTTCCACCTTCCCAAGATGCACACAGACATTTGCCCCCCAGACTCCTCTGCGGCTAGGGTGGAGAGTCGTTAACTCAGCTTGATGGAGCCCCACCGCGAGACTGCACAGGCATTTGCCCCCCAGACTCCTCTGCGGCTAGGGTGGAGGGTGTCATCGACTCAGCTTGATGAAGCCCTGCTGCGAGCCTCCATTCGGCATCAAGGGCCTGTGGTCAGGGGCTCTGCATCGTGTCAGGGATGCCCACTTTCTAGCAGGGTGGGAGCAGACTTTGGTGAGAGTGGGGAGTCCGGGAGAGCTGCTCTCCACGTGAGCTCAGTGGGCAGCAGCTTGGTGGGGGCTTCCTCATTTATCTGCTTCTTCCTTGTGATTTAGGGTGTTGTCCACGGCTCTGAAACTTTACAGTGAAGCCTTGACTTCATTACTCTCACTGACTTTATAAGCTGCCTAATAGTCTTAAATTTTTCATTTCACCTTAAAATAGCCAAAGTGGATTCTGTTATTTGCAACTAAAAAAACCAGGCAATACTCTACTATTAACATTATCCTCCTCTTAACTATACAGCAAACTAGACACCTGGGCATTAAGTCATTCGTCTAACACCACACAAAGAATGGACATGCTGGAGCCAGTGTGCATCGGTGACTTTTAACACTTTGCACCTTTAACTTTCTCCCCAAAACAGGCAGTCTTCTGAACGGAACAATCCCATATTCCTTGGGGTGTATTTGTGCCGGATCTGTTTTCGTCCTTCTGGGAATATAATTGCTTTGCAATGTTGTGTTAGTTTCTGCTGTAAACAAGTGGAATCTGCTCTATGCACACGCCTATCCCCTCCCTGCAGAGTCTCCTGCCTGCCCCATCCCACCCCTCTAGGCCATCACAGAGCAGCAAGCTGAGCTCTCTGTGCTGTACAGCAGCTTCCCAATATTAATGCATATATATGGAGTCTCAGAAAATGGTGCTGATGAACCTGTGCTTGGAGAGACTAACAACAACATTGTAAAGTGATTATCCTCCAATCAAAAATAAATGTACAAGAAAGTTCCACATGCCAAAAAAGCAAGTATCTTCATGGTCTCAAGAGTTCCACTGTAGAAACTACAGAAGGAACAGGGGCTCATAGCAGCCTGAGGCGGATCAGAAGCAGCAGATTACATGTGCAGAAAGTCTTCCAGGTAAACTCTTTTTCACAGAAACACCCACCTGAGGCAGATGCATTCTGGTCTTGTCTGGAAAGCAGTCTGAAGATTAGAGCATCCTGGGTAGGTGAGAGCAAAACTCCTCAAGCTATTGTCTCTTCACCACAGAGAGGCAGGTCTGTGTTTATGGTGTTCAGACAAATTAAACTTTTTAAAATGATGGGCTGTCTAACTGGTTTCCAATTTGCTCACAATACCATCCCTCACCTCTGCCCCTGGAGGTTGTGTCCGCTCTTGGAAAACACAGCCCTGATTTTTGGTATCACAAGGGATGCTCGGCTTGCATTATTAGGGAAGCCTTTGAATCCCTTCTTGCTTATCTTCCCCACATATTGTGTGGAGACACACAATTCTCTAGAACTGTTTTGTTCACTGTCCTTTGACTTTGAATTTAGCGTGTTCTCAAAGATCAGTAGAATGAGTTTCAAGCTGCCCTGTGAATAGCCAAGCATCCTTGGCTTCTAAGAAAGCTGTTTTTGTTTGGGCTCTGAGTGAGTTGCTTTGTGTTGAGAGCCTTCTATTGCCCTTCCTTGTCCTTTATTAATTAGGTACTTAAATGGGTCTTTTAAAACCTAAGGTTCCCATTATTACATTTAAACTGTGCTTTCATTATCACTGTGCATGAATTTTCCACCCTTCTTAAACTTCAATTACGTTTTTCCAGTGGAGATTAAGTACAGCATAGATGGCTTGCAAAGAATATAGTCCAAATTGATGGAGATGGGTTTTTTCCTTTCTTAAAGCCTCACCAAAGACCACAGGTTCAGAAATCTAAACACCAGAGTCCCAAACTGATGACTCCCAGCCCACTGTAACCATCAGGATCTTCTCTGAACAACAGAATTCACAGCAGATCTTTCAAACAAGGGAATTTGCTGCTAGGAAGTATGAGGTAGACAGTGCCAGAGGCAAACGGGAAAGAGGGGACGGTGAGATGCCCGACAGTGGCCGCGGCAGGAGGTGCTCTTGGCTTCTTGGGCTGGAAGGACAGCAGGAAGAAGTGTTCCCAGCAGCGTCGGGAGCCAGGGCCTGTCTCAGAGGCAGGGCGGTCACTGCTGGGGGCGCAGCGCAGGGCAGAGGAGCAAGAGGGGACACGCACTGGCTTCTCCCCTCCTTCCAACCCAGTCTCCTCCCAAGACCGTCCACTGCTGGAGCTCCAGCTGGCAAGCGAGACCGGGGCACGCGCATTTCAGTGCTTCATGACACAGAGCAGAGCTGGAGCAGTCCCCAGCTCCAGCAGCCACCTAAGGGAAAGTTGGGCACAGGGCAGGGTCATGTCTGAAGCGGCTTCCACGCACTCTTCTGTAAGTCACTAAATGGAGCTCTGGGGAGGCAGCTGTGCTGGGGGAGGGGCCTCTCAGCCTGTGAAAAGCTGTCCTGATAACACACACACCACGTTCTCTGATGTCATCAGATGATGGTTATTTTTTAATTATTAGTTTATTTGCCTTGCCTGATGATGAGCTATTACTTATTCTGTCTCCTATATATAGAACCTGAGATAGGATTGCTGCTGCTGAAGCCTTATAACAATTCTTATTAGGACGCTTTTTATTCCATAAACTGGCAAGTTTCCGGTATGCCTTCAACTCCATTCCCATTATTCTAATCATGTAACGTCTAGCGATAGCATCCCATTAAAATTTCAAAGCATTTTTCTCTGTCCTCTGACAAAATAAAATCTTGACTTGTTTACAGATGGCAATTCCTATTCTGAGTCATGAAGTGGAGAGGATATGAGGAACTTTCCGGTGGATTGTGCTAAAGGTGGCAAAAGGGGTGTTATCCTAAATGCCGTTCCGCAGACGTGCTGAGTGACGGTCAGTGGCCACGGTGTGCCAGAGGCGGGGGAGCGCGGCGGCGCGGCCGACAGGCGCGGGAGAGGGAGGAAGGGGCCGGCAGCCAGGCCGCGGGCTCTACCAGCACCTCCCGCCCGCCGGGCGCTGTCCCAGCTGCCGGCAACAGAGGAAAGGGCAGTACAGACAGACGTGTCCTCTCACGCAGGTGATGTTCTGAACGGGAACAGAAAGCAACGCTAGTTTAAAATCCATCAGGATTTCAGGCTGCAGGGCTGGAGGGGAGAGGCGATATTTACTAAATGCGGAACCCCCAGGGAGGTGGCCAGGAAACCTTTCTTTGAGATGGTGGCTTTGGTAACAACACCTGAATGGGGAGCTCAAGAAAAAGCATTCTAGACAGGACATCCTTCCAGAAGCCACGAGAGACTCGGCATTTTGGAGGACTGGAAAGGCAGCCCTGTGGCCCGCGCACACTGCAGGCGGCAGAGCAGGCCGGAGCGGGCTGGCTGCTGCAGCGGCTGCATTTTATTAAACCCACAAATTAGCGTGGAACCGTTATTCCAGGGTGACTGTGAGACAAATAACACTGGGATTGTGAAGAAGAGATTCTGTTCTGGGAGGCATGGGGTTGGGTGCTTAAAGGATGTAAAGATGAATAAGGCACAGTCCCTGCCTCTCAGGATGCTCAGCAAGAGGGGAAGAGACCGGAAGCAAAAATGAGCGTGTATCGGGTGAACCAGTTGAGCAAAAGAAAAGCATTCCACTCAGACAGCAAACCACTAAGGAAGACATTATTTTCATGAAGAAATGTAAGATGGATTGCGATGCTTCCCATGTGAAACAAAAGAGTTCAGCTCAGGCAGAAGTGGCGAGGGGCCGTCTCAGGTGGCACAGCGCTAACCAAGCCAGAACTTCAGCCACGGGGTTTGCAGCCAGAAGGCACCTTCGTTATCACTGAATTCAACCCCTTCATTTCCCAAAGAAGGAGTAAGAGAGGTTAAATGACTAGTTCAAGGTCAGGAGACTGACATCTGCTTGGGAATCTTTCTAGAACATATTTTTCTTCTTGTTTGCATATAATAATAGCATGGCTGTAGGTATCAGCTTGAATCAATGTTCCACACATTCTGAAACTCAGCTTAAAAGTATGGTTCAGCTGCTTTCATTCACTCGTTTATTCATTCAACAAATATTGATTGAAAATGTGCCTATCATATGTCATGGAACATCTATCATATGCTATTGAACATTTAATGCTAATCATTGCACTCTTGCACAGTGAATCAAAAACCCAAGTTAAAAACAAACAGTTGTTATTTCCCTCTAGCTGAATGTAATGGAAAGCAAGAAGTCATTATAAGTAGGACCATAATTTTCCCAAAGCATGACAGTAATTCTGGGCTTCTTGTCTATAAATAGGTTGGTCCACTCTAAATGGACCCCACTGCACTTTAAATCACAATTACTAAGTAAGCATCCACGAACAGCTGATGTTGGGATTGTCTGATGTAGATGAGCAAACTTCATACTAGGGCATTTAAAGATATGTCTGCGGGATGACGAATAGCCTATATGGAACATAAATGCTCAGCTGCTCAGAATTCTTAGCAGGTCTCTGAATTCTGTCTAAAAATATTGGCGGCAACATCTGCCCTCATTGTCAAAGCATGCTGAGAAGGCTTTAATATTCACCCGGAACAGGTAGACGCTTGGTTTTCAGGGGGCTGAATAAAGATCCTTTCCCCAGCAATTTGTGTAGACTGCATTTAAACTTCCTTGGAGATACTGAAAACTGCTGGAAATTTAAATTCTAGTTTCAGGAAGATTGGTATTTGTTAAAGAACACATTCGTTGGGAGTCAAAAGACAGGTTCTAACGTCATCTGGGCTGTGAACAAGCCCGTGTCTCAGGATGTCCCCCGTCCATCCTCTGTGCACACCCCCTGCTCTAGGGGTTGCCTGTGGACAGCGGATCGGTGGTCTCCCGATCCATGGACACATCCTGTGCGTCCTAGCCCCGGTGCCTTTCCTCGTGCTATTTCCTGTCTGGAGTCTCATCCCCTTGCTTCTGTGCCTAAACAAGTCAAAATGAAACAAACCCTGCTCTTTCTTTCAGGCTTACCTTAAAATTTGCTTCCAACTTTATGAGTAAAAACGATCCCTTCTTCTTCCGCAACAGTCTACAGTTTTATCGTGTACAAGGTGCCCTGTGCTTTATACTCATCCATCCCACTTAAACGACTTCCTCTCATCTACAGTGGGGAATGAGAGCCTCTGTCAAGTCACGAGCAGGCAGCAGACCTGAGATCCGACCCCTAAGCATTTGACTTATCTTCCTTACTTTCTAGCTATCTTACCTCTACCAGCCAAATATATTGGAAGTATCTTTATAGATATCTGCTTACACTATGGAACGTGAATCTTTGAATGGAAGCCCAAGATCAAGAGAACCTAGGGCTTAAGGGAAAAAAACCAGCTCATCCATAAACCTAAGTTGATGTTCTGCCATGTTGCTGGCAAGACTGAGGCCTGTTAGGACAAAAGAGTGATTCACTGAGCAGATTTGACTCTGGAAAGCACATCTGTCACAGACCCAGAAATTCTGATACTCAGTTCCTTAGGTTTTCTATCTCTGATCTATTTAACACGCATCTATTACCTATCATTTTGCAACAGGTCCTTGAATGAGTCTCTCTTATTTTTCTACAATAATTCATTTATTTATTTATCATATAAATATCATTAGATATGCTTATAATTTTTCTATATATATAAATTTTTTATATATAAGAAATGGTAGGGACCTAACAGAAGCAGAAGATATTAAGAGGAGGTAGCAAGAATACACAGAAGAACTATACAAAAAAGATCTTCATGACCCAGATAATAACAATGGTGTGATCACTCACCTAGAGCCAGACATCTTGGAATGTAAAGTCTAAGCCTTAGGAAGCATCACTACTAACAAAGCTAGCGGACGTGATGGAATTCCAGTTGAGCTATTTCAAATCCTGGAAGATGATGCTGTGAAAGTGCTACACTCAGTATGCCAGCAAATTTGGAAAACTCAGCAGTGGCCACAGGACTGGAAAAGGTCCGTTTTCATTCTAAGCCCAAAGAAAGGCAACGCCAAAGAATGTTCAAACTATCGCACAATTGCACTTATCTCATATGCTAGTAAAGGAATGCTCAAAATTCTCCAAGCCAGGCTTCAGCAATACGTGAACTGTAAACTTTCACATGTTCAAGCTGGTTTTAGAAAAGGCAGAGGAACCAGACATCAAATTGCCAACATTCACTGGATCATGGAAAAAGCAAGAGAGTTCCAGAGAAACATCTATTTCTGCTTTATTGACTATACCAAAGCCTTTGACTGTGTGAATCACAAACCGTGGAAAATTCTGAAAGAGATGGGAATACCAGACCACCTGACCTGCCCTTTGAGAAATCTGTATGCAGGTCAGGAAACAACAGTTAGAACTGGACATGGAACAACAGACTGGTTCCAAATAGGCAAAGGAGTATGTCAAGGTTGTATATTGTCACCCTGCTTATTTAACTTCTAGGCAGAGTACATCATGAGAAACACTGGACTGGATGAGGCACAAGATGGAATCAAGATTGCCAGGAGAAATATCAATAACCTCAGATATGCAGATGAAACCACCCTTATGGCAGAAAGTGAAGAACTAAAGAGCCTCTTGATGAAAGTGAAAGAGGAGAGTGAAAGAGTTGGCTTAAAGCTCAGCATTCAGAAAACTAAGATCATGGCATCTGGTCCCATTACTTCATGGCAAATAGATGGGGAAACAGTGGAAACAGTGTCAGACTTTATTTTTCTGGGCTCCAAAATCACTGCAGATGGTGACTGCAGCCATGAAATTAAAAGAGGCTTACTCCTTGGAAGGAAAGTTATGACCAATTTAGATAGCATATTAAAAAGCAGAGACATTACTTTGTCAACAAAGGTCCATCTAATCAAGGTTATGGTTTTTCCAGTGGTCATGTATGGATGTGAGAGTTGGACTGTGAAGAAAGCTGAGCGCCAAAGAATTGATGCTTTTGAACTGTGGTGTTGGAGAAGACTCTTGAGAGTCCCTTGGACTGCAAGGAGATCCAAACAGTCCATCCTAAAGGAGATCAGTCCTGGGTGTTCATTGGAAGGAATGATGCTGAAGCTGAAACTCCAATACTCTGATCACCTGGTGCAAAGAGCTGGATGGCATCACCAACTCAATTGCCATGGGTTTGGGTGGACTCCAGGAGCTGGTAATGGACAGGGAGGCTTGGTGTGCTGTGGTTCATGGGGTCGCAAAGAGTCGGACATGAATGAGTGAACTGAACTGAACTGACTTCTAATTATTATTTTTAAGGCAGTATTGAGGATTCACAGAAGTATAAGGTAAAAGCCATGCCTGCTAAACCAGACATCAGTGAGATGTGACATGTGTACACGTAACTGTAATGCAGTTTTACATAACTGTTACATCTTAACTGTAATGCTGTTGACATTTCATTAATCTAGATTCACACTTTCAAGCCATCATCGTTTTGCAGTACGTTTCCGTTCTCACGCCTAAGATAGAACAAGTTGAAAATGGAGGGATGAGAAGAGTACAGAGCATAGAAGGGAAGCTAACGTCTATGAAACAAAAAACACACATGAGGCACCAGGCTAGTGCTGGATTCTATCTCAAAAACTCATATTCACTTTTGTTGCGAATGACACATTTCAAGTCAGAATAGTTATAGTCAATAAACCATCCAAAATGTTGCCCCAGACAGTCACACTATAAACACATCATGCTTTCCCCTACCATATCCATACAGAATCGCAGCTCACCTGGGACTGAGGTCACCGATGTCTCACCCATCCAAGAGATTTTTCTAATGCCTATCGCTCTCTCTCTCCTTCCCTTAGGCGAATTAGCAGAGCACCATCAAAATGCATTCTTAATTCATAAGCAGATGATGCTTGGAGTTGGCAAGCCTCACAGCTGTGTACAGTGTTGGCATCCATTCCTTGCCCAACACACCAGCAACTGCTCCGTAGCCAAATCCCCTGCTAAGTCCTTCACCACACGTCTGTGTCTCCTGTAACGCCTCCAGAACGTATCTGTGTATCTCGTCTTTGTCAGCCCAGAACTAGAAGCCCCATCATATTGGTAGGACAAACGTAGCTCCTAACGTGGGCTATTTCTCCTCATAGTGCTATCACGGTCTAGAGATGTTTGGAGAGCTGGTCTTCAGCCATCGCTTCTGCACCAATGGTTAAAGATGCTAGCTAAGAACTACATCTTCGTGGTTTTTAAAAAGGAATTTAGAGATAAAGAATTGTTACTTCATGAAGGCTTCGTTATGGTTGATTCATCTCTTGGTTGCAAATGACATTCTAGATGAAACCCTGAATTCCTACTGAAATGATCTGCAAGACCGTATTGGCCTTGGGAGCGTATTTTACTCGCTGTTAGGTTCCTGTGCCTAACACAAAGCTTCCAGGATGGGTGGTCAGGGCACTGATGTTGAATCCAACTGACTGAAAACTTGTGGTTCGTTTTGTTTATGCTGTGGATGGAAATCTGCTAGTCATGTGGCTGAAGTTCAGGGGAACATTCTTGGATTTTAAGGAACTTGGGTAGTGAGATAAACGGTAGGTGGGAAGCTTGGAAGAGTTTTGCCTTGAATTTCCAAATCTGAGGGAAATCTTTAATCAGCCTATCTGCTTTGCCTTTGTGCTGTGGATCCTACGCAATACAAATATGTGCCCCTCAAGCGGACACATGGTTAAAAAAAAGGCAAGCAACGGCGACTGCATATTGGGCTGGCTGCAACGTTCATTCCGGTTTCCGCACCATCTTAAGGAAACCCCTGAGCAAGCCTTTTGCCAGCGCATACACGGAGGAAAGCGGTGCCAGCTACCCCTTCTACTCTCTTTATGGCGGAGCGTGGCCCTTTGAACACACCTCTGCCGTTGTCTTCTGACTGAAATCTGCCTGAAGCTGGCCCGTTTGGTCAAGGGTGTGATAGCCGCAGGAGAGGGCTGGCGCCTCCGCTCCATCAGCTGGGGGAGGAAGCCTCTCCCGCGCCGCCCCAGCTCGGGCCTCAGTCTTCAGCGGTGAAAGCTCGCCAACTGCCAGCAGCCTCTCCAGGAAGAAAGAGGACCTGCCACTTTAAATCTTCAGCAGGCAACTGGCATTTTATTATTTACGTAGTTCATGTCATTATGTTGGATAGTATAAAAAATGATGCAATCAGATCCACAGGAAATTTAAAGTGGTGTACACCTGTTCTCACCTGGGAGCAGAGCGCAGCTCATATACAACCTCCCCAGCTGAAAGCCAGCAGCAGGCAGAGGCTTTGCACAGAGCTCCGCTCCCAGACTGACAGACAGACCAAGCTGGAGGACACGAAATAACATCCCTTCAGCATGCTTGGATGAGCTTCAGACTTGGCTTTTTATAAAATGGCCTTTCCACTCATTGGAAAAAAAATTGGGGGGCAGGAAAATTGGTCTCCTAAACTGCCGCTGAGGCAGAAAGGGGAAAACCAGGTATGCATCACAACTCTTTCTTTCTGAGCTCCTGGCTGAATATGACAGCTTGTCCTAGAGACAGACCTGTCGGTCAATAATGCTCTTACCTTTGTTTGGAAATTGTATGCGGAGGAAATGAGATGGTGTTTGCTGCTGTGAATGAGCCTTGGGAGTATATTAATATTTCTCAAAAGAAATTATTCACGGGTCATGTCAGAGGAGCTGTGCTCTACCCCATGACCTCCCTTTAACCTCCTTGAGAAATTTGAAATTATTCAAAGAAAAAAATGACAAATATGTAAACCAGTCTAGTGTGTGGCTGTTCTTTGTGAGTCATGCTGATGTTGAGATAGCGTCGGGATGGCTGGGGTACAGGAGCACTGACTCGCGAGTTCACAGTAGGTTCCTGAAGGAGGGTAACGTTCAGGCAAAACCTTTGTTTTTATGTCAAGCTTCTGTCCCAAATCCTAATGGAGTCTTCTACCTAGCCAAGTTTACCTAGGAGAGCTGCCAGATAAAATATAGGATTCCCAGCTAAATTTACATTTTAGGTAAACAGATCATCTTTTAAAGCAAGCATGTCCCAACTATTGCATGCTAGAGATATCAAATATAATTCATACCCCCCAAAACATCCAGCTCAGTGAGAAAAGACATACAGACATAGAATAGAATAGAATATTATAGAATATAGAATATATTCTATAGAATAGAATAGAATATTAATTAAACCACAGCATACTAAATATTATGCATATCAAATATTTTATGCTGGAATAATGCATGTGTGCGCACTAAGTTGCTTCAGGCGTGTCCGACTCTGTGCGGCCCCATGGACTGTAGCCTGCCAGGTTCCTCTGTCCATGGGGTTCTCCGGGCAAGAATATGGAGTGGGCTTCCCTGCCCTCCTCCAGGGAGTCTGCCCAACTGAGGGATCGAACCCGTGTCTCTTATGTCTCCTGCACTGGCAGGTGGGTTCCTTATCCCTAGCACCAGCCGGGAAACCCAATGCATGCAATATACTATAAAGTAATCCCAAATGTCGCATAGAATATATTCATACTAAAGATTATTTATTGTTTATCGAAAATTCAAATTTAACCAGGGCACCGGGTGTTTCTGTTTGTTTGGTTCGATTTTTGCTAAATCTGGCCACTCTACTGTGAAGAAAAGGACTTCTGGTGCCTGGGCGATCTGTCGGCCTAAGGCGAGCCTCCGCTCATTTCCCAGCAAAGGACACCCCTACAAGGAAGTGGAGGAAAGTTCTCTCCTGAAAGTCTCCAGTGGGTGTGCCACACCCCCTCAGCCCAGGCTTCCCCCAGGAAACTGGCCCAGCTCTTCCATCAGGTCAACCATGTACGAAAAGAGAGGCCAAGGAAAGCCAGCTTGATTCTGGTTCCCTGAGCTCCAGGACCTCACATCTTCACCCTCAGATCTCCACCACCAAGCACTGTGGGCCAGCACCTGACCTCAGACATGGCCTGGGAACAGTGGCGCCACAGGCATCCTCGGGTGGAGGCCGTCTCCTCTGAAGCATAGGGCAGCCTGTTTCGGGGCCCCTGCCAGTTCTCACACAATTGTGGTGTGCAAGTTGAACTGAAGTGTTCACGAGAAGCTGATAGCATGCACGATGTTTTTTATTCTTTACTTCCCACAGTAAGCACATGTGGAACACCAGAGCCACAGAAAGAGGAGGGTCCGGCCTCACTGCCCTACTGCCCAGCCGCCCGCCTATGATGGAGCCCAGCTTCTGGGGAGCCACCCTGCTGAGCGTAGGAGACGCTTCCACCTCTCGGCGTGTTTCTGGTTCTTCATGACCATCCTTGTGAGAATCTTCGTCCATTTGATAATGCCTACTTCAAAGAAGATTAATTAACATCCATAGCTGTGGCTTTCAAATGTGTATGTATTAGAATCATCTGGGGTGGGCTTTAAAACACAGGCTTGAATTTTTGCTTTAACGGCCATATGAAGTGGTGCTGTTTTTCATCTCCATTAACTTTCTTAAGTTTTATATTGGGACGTAGTTGCTGAACGATGCTGTTCGTTTCGGTGGACTTCTGTTAGTAGGTCTAGTCCTGAGGTGAAGCTTGAGGACCTGGATTGTAACATGAGCCCAAAGGCTGCTGACCCTGCTGGTCTGCGGGTTGCGCTGCGAGAACTGCTGGGCTACAGACCAGTCCGCTTGCTGCCTTCTCACGGACGGGAGACCAGCACCCTATTAAAGTGACCATCAGACACCTTCAGATCGATTGCAGAACACAAACACATATGTCTGTGTGGGTACATGCACACAGGTAACATGTATACGCATATAAATTACTTTGAAGGACAGTAATCAACACTGTGGTTCTTACGTATCTTACATATCACTGCTCTTCGAGAATTTTCTTTCTATATCTGAGAATACATTTCCCTCCATCCCAAACCATGATGTACATAATACTAATCCTTAAAGAAAACACCTTTGCAAATATGTTATAAACTGCTAATTAAAAATTATCTTTCTTAGTTTAATAAATAATACATATTTAAACAAAAAAATTTAAAATAAAACACCTTCCAAATAAAGTGTACAAGTTACTGGGAATTGCACTGTCCAGAGAACTCCTATAAATATTATATTATAGAGCTTTCCTGTCTTTTTTGTTTTACTTTTTTTTTTTTTGCTATTTTATGAAATTGGAACCATGTAATTTTTTTTAAACTGAATGATAGACTATGGGCATTTCCTCGTGACATTTTTGAAGAATACAAAGTATTCTTTCACAGACATATGCCATAATTTTTTTGTTTATTCCCTGTTGCTGGACATTCAGAGTATTTCCTAATATATATAGTGCCAAGAGCAATTTTCAGGTTAAAATATCATCTTGGATGATCACCACAGTAAAACTTCATCTGATTTTCAATGAAAATAACTGTAAAGATGAGAAAACAATGAAAACTCAGCAGTTCTAAAACCTTTGATTAAGGACAATTTAATGCAAGACTCTGAAAGGACTCAATGCTGATCATAAGACAAAAAGACTAAACAAATCACAAGTATTTGTTTCATCTCATGAAATGCCTAACCCCATCCCTATGAAACAGAGCCACTTGGGAGAAAAAGGTACAGTATGTTCTCCCACTGTCCGTCCCCTACTCAGAATCAAGATCTTTACCAAGCGGAAAATGAGAGGCGGTTCTTTGCAATAGAGCTGTTGCTTCTGAAGGCTGTTCATTCTTTTCCTTTGATACCACATACTCTGTGCCATTACAGAGATCGCTTTACCCGAAATGAAAGCAGATAAAACAAACAGCATGCTGACGGTAATGCCTCCAGCCCTGGGAGAGGATGTAGCCCCCAAAACAAAGTCTGCAAGTCAGGAACACAGAGATAATGCTGCGAACGTGGGTCAATGAGTATGTACGTGTATTTCAGGATTTCGCCTGCTGACAGCATGATAAATCTAGACAGTAGCAGTGGCAGATGTCTTCTCGGTAAGGCAGAGCTACAACAGGTGAGTGCCTTCTAGAGGCAGGTACTGAACTTGGAGTGAACTCACCAACTTGCCCTCTAGTTGTCATCATAAGTAAAAAATGTCACAATTATGCAAGTGGACAGCGCCAAGGGAAGCCACACGTCTTGTTTGCTGACATGAGCCAAGGTTATAACAAAAGTGAAAAGGGAGCGCCATGACGCCCGTGAGGAAATAAAACCAATATGGAAGGTTCCGAGGAGGAGTGTAATTATGAAAATTATCAACTGCTAGTCAGAAAAAGGGTTCCATGACATTTTGGCATCTCCAATCAATACAAGGAAAAATCCCTTCAATGAGGAGGCACTAAGGAAGAAAGCCAACGAGCTGCCAGGGAAAGGCAACACAGGAGCCAGAAGTAGGTGTGGCTGAGGTGTGGAGGGACTGCAGACAGGCAGGGACACGACGCCAGTGGGAGCCTGCGATCTGGGACCCTTTGCTGCAGCGGCTGCCCCGGACAAGTGTCTTCTCAGCAACAAAATACCAAGAAACTATCCGTGACTAAAAATAACCGCAGGCACGGGCAGTTGGGGCAAAATACGGACAATAAGATACAAAAAGACCAAAAAGCCTAACTTGCACTTCTGGAGAGCTGACAGCAAAACAGAGTCAGGAGCAAAAGCAGGCACTGTGCATGTCCGCAGTTCTCAGCACCACCGAAGGGGTGAGAAAACCACCTAGGCCACCCCTCCCGCCCAGCCCCAACCCCGGGCCTGCCCCTTTTTTTTTTTTTTTGCTATTTTATGAAATTGGAACCATGTAATTTTTTTTAAACTGAATGATAGACTATGGGCATTTCCTCGTGACATTTTTGAAGAATACAAAGTATTCTTTCACAGACATATGCCATAATTTTTTTGTTTATTCCCTGTTGCTGGACATTCAGAGTATTTCCTAATATATATAGTGCCAAGAGCAATTTTCAGGTTAAAATATCATCTTGGATGATCACCACAGTAAAACTTCATCTGATTTTCAATGAAAATAACTGTAAAGATGAGAAAACAATGAAAACTCAGCAGTTCTAAAACCTTTGATTAAGGACAATTTAATGCAAGACTCTGAAAGGACTCAATGCTGATCATAAGACAAAAAGACTAAACAAATCACAAGTATTTGTTTCATCTCATGAAATGCCTAACCCCATCCCTATGAAACAGAGCCACTTGGGAGAAAAAGGTACAGTATGTTCTCCCACTGTCCGTCCCCTACTCAGAATCAAGATCTTTACCAAGCGGAAAATGAGAGGCGGTTCTTTGCAATAGAGCTGTTGCTTCTGAAGGCTGTTCATTCTTTTCCTTTGATACCACATACTCTGTGCCATTACAGAGATCGCTTTACCCGAAATGAAAGCAGATAAAACAAACAGCATGCTGACGGTAATGCCTCCAGCCCTGGGAGAGGATGTAGCCCCCAAAACAAAGTCTGCAAGTCAGGAACACAGAGATAATGCTGCGAACGTGGGTCAATGAGTATGTACGTGTATTTCAGGATTTCGCCTGCTGACAGCATGATAAATCTAGACAGTAGCAGTGGCAGATGTCTTCTCGGTAAGGCAGAGCTACAACAGGTGAGTGCCTTCTAGAGGCAGGTACTGAACTTGGAGTGAACTCACCAACTTGCCCTCTAGTTGTCATCATAAGTAAAAAATGTCACAATTATGCAAGTGGACAGCGCCAAGGGAAGCCACACGTCTTGTTTGCTGACATGAGCCAAGGTTATAACAAAAGTGAAAAGGGAGCGCCATGACGCCCGTGAGGAAATAAAACCAATATGGAAGGTTCCGAGGAGGAGTGTAATTATGAAAATTATCAACTGCTAGTCAGAAAAAGGGTTCCATGACATTTTGGCATCTCCAATCAATACAAGGAAAAATCCCTTCAATGAGGAGGCACTAAGGAAGAAAGCCAACGAGCTGCCAGGGAAAGGCAACACAGGAGCCAGAAGTAGGTGTGGCTGAGGTGTGGAGGGACTGCAGACAGGCAGGGACACGACGCCAGTGGGAGCCTGCGATCTGGGACCCTTTGCTGCAGCGGCTGCCCCGGACAAGTGTCTTCTCAGCAACAAAATACCAAGAAACTATCCGTGACTAAAAATAACCGCAGGCACGGGCAGTTGGGGCAAAATACGGACAATAAGATACAAAAAGACCAAAAAGCCTAACTTGCACTTCTGGAGAGCTGACAGCAAAACAGAGTCAGGAGCAAAAGCAGGCACTGTGCATGTCCGCAGTTCTCAGCACCACCGAAGGGGTGAGAAAACCACCTAGGCCACCCCTCCCGCCCAGCCCCAACCCCGGGCCTGCCCCTGTTCTCACCCCTTTTAAGGAACCAACCTGCCCCCCACACCACCCCCACCCGCGCTGCAGGAGGTAGCGAGCAAGAAAGCACACCCACCCCTGATGCAGCAGGGATCCCGATAAAGCCTCGCCTGAATTTCCTGTCTGGCCTCTGATCAATGTCTATTTGATTGATTAAGGAGGCCAAGAAGGCTGGTCTGTAATAACAGAACAATTTAAGATGCTCTTGGAGCTCAAAGGGAGCAGAAAGAAGGATGACGGCAATGACGTATTGATGATGATGGCAGTGGGGTGGTGCTGGCGGTGATGATGAAGAAGGAAGACACTAAATCAGGCCCACTGAGAGGAGGAAGCAGTGGGGGCCGTCCGGTAAAAGAGAGCGTGGCGGGCTCCACTCACTGCGCGGTGGGGGGCACGTGGGGCGTCTTCCCCAGGGCTCTGCTCTCAACAGTCACTGCAGCCGAGCCTACTGCACGGGGGGAGATGCCTCACTAGCAGCCACCGAAATGAGACGGAGAAGAGAAAACACGTGAAATCCCTGATGTCAGAAGGCCTGCACTCACATTTTATTGCTGTAGCTGCACGACCTCAGGCAGCTCACTGAACCTTAGGGGTGAAACTGAGGGGGTCGAGGGGAGAGGGAAACCTACCCACACAACTGATGAAACACTAAACAGGCTTGGACTCGGGAGACTGGAGTCCTGCGTCTGCAGCCGACTCACTGCATATCTGCAGTCGATAAGCTCATCCGTCTCCTCATTTCCTCATCTCTAAACCGAGCCTGATGAGATCCAGGGCACAGAGCTGTTAGGGTTACATCAGAACGTCTGCACACGGAGGCCTGGCATCTTGTGGGCAGCTATTAAATGCTGTATTTATTTTTTTAATTTTTATTTCATATTGGAGTACAGTTGATTAACAATCTTGTGCTGGTTTCAGGTATACAGCGGAGCGACGCACTTGCACGTAAATGTGACTGTTTTTAAATGAAACAAGCAATCCAACGACATACCAACAACGACACACATCAAAGCCTGAAAGCCTAAAGCACACGCAAAATACACTGAGTGAGTGTCCAGCTGGCCCTAGTGGGCAAGAACGCTCCTGCCAGTGCAGGAGGCAGAGGGATGCGGGTTGGACCCCTGGATCAGGAAGGTCCCTTGGAGAAGATCATGACAGCCTGCTCTGCTCTAGGAATCTTGCCTAGAAAGTCCCCGTGGAGCTGCGGCTGCAGACCATAGGGTCACAGAGGCAGGCATCACTGAAGCGACTTGGCGCGCACACACACACGTCAAAGGAAGCGAGGCTGAAGGCGACCATTAGACAGAGTAGAGCCTGGTGTGACAAAAAAAGAGCTACTGGACTTGAAAGGCCATTTACATTAACAGTAAGTATATTTCACAAAGAAAGTATAAAAATCACAAACTTCTTGTACCAAACAAAATCACAGTTGCATATAGGAAGTGGGTATTCTTGTAACTAAAATGGAATTACAGGTATATTAAGTGAAAGTTTTAAAACTTTTCCCTAAGCCCAGCCAAAAAGAAGGGGCAGAAAGTGAGAAAACAAACTAGTATAATTTGGGACACCAAAATCATAAATAATGAAGGAAATGATGAGCAGTTTTTACTAATTTTTAAATTTAATTTTTAACGAAAAAAATATACAATAAACACAACTTGAAAAGAAGCTGGGGACATATTTGACAAAAGGATAATACTCCTAGAAATTTGAATTTAAATAAGAACATGCAAGATGATGAAAAAGATAAACAGGAAAAATCACATACTGATAAAGATAGGAAGCAGACATCACAATTATCAAGCAATTCATAGGACCATTCTTGTTGAAGAAAATAAGTGGAGGAATTTTACTGCCAAAGGTGAAATCCAGTGACAGAGTCTAGGCTGTGGGGAACAGGGGCCGTGCTAGAAAAAGCTGAGGAAGGTCTTCTAAAGCTGAAACGGTGTGCTTACCTGTGGTCCACATTAAGAAGGAAGTGTCTCGGAGTGCTGTTGATTAGCTGGAGATGAACTGGACTTGCTGGTTAACAAAGCACCGGCTGACGGAAGCACCTTTGGATTATGACATCAACTGCTCTGCTTCATATGGGAACTGTCCACATGGAAATTCCTACTTCCCAAGAAGGGAGATGACCAGGTCAGGGTTGTCAATTCCCAGAACCATTCTCACAGAAAACTAGTCAATCTAATCACACTAGGACCAGAGCCTTCTCTAACTCAATGAAACCAAGCCATGCCTGGGGGAAACCCAAGACGGGTGGGTCATGGTGGAGAGGGCTGACAGAATGGGGTCCACTGGAGAAGGGAATGACAAGCCACTTCAGTATTCTTGCCTTGAGAACCCCATGAACAGTATGAAAAGGCAAAATGAGACAATACCAAAAGAGGAACTCCCCAGGTCATTAAGTGCCCAATATGCTATTGGAGATCAGTGGAGAAACAACTCCAGAAAGAATGAAGGGATGGAGCCAAAGCAAAAACACAGTTGTGCATGTGACTGGTGATAGAAGCAAGAGCCAATGCTGTAAAGAGCAATATTGCATAGGAACCTGGAATGTCAGGTCCATGAATCAATGCAAATTAGGAACAGTCAAACAAGAGATGGCAAGAGTGAACGTCAACATTCTAGGAATCAGTGAACTAAAATGGACTGGAATGGGTGAATTTAACTCAGATGACCATTATATCTACTACTGTGGGCAGGAATCCCTCAGAAGAAATGGAGTAGCCATCATGGTCAACAAAAGAGTCCGAAATGCAGTACTTGGATGCAACCTCAAAAACGACAGAATGATCTCTGTTCATCTCCAAAGCAAACCATTCATATCACAGTTATCCAAGTCTATGCCCCAACCAGTAACACTGAAGAAGCTGAGGTTGAACGGTTTTATGAAGACCTACAAGGCCTTTTAGAATTAACACCCCCAAAAATGTCCTTTTCATTATAGGGGACTGGAATGCAAAAGTAGGAAGTCAAGAAACACCTGGAGTAACAGGCAAATTTGGCCTTGGAATGCAGAATGAAGCAGGGCAAAGACTAACAGAGTTTTGCCAAGAAAATGCACAGGTTAGACCAAACACTCTCTTCCAATAACACAAGAGAAGACTCTACACATGGACATCACGAGATGGTCAACACCAAAATCAGACTGATTATATTCTATGCAGCCAAAGATGGAGAAGCTCTATACTGTCAACACTGTCAACAAAAACAAGACCAGGAGCTGACTGTGGCTCAGATCATGAACTC
>SJYG01000589.1:786923-806997 GCA_006410535.1 Litocranius walleri | reverse complement strand
GAAGAGGTGGCAAGAATACACAGAAGAACTGTACAAAAAAGATCTTCACAACCCAGATAATCATGATGGTGTGATCACTCATCTAGAGCCAGACATCTTGGAATGTGAAGTCAAGTGGGCCTTAGAAGCATCACTACGAACAAAGCTAGTGGAGGTGATGGAATTCCAGTGGAGCTGTTTCAAATCCTGAAAGATGATGCTGTGACAGTGCTGCACTCAATATGCCAGCAAATTTGGAAAACTCAGCAGTGGCCACAGGACTAGAAAAGGTCAGTTTTCATCCCAATCTCAAAGAAAGGCAATGCCAAGGAATGCTCAAACTACCGCACAATTGCACTCATCTCACATGCTAGTAAAGTAATGCTCAAGATTCTCCAAGCCAGGCTTCAACAATATGTGAACCGTGAACTCCCTGATGTTCAAGCTGGTTTTAGAAAAGGCAGAGGAACCAGAAATCAAATTGCCAACACCTGCTGGATCATGGGAAAAGGAAGAGAGTTCCAGAAAAACATCTATTTCTGCTTTATTGACTATGCCAAAGCCTTTGACTGTGTGGATCACAATAAACTGTGGAAAATTCTGAAAGAGATGGGAATACCAGACCACATGACCTGCCTCTTTTGAAATCTGTATGCAGGTCAGGAAGCAACAGTTAGAACTGGACATGGAACAACAGACTGGTTCCAAATAGGAAAGGGAGTCTGTCAAGGCTGTATATTGTCACCCTGCTTATTTAACTTCTATGCAGAGTACATCATGAAAAATGCTGGACTGGAAGAAACACAAGCTGGAATCAAGATTGCCGGGAGAAATATCAATAACCTCAGATATGCAGATGACACCACCCTTACGGCAAAAAGTGAAGAGGAGCTAAAAAGCCTCTTGATGAAAGTGAAAGAAGAGAGTGAAAGAGTTGGCTTAAAGCTCAACATTCAGAAAACTAAGATCATGGGATGTGGTCCCATCACTTCATGGGAAACAGATGGGGAAACAGGGGAAACAGTGTCAGCCTTTATTTTTCTGGGCTCCAAAATCACTGCAGATGGTGACTGCAGCCACGAAAGTAAAAGGTGCTTACTCCTTGGAAGAAAAGTTATGAGCAACCTAGATAGCATATTCAAAAACAGAGACATTACTTTGCTGACTAAGGTCCGTCTAGACAAGGCTATGGTTTTTCCTGTGGTAATGTATGGATGTGAGAGTTGGCCTGTGAAGAAGGCTGAGCACTGAAGAATTGATGCTTTTGAACTGTGGTGTTGGAGAAGACTCTTGAGAGTCCCTAGGACTGCAAGGAGATCCAGCCAGTCCATTCTGAAGGAAATCAACCCTGGGATTTCTTTGGAAGGACTGATGTTAAAGCTGAAACTCCAGTACTTCAGCCACCTCATGCGAAGAGCTGACTCATTGGAAAAGACTCTGATGCTGGGAGGGATTGGGGGCAGGAGGAGAAGGGGACGACTGAGGGTGAGATGGCTGGATGGCGTCACGGACTCGATAGACATGAGTCTGAGTGAACTCCGGGAGATGGTGATGAACAGGGAGGCCTGGTGTGCTGCGATTCATGGATCGCGAAGAGTCGGACACGATCAGCGACTGAACTGAACTGAATCTTTTTTCACAATGAGCAGCTATATTTTTATAATCAGAAACCATAACAAATACACAGTTGAGTTTGGAACAACCTGGGAGTTAGGGGTGTTGGCTCTCTGAGCCGCAGGAAAGCCACGCATTGATGCGCCTTCATGGCTGACCCCCGTATCCTGGGCTCTGCATTTGTGGGCTCAAGCAACCAGTGTGTGTGCCCCGCAGTGTCCACTGGAAAAAATCCCCATAAAAGTATATCCGTGCAGTTCACACTCCCCCTGTCTTGGTCAACTGTATTTCTATTTTGAAAACAAAGCGTGCATTTTGAATGAAACTGAGTCACGAAATCATGAAGTAACTCACTACTTTTAAAAAATATATAATGTGAAAGAAATATTAAAAAAAATTTAAAACCATCTCTCATATTTCCTGATTTTGAGGGATGGGGTTTAGGAATGCATAAGTTAAGAACTGATGGTTTTGAACTGTGTTGGAGAAGACTCTTGAGAGTCCCTTAGTTGCAAGGAGATCAAACTGGTCCACCCTAAAGGAGATCAGTCCTGGGTGTTCACTGGAAGGACTGATGCTGAAGCTGAAACTCCAGTACTTTGGCCACCTGATGTGAAGAACTCACTCATTGGAAAAGACCCTGATGCTGGGAAAGATGGAGGGCAGGAGGAGAAGGGGATGACAGAAGATGAGAAGGTTGGATGACATCACCGACTCAATGGACGTGGGTTTGAGTAAACTCTGGGAGTTGGTGATGGACAGGGAGGCCTGGCGTGCTGCAGTCCACGGGGTCATAAAGAGTCGAGCACAGCTGAACTGAAGTTAAGAAACCGACTCAATGGACATGAGTTTGAGCAAACTCCGGGAGACAGTGAAGGACAGGGAAGCCTCGCATGCTGCAGTCCATGGGGTCGCAAAGAGTCAGACAGGACTGAGCGACTGAACAACAGCAAAGTTAATGAAAGGCTGCAGTGCTCCATGGGAGGCCCTTTTGTGTTGCAGGTGGAATATTCCAAGGCTGTCGCAGCAAGCCAAGAAGAGCCATCATATCCTGGGACATTTTAGTGTCCTCTGACCTGACAGACCAGTGCAGAATAGGGAGTCAGTTCCTAGGAGCTACCGACATTGTTGAGATCGAGTAGCGCCAGGTCAGCATTACTAGGAGGGCACCCAAGAGGATAAGCTGACTAACCCACAGAGCCTCTTTCTAAAGGCAAGCTGGAAGCTCATTGAAAAGCCAAGTCCCTAGAACCTGAAACACATGCTCTCAGGGGAATCCAAACAGGGCCCCAAGCCAGGGACACTGGTTTTCCATGGAAGCTTTCAACAGATATAAACCATGTGAGGTACACTGCATTACTGTACAAAGCATGTCCTGTTCTCCCCCCGCCCCAACCCCTGCCCCATCTCAAGATGGTTCTGTAGCCAAGAGGCAAGTCAAGAAAGCTTCAGTCTCCAAGGGGAACCGATTCCCTGAGGGGTGGTGTATGTAGGATTCCCTCGTGGCTCAGTGGTAAAGAATCTGCCTGCAATGCAGGAGACACAGGATACACGAGTTCAATCCCTGGATCGGGAAGATCCCCTGGAGGAGGGCACGGCAACCCACTCCAGTATTCTTGCCTGGAGACTCCCATGGACAGAGGAGCCTGGTGGACTACAGCCCACTGGGTTGCAAAGAGTGAGACACAACTGAACAGCTTAGCATGGCTAAGTCTTTTACTTATAATAGATACACGTAATATATATATAATACATATATATATACATACAGCCAGTGGGGAAAATGGAAAGGAAAGCATGTCCCAGAAGCGAACCAAGAGCCATGGGAAACATTCAACGGGGAAGAACCAGGACCTCCTCAAGGATCAGGTCCTGGCTAGCGAGCCGAGTGGGCTTTCACCATCACTGCGGACGGGCCCGTAGCTGCTGTGGACTTGCCACTCATTCCTTGCAGAAGGCTGTGCTTGCTGCGGGCTCTCCCATCACTGAGCCCTTCGCAGTTCATGCATGTCCAGCTCTAAGGAGCCGCATGCAGACCCACTGTGGTGAAAGGCGCTCAGTCGCGCCCAGCTCTGCGGCGCCATGGCCTGCAGCCCGCCAGGCTCCTCCATCCGTGGGATTCTCCAGGCAAGAGTGCTGCAGTGGGTAGCCATGCCCCTCTCCAGGAAAAACGTGATCTTCCCACTCCAGGGATCGAACCCAAGTCTCCCACACTGTAGGCGGATTCTTTACCATCTGAGCCACCAGAGAAATGATACAAGAATTCTGGGGTTGTGAGTCTGATACTTTGATTGGAAAAGACATACATGATGTCTCCTTTAAGGAGCGATAGATCGCCACTCCAGTACTCTGGCCTGGAAAATCCCATGGATGGAGGAGCCTGGTGGGCTGCTGTCCATGAGGTCGCTAAGAGTCGGACATGACTGACTTTCACTTTTCACTTTCATGCATTGGAGAAGGAACCGGCAACCCACTCCAGTGTTCTTGCCTGGAGAATCTCAGGGACGGGGGAGCCTGGTGGGCTGCCAACTATGGGGTCGCACAGAGTTGGACACGACTGAAGCAACTTGGCAGCAGCAGAGTGTATTTTGCATGCACAACGGGAAAAAGGAAATATTTGTGGCCGAGATAGAAGTCAGTGGTAAGATTGTATTATTCAAAGTATTTGCTGTTCTTCCTCATGGTTGAATTACACATTCATATGCTATCAAAGTCAGTTTTTGTCATGATACATGAGCAGAAGATTCGTGTGCCACCACTGAACAGACCTTCCGAGAACACTGCACGATTCCTTCCATGCCCTTTCCTGTGACATGAACCGTCTCCATAAGGTCTGCTCCACCATCCTGGAGATGAGAGTCAGGGCACAGACCTGCAGCCAAACCATGATGCACATAGTGAACCTCTAGCATCTTAAACCGACACTGTTTTTCAGTCATTTGTAACCTCAACATACCTTAACCTAAAATGACAAATACACATTATCTGATTAAAGTGAATGTTATCTGATTAAACACATCCTGAAATGTGAAGTCAAGTGGGCATTAGGAAGCATTACTATGAACAAAGCTAGTGCAGGTGAGTGATGGAATTCCAGTTGAGCTATTTCAAATCCTGAAGGATGATGCTGTGAAAGTGCTGCACTCAGTATGCCAGCAAACTTGGAAAACTCTGCAGTGGCCACAGGACTGGAAAAGGTCAGTTTTCATTCCAATTCCAAAGAAAGGCAATACCAAAGAATGCTCAGACTACCACACAATTGCACTCATCTCACACACTAGTAAAGTAATGCTCAAAATTCTCCAAGCCAGGCTTTCAGCAATACATGAACCGTGAACTTCCAGATGTTCAAGCTGGATTTAGAAATGGCAGAGAAACCAGAATCAAATTTCCAACATCCACTGGATCATCAGAAACGCAAGAGAGATCCAGAAAAACATCTACTTCTGCTTTATTGACTATGCCAAAGCCTTTGGCTGTGTGGATCACAACAAATTGGAAAATTCTGAAAGAGATGGGAATACCAGACCACCTGACCTGCCTCTTGAGAAACCTGTATGCAGGTCAGGAAGCAACAGTTAGAAATGGACACGAAACAACAGACTGGTTCCAAATTGGCAAAGGAGTACATCAAGATTGTATATTGTCACCCTGCTTATTTAACTTCTATGCAGAGTACATCATGAGAAATGCTGGGCTGGATGAAGCACAAGCTGGAATCAAGATTGCTGGGAGAAATACCAATAACCTCAGATATGCAGATGACACCACCCTTATGGCAGAAAGTGAAGAGGAGCTAAAAAGCCTCTTGATGAAAGTGAAAGAGGAGAGTGAAAGAGTTGGCTTAAAGCTCAACATTCAGAAAACTAAAATCATGGCATCCAGTCCCATCACTTCATGGCAAATAGATGGGGAAACAACGGAAATAGTGACAGACTTTATATTTTGAGGCTCCCAAATCACCTCAGATGGTGGCTGCAGCCATGAAATTAAAAGATGCTTGCTCCTTGCAAGAAAAGTTATGACCAACCTAGACAGTGTATTAAAAAGCAGAGACAGTATCTTGCCAACAAAGGTCCATCTAGGCAAAGTTATGGTTTTTCCAGTAGTCATGTATGGATGTGAGAGTTGGACTGTGAGGAAGGCTGAGCACTGAAGAACTGATACTTCTGAACTGTGGTGCTGGAGAAGACGCTTGAGAGTCCCTAGGACTGCAAGGAGATCCAGCCAGTCCATTCTGAAGGAAATCAACCCTGGGATTTCTTTGGAAGGACTGATGTTAAAGCTGAAACTCCAGTACTTCAGCCACCTCATGCGAAGAGCTGACTCATTGGAAAAGACTCTGATGCTGGGAGGGATTGGGGGCAGGAGGAGAAGGGGACGACGGAGGATGAGATGGCTGGATGCCATCAACGACTCTGATGGACATGAGTTTGGGTGAACTCCGGGAGTTGGTGATGGACAGGGAGGCCTGGCGTGCTGTGATTCATGAGGTCACAAAGAGTCGGACACGACTGAGTGACTGAACTGAACTGAATATTGACTGAGCCTGACAAGTTAAGCATTTTAGTTTTTGCTTTCCGTTACTCATTTTCTGCATTTTTCTATGTGAATTGAACTCTTTCTTTCTCTCTCTCCTTTTTAAAGAAAATATTCAACCTGATTTTAATTCAAGTAGAATTTTCCTTCACATTTTTAATTGAAACTTTTCTAGTTTAAGATGCAACATTCATATTGAAAAACATATGAAGGGCGTCCTTAGTGGCTCAGTGGTAGAGAATCCACCTGCCAATGCAGGAGACAAGGGTTTGATCCCTGGTCCATGCAGATCCCACATTTCACGGAGCAACTCAGCCCATTCACCAAGACTACCGAGCCTGCGCTCGAACGCCCAGGAGCTGCAAGTACCGAATCCCCTGCTGCAGCTCCTGAAGCCTGCATGCCTCAGGCCCGTGCTCTGCCACAAGAGAAGTGACCGCAACAAGACACCCCTCACTGCAACAAGGAGTAGACCCTGCTCTCCGCAACTAGAGAAAACCCAATGCGACAGCAAAGAGCCAGCACAGCCAAAAGCAAATGCATAAACAGCAATTTCAAAAAAGAAAAGCATGAAATCACCAGGGTTAAGGAAATCCAAGAAAAGGAAGCCTGGGAGAAGGGACTCTTCAGCTACTAAGCTCTCTTAAAATGACATTATCATTTAGATGCAGCAGCAGCAGCACGCAGCACGGTTCACGAACATTCTACGCGACTGCACTCCGTAACAAGCTCATCATGGTACCAGTGTGATCACCTGCAGCTTCAGGTAAGGAAACTGAGGCAGAAACGTTACAGAACTGGTTTTCAAGTCATACACTAGCCAGCGGCTGAGCTGGGATTTCTGCCCAAGTCTGTCTGATTCATAGACACGCGATTTTAAGGTACTGAGTGTTAAATACACAATCCTGGGGGAAACTAAGCAGTTTTGGTCTCAAAGTAGCACCTGATTTATCTATACAAGATGCTTCTAGAAAAGAAATACACAGCAGTATAATGCATCTTTATATAAAGTACATGTTTCACAAGCGTTACAGACATCAGCGAATTAGAAAAGTGAAAGTCGCTCAGTCCGACTCTTTGCGACCCGTGGACTGTGCAGTGCGTGGGATTCTCCAGGCCAGAATACTGGAGCGGGTAGCCTTTCCTTCTTCAGGGGATATTCCCAACCCAGGGATCGAGCCCCGGTCTTCTGCACTGTAGGCAGCTTCTTTACCAGCTGAACCACAGGGTGAATTAGAACCAACACGTTTATAGTGCTCTCCGTCATTTGCTACATAGAAAACTTAAACATTCTTTCCTGAATTCTTAATCCAGCATTTTACCACCTGGTGGAACCACCAACTCCTGAGTGAATATTCCTAGTTTTCACACATGTAAGAATACGTTACAATGTTTGTGCAGCATTCTCGTTGCTCAGCTCCTGCCCCACCTGCACACACTTATCTTCCAAAAATACATCTGAATAAACAGTAAGCTGTTTTTGTACAAAGGTTCCATGTTGAATATGTTGCCCCAAATCAATTTCCTTCAAGCTTTCCCTTAACCACTGACCTGCAGCATTATATGCCAATGTATCTTCATCAGCTTGACCCTGCAAACAGGATAAATTAAAAGTCATTCTTCTTGGATTTTGGGTCCTCCCACTATTTAACATTTCAGAAGGAAAGACAGTAAACCCCTTGCATTTTTCATGTGGCATTTGAGAGGAGGAAGGGAAATGAAATACCATTAGTTCATCTTCTTTAAGAGAAACAACACCCTCTCCTCCACCAAAGTAGCTTAAGTAGTCCAGGAATTTATTTTTTAGGTAGACTAGTTGGCGCTTTTATAGCAACTCTGCTTCATGAAGTTGTCTGGGGTATTCTTCATGTTTGTTCAACCTTCATCCATAGGTACTGGTTTCGTGAGAAAGGCCAGTGGCCTACGTTAATTTCAACTGGGCATGTTCACTTCTCTCAAGGCTACAAGCTGGAGGTGGCATGAGCCACACCTCACATCCCATCGGCCAGACCTCGCTGAGAGGCAGGCTGGGAAGGCAGATGGATGTGGGGTAGTCTATGCCCCTGGAGGTACAATGGAAAGCATCTTAGGATGAGAAAGGTCACTGGTGACTGGCTTTCCAACAATGTGCAAGTACTTAACACTACTGAAGAGTACACGTAAAAAATAGTTAAGGTGGTGAATTTCATGTGCATTTTACCACAGTTAAAAAACAAAACAAAACAGTTAAATAGCCTAGAAATTAACAGACATGAATCCCATTTAAGCCCTAAGTAACTCTGCGAACTTGGGTGATTTTAATATTACTGAACCTCAGTCTAATCTACATAATGAAACTATTTTAGATTATCTTTTCAGGCATAACCGTTTAACTATGTGTTAGCTATTTATCTTAAATATAAGTGCATTTATTGGAAAGATGCCTGGGCAGTTGGACCATCAGGAGGACAAGAGAACTGGGTAAATGAACAGCCACTATGTCCACACACTAGTCCAGTCTTGTCCACACCACCATCGTGAAGAGTTAACTCTGATTGTCCCCTGCATTTCTGCTATTCACATTAAAAATCGCAAGTCATGTATTTCTCAAAAAAAGACATATACATGGCCTACAGCGACATGAAAAGTTTCCCAACACTGCTCATTATTAGAGAAACACAAATGAAAACTCCAGTGAGGGACCGCCTCAAAACAGTGAGGATGTGCTGTGCTCAGGCGCTCAGTCTGGCCCCGCTCTCTGTGACCCCACGGACTGCAGCCCACCAGGCTCCTCTGTCCATGGGACTCTCCAGGCAAGAATACTGGAGTGGATTGCCATTTCCTTCTCCAGGGGATCTTCCCGACCCAGGGATCGAACCCGGGTCTCCCACATCGAAGGCAGACGCTTTAACCTCTGAGCCACAAGGGAAGCCCACTATACTTAATATCCTGTGATAAACCGCAATGGAAAACAGCATGAAGAAGAATATACATATGTATATATACAGATATATATGTGAGAGCTGAATCGCTGCTGTGTACCAGGACCAACACAGCATTGCCAGCCAGCTACACTTCCATAACACGAGTCTTTAAACGACTGTAGGTCAAAGAAGAGATTCTCTTGGCCCAGCTAGATCTGTCTGCCCAGGTCAGGAGGATGGACCTGGCACCCTTGGCTTCCTCACAGGAAACACAATTCCTCTCGCCCACACCACTCGTCATGTAGGGAAAGGCACGTGGGAACCAGAGGCTTACGGACCAGGACACCTATACCCTCTCTTTCTTTGTTCCTGAAATTCTCTCTGTCGGCTTCTATCACACCAGGTTCTTCTAGTTTTTCTCCTGCTTCTAGAACATTCTTCCTTCTCTTGGGTTTAACTTTCCCTCCCTAATTTTCAAAGCTCTGACTTCTTCATGGTATTTCTGCTAGACCTCTTCCCTTCATTATTAGCAATGTACTCTCACGGTCTTCCTCAATATTTCGCTTCCTAATTCTGCCAATGGTCCCCACAAATCGTGTCAACTGACTTCTCCTGCACACGTGTGCACAGACGCACACGTGTCACTGCCTGTTGGGTGTCCAGGCAGCTCGCGATCGGCCGTCCAGAAGCACATTTCCCAGAGCTTCCTCCCACAGGTTCTTCCTTTTTCGAGTTGTGTTTTGTTTGGGGGAAATTATGCTCAGAGGAGTCTCTCTTTGCCAAACATTTTACTTAACATGGGTTGACTGTGAGAACTGTTAGTAATTCCATGAGGCAGTAGCACACAGGACAACGTCTCTTGCTAACACGCTCCAAACCAGTGATAGATTAATTACATGATTGCTGCAGACAGAGAGGAGAGGGCAGGAAGCTGACTCGGTGTAACCCCCCTTGCGCTGCTGCTGGGGCGGCTCTGACAGTCCCCCCGAGCGCTACTGGGCAGTCGCAGGTGAACCCGAGGACATCCTGACCAAACAATTGCACTTTCGTAGCAAAATAACTCTACAATTAGGGAGCTGCTGGGAGGAAAGGGACAGCCTGAGCAGCAGCGCTTGTATGGCAGCCCCTCTGGGGATGTGAGGAGCTGCCCGAGCCGCCGGGAAGAGAGGGCTGGAGGAAAGCAGGCTCCCAGGTGAACGGCACCAGGGCTTCTAGAAGCCCGCGCTGTCCCCCTCTCACTGCGGGGAACCGGAAATCAGACAAGAAACCTGGCCGGAACGGGATCCAGGTGAGCAGTGTGGGCCAAACACAAAACCCTTGGGCAACAGCTGGCGCAGACACCGAGAAGGGAGCGCGCGGAACGCTGGAGCCATCCGGGCCTGCAGCCGGCGCGTGGCCCCCACTCTCCGCTACAGCTGGGCTTTGGGTCCGGGTGGTGGAAGAAACGCTTCCCAAGTTCATCTCTGCCATAGAAAAGTGGGCTGGAAGTCACTTCACACCCATCACACCTCAGGTTGTCCACTTGGTAAATGGCAGTCAAACCCACCTTGCCTCCAAGGCAGAAACAAACCAGGCAGATAAACCAGAAACGAACCGAACTTGGCTGTCTTCATCCATCCATTATCCACGTCCACCCAACCACCAGGCCTTCTGGACCGAGCCTCTGAAATACTTCCCCGGCCCCCACTTGCTCTTTAAAAACAAAACAAAACATTTTTGGCTGCACCCGGTGCCACAGGGGATCTTACTTCCCCCACCGGGGATCAAACCAGCGCCTCCTGCCGTGGAAGTGTGGAGTCTTAAGCGCTGGACTGTCAGGGAAGGCCCTCCATTCACTTGCCTGTCACCCATACTGTCAAGCCCTTTTCCTCTTTATAAAGCCTCCTGGAGTTGGTATCTAAATAAAACCAGAGAAAATGACCTTTATTGTTAACCGTAAAACAGTGTGCTTTAGAACTGCCATCACAATAACTGAAAAAATTCCCAATAACAAGTAAAATTATTTTCTGTGTGACATGGCTGTGTTTTAACATTTTGTATACTTCTTTTAGCATAATAACTTCAAAAAATCAGAACAAAAGTCACATTAGGTGTCACAGTTATGTGGATACATTGACTTAATATGTGAAATCAGCTTTGGATTATTACCATTTTTTTAATCTTGGAAATATTACAGCTCCACTGATTGAAACTTCATAACTTGTATGAAAGATTGCATCATATTTAAACGAACTCTTTGGAATAGAATTTGGTCAGCGTCATTCAAGCTTTCCACTGACCATAGCTGTCAATCCTCAATGTTTCTTGTTTTTTAGAATTCATTGTTTTAAAACTGAAAACATCAAAGGTCAAATTTCCATGCCTAAGTCTGAAGGAATTATTCTATGTCTTAAATTCATATCATTTAAACAAAATTAAAAGATACTGATACAGTTTTTCTTCTATGTAGAGTTAAGAAGGAAGTCATTTCTCAGTAGAGATAGAACAGTGTATGTTGTTAACAGGCAATGCTTTCATTAAATCTCCAAGAAATAGCTATTTCAGTGTAAATGCTCCAGATGGCTTCATCCCAGCCTTCCCACCGCTCCACACTCTCCCTACTGATGCTAGGCTTTTTATACTTACACCAGTGTGCACACGTATCCCTCCAAGGACTGATGCTTTTTAATGAGTGTAAAGGGTATTTTTCTGATTTGACTTGGAATCTAGGTGGCAAACTCTGAGAACAACATTCACTGCTAAGGCACCAGGAGTCTCATTGAAATTCACAGGGATCTTTATTTAGTGACTAGTTGGGAAGGATTTGGTTGATGATAGACTCCAAGAAATGCAGCGAGATGGTGCTCTGGAAGCAGTGATGAGGCTTTCGAGAAGCACCTGGCTCTCGGAGCTGGGAGTGTGAGTCGGGTGAAACGGCCGAGGGCTACGGGCAGACCTTCTGCGCTTTCATGAGGGGCTTGGCGAGGCTCTGGGCAGGAGCCAGTCTCCCTCGGGTGCTCCGTGACTGTTGCGGTGTGGAGTCAGGCTAAGAGTCATTCTCTCTTCCTTTGCATGGACGGCGACTACACATCAGAGGCCGCTGGCTCTGGGGGTGCGCGAGGCAGACGCTGTCACAGTCCTCTCCATTGGCCTTTGCGGGAATGGCGTTTCAGAGTGGGTATTTGGGATACAGCTGTCTCTGTGCTACCTGGTTTTCCAGCACCAACATGAGTATTACGGCAAAATATTGACAGCAGCAAATTAGACCAAATCCTGCTATAAATCCCTGGGGTACCAGTACCTGCCAGGTGAAGTTCGTGCCCTCTGGGGACTCCCAGAGATAGTCAGAGGAGATTTTGAAAATGCAGGAAGGTTCCACTCTGGGCAGACAGGGAAAGAACAAGAACTTTGGGTTCTTGAAAATTCATTTGCCTCTGCAAACAGAAGAGGTTTTGGTTTTGTCAGGATTACAAACAAAGGGACCCACTCTTAGCATAAAGCAACACAAATGTACTTTGGGAATGTCAGTTGCCATCCTGAGAGTGAGTGTGGGAGGCTTGCTTTTTTCTTTTCTTTTCTTTCTTTTTTTTTTTTTTACAAGCAGGAATAACCTTAACCATATGATTTAGGGAACAGTGCTTTGAACTAAGATATTGCTAATAGAGTAGCCCTCAAATAACTTTAGCATGTGAGCTAATAGAATGCTTAATAAAGAACTCTATGTGATGCCAAGAATACATCCTTTCACAATACAGTGGGATTTCATCAATCAATTCTGGCAAGCAGACTGGGTATGTTGTAGAATTTCAGAATCAAAATTAAAGCATTCCAGGATGAAGAAAAACCTGTTCTTTCACCAAGACAGTCTCTTTCCTTGTGAATTATGGCCTAGTGGAGAAATTTTTAATAGTTTTATTTTAGGACATTTAGAAATAACAGCGAAAGATGAAGCTTTTTGCTCAAAAATTTCCCAGTGTAATTTCTCAACGACAGTCTTTCGTTTCCCAATATGCAGGACTTATGAACAACTTGCTCAGATCTGTGAGTACTCAGGCATTGGTTTTCTTAACCCCTCACTAGATTCTGGACCCCAGGGCACTCTTTCAACTCCCAAGCTACAATACCTGGTTTTATTCTAGGGTGAAAAGGAGACGTTCCATTTATGCCAATGACCCAATGGAGGAACATTATGATACAGAATATAGTCGTGAAATTGTCAACTGAGAATTTTTGGTGGCAGTAGGAATATTTCAGCCAAAATAGACAAGGAGATTCTGGTTGAAGTTTTGTTTCTGGAAACTTCTGTAGAAATTCTGGTTATTATAAATTAACTGTGTAATGTTGAGTCTTAATTAACATCACTAGGCCTCAATTTCCTGATAGAGACATTGATTTAAATAATGTTTTGTCAAGAATGAGTAATGGGAAACACAACTCCTATGAGATGCTGCTTTTCAGGAGGGGTCTATAATCCAAATAGGTTTAAAAATGCATCATATCAGCTGCCATTTCTCAAGTCTATGTGGCCGTTATCACAAGTCAGCCCATTTATTTAATCATGGAAATCTTTTTCAAGTTACCCCCTATTAAAATCCAGATAAAGCACTTTAGGAAAGGTTACATTAAATGATCCATATGCTTGCTTCCAGATACGAAAATCTTTTAAAATAATAGAGACTGGGATACATGTGTATGCGCTACTGATGCTATGTATAAAATAGGTAACTGCTGAGTACCTACTGCACAGCACAGGGAACGCTGCTCAGAGCTCCGTGGCGACCTAAATGGGACGGAAATCAAAAAAAAAGAGGGGATATGTGCATACATGTGGCTGATTCATTCTGCTATACAATAGAAACTAATAACAACTTTGTAAACCAACTATACTCCAATAAATTTTTTAAAAAAGAAATAAAAATAATATTTCTAAGCTTCATGAAAATTATCGCTAAATGATAAAGTCATAAAATAAATTATAAGCAAGCTAATTCTTTAATAAAGGAAAGAAATCTTCATTCTTATGGGCCAACTGTGAGGAAATGCACAAAATTGAAAACAGTCCTGTTAGAATGATACCATCAGGCTTTTATCACTGAAAATAACTTATTTGTCAATATGCTCTTATAGTTAAAAAGTAATTTTTATGCATAGAAGTGAAATTTTCCCTCTTTGTCTAGGAAAGAGCGCCATTCTCCCAGTTTTTAGGTGGTTCTTTGATTCTCAGACTTTGGCTGTAATGAACGGACGTTTCAGACTCTTGGTGACTCTTGCTTTAGGAAACAGTCACCAGCCTATGGCAACAGAAAACCATTACACACACACACACGCACACGCACACGCACACACATATGTATCCCTTACACTTGTGCCAACTTCCTTGAGATGTTTGGCCAAACTGTTCAACCACTGTGTGGCCTTGTCCACTGAACTAGAAAAGCACACTCCTGACCTTATCGTCATGACCCATAGCCACAACTAGTCCTGTCTGCCAAGGCCAAATTGATTTGTGCACTCGCTAGATGCGCTGATACAATCTTCCTGGTTTCTCTCTGCTTAGTGAACTTTAGATGGACAGATAGGGATTAGATTGTCCCTTCAGACAAAATTTGGGAAAAATTTATCTTAGTTAAATTCTGTTTTCATTGATGCCAAGCCATTTCTTTGAAGTTTGGCTGTTTCATGGATTGTCCTGTGGAAGAGTTATGCTATTTACAGTTTAAAAATAAACAAAGGAAGACTATTATCCCAATGAATCAAGCAGAGGTTTTCCTCTCTCAAGGAATAATCATTAATTGATCCAAATAAAATTCCCATTAGGAAAGAAATCAGATGGCAGAAGACCTAAACAGACATTTCTCCAAAGAAGAAATACAGATAGCAAATAAACACATGAAAAGATGCTCAACATTGCTCATTATTAGAGAAATGCAAATCAAAACTACAATGAGGTATCACCTCACACCAGCCAGAAAGGCCCATCATCAAAAAATCTGCAAACAACAAATGCTGGAGAAGACGTGGAGAAAAGGGGATCTTCTTACACAGTTGGTGGCAATGTAGATTGGCACAGCTGCCACAGAGAATGATATGGAGGTTTCTTTAAAAACAAGGAATAAAACCACCATATGGCCCTGCAGTCCCACCACCGGGCAGGCACCCTGAGAAAACCACCATCCAAAAAGACCCATGCACCCCAGCGTTCAATGCACCGTTATTCCCCATAGCTAGAACACGAAAGTAAGCTAGATATCCATCAACAGATGAACGGAGAAAGAAGCTGCGGTGTGTCTATACAATGGGATATTACTCAGCCGTAAAAAGGAACAAATGTGAGTCAGGTGAAGTGAGGCGGATGAACTTAGAGCCTGTTACACAGTGAAGTAAGTCAGAAAGAGAAAAATACATTAATGCGTATATATGTATATATATGGAATCGAGAAAAAGGTACTGATGAACCTATTTGCAGGGAAGGAATGGAAACACAGACCCAGAGAAAGGACTTGTGGACCAAGCTGGGGGAAGGAGTGGTGGGGTGAATCGAGACAGTAGCGATGCATACAGCACTCCGTGCAAAGCAGCTAGTGAGGCTGCTGTGTAGCAGGGAGCCCAGCCTGGCGCTCTGTGATGGTTTAGCGGGGTGGGACGAGAGCAGGGCTGGAAGGGGGGCTCAAGAGGAAGGGGACGTATATATATTCAGTTCCGACTGGTTCGCGTTGTTGTATGGCAGAAACCAACACAACACGTAAAGCAACTATCCTCCAATTTTTAAAAAATAATAATTTTTAAAAAAAGCTAAACAAACAAAAGGTCATACTTCTTCCCTGGTGGCTCAGATGGTAAAGAATCTGTCTGCAGTAGGGGAGATCCGGGTTCCACCCTGGATCTGGAAGATCCCCTGGAGAAGGGACTGGCTACCCACTCCCGTATTATTGCCCGGAGAATTTTGTGGACAGAGGAGGCTGGCGGGCTACAGTCCAGAGGGTCGCAGAGTCGGACACTGAGAGTGACTAGCGCTGGCGCATGGCCTTACAGTGCCAGGAGAGAAAGTCCCCCTCCCACTCCCTTTCACCCGGTGGTGAGGCCAAACCTGATATTAAGGGGAAGTGCTGTCTTTCTTAGCTTTTTTTCTATCACAGTGGTTCAATCAGCATAGTTGCCGTTGGCAAGAATTACCTCTGTCTCCATTTCCTGTCTCCTCCCCTGCAGCCTTGGGACCCTAAGAGCTTTGTCTTCTGCCAGCTGGGACACTGCAGGGAGCCTCTCCACTATTTTTAATACTGAACTTGAGCTTGTTTTAGAAATACGTGCACAGGACTGACGCCTTTAGTCAAGCTCATGCTTTGACTGCACGTGTTTTCATCACTGCTGACTCCGAATAGTTGCAGCATGCACTCAGACCCTTTTCATATTCCAGGATATTGACCAGAGGATATTGCTTTCCTTAGTACCAGAATGTTAGGGCTGAAAAAAAGAAAGTGGAGAAGAGAGAAGAATGAAAGAAAGAAGGAAGGATACAAAGAAAATTCTAAGGTGGGTCAATGTGAGTGAGTGATAATCGCTCAGTTGAGTCCGACTTTTTTGACCCCTTGGACTGTAGCCCGCCAGGCTCCGCTGTCCACGGCATTCTCCAGGCAAGAATCCTGGAGTGGGGTGGGAAATACCATTTCCTTCTCCGGGGAAGGTAAGTATAAGATAGTAAAGAAAAATGGTTGTTCTTTTGCTTTTTCATCAGTCATAATGAGATACGTGGGGTTGCAAAGAGTTGGACACGACTGAGTGACTGAACTGAATGAGATACAACTTGCTGTAAGGTCGCTAGGTCGTGTCCCACTCTCTGCAGCCCCACGGCCTGCAGCATGCCAGGCTCTCCTGTCCTCCACTATCTCCAGGAGTTTGCTCAGATTCATGTCCCTTGAGTCAGTGATGCTGTCTGACCATCTCATCCTTTGCTGCCCCTTCTTCTTCTTGTCTTCAGTCTTTCCCAGCATCGCAGTCTTCCTCAGCATGTCTGCATCACACATCAAGGGGCCAGAGCATCGGAGCTCCAACTGCAGTATCAGTTCTCTCAGTGAATTTTAGGGTTGATTTTCTCTAGGCTTAACTGGTCTCATCTCCTTGCTATCTCAGGGACTCTCAAAATCTTCTCCAGCACCACAATTTGAAAGCATCTGTTCTTTGACACTCAGCCTTCTTTATGGTCCAACTCTCACATCCATACATCACTACTTGAGAAACCATAGCTTAGGCTACACAGAACTTTGTCAGCAAAGTGATATCTCTGCCTTTTATTACACTGACTAGATTTGTTAGAGCTTTCTTCCAAAGAGAAAGCATCTTTTAATTTCATGGCTGCAGTTACGGTCTGTAGTGATTTTGAGCCCAAGGTGGGGAAAAAATCTCTCACTGTTTCCTCTGTTTCCCCATCTATTTGCCATGAAGTGATAAGATCAGATGCCATGACCTTAGTTTTTTGAATGTTGAGTTTGAAGCCAGCTTTTTAACTCTCCTCTACACCTTCATCAAGAGGTTCCTTAGCTCCTCTTCACTTTCTGCCATCAGGGTGGTGTCATCTGCGTATTTGAGGTTGTTGATGTTTCTCCCGCAATCTTGCTTTTGCAGCTTGTGCTCCTTCCAGCCCAGCGTTTCTCAGGATGTCCTCTGCATAGAAGTTAAATAAGCAGGGTGACAATACACAGCCTTGACGTACTTCTTTCCTGATTTGGAACCAGTCTGTTGTTCCATGTCCAGTTCTAACTGTTGCTTCCTAACCTGCATATAGGTTTCTCAAGAGGCAGCTCAGGAGTTCTGGTATTCCCATCTCTTCCAGAATTTTCCACAGTTTGTTGTCATCCACACAGTTACAGGTGTTAGCCTAGTCAATGAAGCAGAAGTAGATATTTTCTTTGGAATTCTCTTGCTTGTTCTATGATCCAACAGATGTTGGCAATTTGATCTCTGGTTCCTCTGCCTTTTCTAAACCCAGCTTGTACATCTGGAAGTTCTTCTTCACATATTGTTGAAGCCTAGCTTGAAGGATTTTGAGCATAGCCTTGTTAGCGTGTGAAATGAGTGCAATTGTACAGTACTTTGAGCATTTTTTAGCATTGCCCGTCTTTGGGATTGGAATGGAAACTGAACTTTTCCAGTCTTGTGGCCACTGCTGAGTTTTCCAGATGTAAATGGCTTGTCTTAGAAACGAACTGAGGTCATTCTGTTATGTTTGAGATTGCATTTGAGTACTGCATTTCAGACTCTTTTGTTGACCACGAGGACCATGCCATTTCTTCCCATTCTTGTCCACATTAGTAGTATAATGGTTGAATCATCTGAACTAAATTCAACCATTCCCATCCATTTTAGTTCACGGATTTTTAAGAGGTCAGTGTTCAATCTGATGATTTCCTGCTTGACTCTGTCCAATTTAACTTGATTCATGGACCTAACATTCCAGGTTCCTGTGCAATTTTATTCTTTACCGCATCAGACTTTACTTTCACCACCGATACATCCACTACTGGCTGTCATTTCCTCTTTGGCCCAGCGGCGTCTTTCTTTCTGGAGCTATTAGTAATTGCCCTCTACTCTTCCCCAGCAGCATAGAGGACACATTCTGATCTGGGGGGCTCATCTTCTGGTGTCATATCTTTTAGCCCTTTCATGCTCTCTATGGTGTTCTTGCGGCAAGAATACTGGAGTATTTGCCATTTCCTTCTCTGATGGACCACGTTTTGTCAGAACTCTCACTGTAACCTGTCTTGGATGGCCCTGCGTGGCACGGCTCATGGCTTTATTGAGTCTGAAAGTTCCTTCACCATGACAAGGCTGTGACTCATGAAGAGTGATAGATCATTTACCAAAATTAAAAAGCACCTACTTGAAGTAGATCAGTTTCAATGGGATTTGACAGATTTATTTACCTTTTGGCTCCCCCCTCACCTCTCATGACCTGTGATCCTCAATACCCTGAAACCACTGCCTCAGGTAGCCACTAACCTGCTTCCTGTCACTGCAGGCTGATTTTCCCTGCTGTAGACACTCACAAGTGGAACCAGACTTCATGCGGGACTGCTTTCATTCAGCATCATGTTTTTGCAGTTCATTCACACTGTAAAATATAATCCATTTCTTCTTGCTAAGTAGCATTCCACAGTATATATTGCGGCTGTGCCACAATGTTTTTTCTTATCCATTCACCAGTTGACAGCCAGTTAGGTTCTTTAAAGCTTAGCACTATTAAGAATAAAATAGCTATGAGCATTTGTGCACAGGTCTATATGTGGATACATGCTTTCATTTCTCTTGCATAAATATCTAGGAGTGAGACAGCAAGACCATTAGGTAGCAGATTTTTAAAAACCAGAGAAGTTTCTCTAAATCTTTGTTTCTCCTACTTTACATTATTCACCAAGCTTTCTCAGCTCCCTCAAAGGTGTCTGCCTTCAAAAAACTAGAATAGGGCCGTCTGAATAAAGGAAAAGGGAAGCAAAGCAGAAGTTCTTCCCAGGCATGTCTTCTGTTCAGACTGTGTCTGACTGTACTGGCCAGGAGAAAGTTCCAGATCATCTCATCTATTCAACACTGTTGTAAATAATCTTGCTTTCTCAAAGTTCTCTTTCCAATATTACATTGCTTGTTTACAGAAATTGGATTGGTTTTTAGCTGTTGACTTTAGTTCCTGTGGCCTTCCTAGCCTCACTTAATATTTCTAGAAGTTTTTTGGTAGGTTCCTTGGAATTATCTACAATAAAAATCATGTTATTTATAAGCAGGAAGAGTATAATCTCTCTCTCTCTCTACATTTCTTTTTCTTGCCTTATTACAAAAATTAGAGGGAGTAGGAAAGGATATCCTTGTCTTTTCCTGATAGTAGGGGGAAAGCATTCATCCTTTCAGTATTAGAATGAGGTTAGTTTTATACATATTTTTGGTAGATGCCCTTTATCAAATCGAGGAAATTACTTTCTACTCATAGTTTGTTAAGAGTAGGATTTTTTTAAAATTTTTCTGCATACTGATAGTACAAGCAGGTTTCCTCCTTACAGTGTTACTGTGGTGAGGGG
>SJYG01000589.1:774861-786787 GCA_006410535.1 Litocranius walleri | reverse complement strand
TGTGGTGAGTTGCACAGATTGATGTCCACTTACTGAAGCAGCGTTGGAACCTCTAGATAACTCTGCTTGTTCATGATGCCTTGTTCCTTCTGCATAGTACTGGACTCAATTTGGTATTTTTTATGGTTTCTTTGTCTGTGTTCTTGGGAGATACTGGTGTGTAGTCTTTTGTAATGTCTTGGTTTTTGTAAGAAAATGCCAGCCTTGTGAACTGAGAAGTATCTCTCCCTTTTCTATTTTGTGAAAGTGTTTGTGTAAATTTAGTGTCATTTCTTCCTTAAATACTTAGTAGAATTTATCAGTGAAATCATCGGATCTATATTTTTTTAAACTCTGAACTTATTTTAAAGAATAATTATAGGGCTATTTAGGTTATCTATTTCATTATGGGGGGGCTTTAGCAGTTTCCCAATTTTGAGGTACTGGTCCATTTTGATTGTAGAATTTATGTACACGACGTGTTCATAGCATTTCCTCATTACCTTTTACCTTCTGCATCTGTAGTGATATCATCTCCTTTATTCTTGACATGGGTAATTTGTGCCTCAGATATGCAGATGATACCACCCTTATGGCAGAAAGTGAAGAAGAACTAAAGAGCCTCTTGATGAAAGTGAAAGAGGAAAGCGAAAAAATTGGTTTAAAGCTCAACATTCAGAAAACAAAGATCATGGCATCCGGTTCCATCACTTCATGGGAAATAGATGGGGAAACAGTGGAAATAGTGTCAGACTTTATTTTTTTGGGCTCCAAAATCACTGCAGATGGTGACTGCAGCCATGAAATTAAAAGAGGCTTAGTCCTTGGAAGGAAAGTTATGACCAACCTAGATAGTATATTCAAAAGCAGAGACATTACTTTGCCAACTAAGGTCCGTCTAGTCAAGGCTATGGTTTTTCCTGTGGTCATGTATGGATGTGAGAGTTGGACTGTGAAGGAGGCTGAGCGCCAAAGAATTGATGCTTTTGAACTGTGGTGTTGGAGAAGACTCTTGAGGGTCCCTAGGACTGCAAGGAGATCCAACCAGTCCATTCTGAAGGAGATCAGCCCTGGGATTTCTTTGGAAGGAATGATGCTGAAGCTGAAACTCCAGTACTTTGGCCACCTGATGCCAAGAGTTGACTCATTGGAAAATACTCTGATGCTGGGAAGGATTAGGGGCAGGAGGAGAAGGGGACGAGAGAGGATGAGATGGCTGGATGGCATCACTGACTCAATGAACGTGAGTCTGAGTGAACTCCGGGAGATGGTGATGGACAGGGAGGCCTGGCGTGCTGCGATTCATGGGGTCGTGAAGAGTCGGACACGACTGAGTGACTGAACTGAACTGCTAGACTTTAATTTTTTTAACTGACATTTTCAAAGAATCAAGTTTCGGCTTTGTCTATTGCTTTTCTGTTTTGATTTCTGCTTCATATTATTTTCTTTCTTCCACTCAGCTGGGTTTATTTTCTCTTCTCTATTTAGTTTCTAAAGAAGGTAACTCAAGCTATTTCTCTAAGGCTTTCTCTCTTTCACATCATAAGCGTTCATGTTATAAGTTTCCTTCTAAGCCTTGCTTTCGCTGCTTCTATAAGTGTTGATATGTCGCATATGAGTTTTTGTCCACTTCATAATATTTTCCGTTATCTTTTGAAACTTCTTCATTGACCCATGGATTATTTAGAAGTATGTTGTTTACTTTGTTAGTTTTTGGAGTTTTTCCTATTATCTTTCTGCTACTGATTTCTAAGTTTAATTGCATTATGTCTGAACATATATTTGTATAAAATTTATTTTCTCAAATTTAACTATCCTTAGATTTTTGACTGGTCATCTAATCAGCAACTGCTATTCCAATGAAAAAAAGTTCTAAATATAGAAATGCTTTCTGGATAGATTAAAATCAGGTCAATATGTTGCTTCAACACCACTGGTCAAGATGCTTTCCCAGCATGTTCATAATGAACATCAACTTGTTTTGCATGCTTATAATCAGTTGAAATACATATTTCAAATATTAGAAGCTTATTGTTTGGGGAGTCATGTGGATAACATACTTCAGTTTATGAACAGAATTTCCCATTCCACCCTGCTCTTACCTCATTCATTTCAGCCAATAGGAAGGGAAACTTCATGATTGGATAAAAGTTCTAAAACAACCATGAAACAGTCTCAGAAATAAAAATTTGGGAAGGGTGTCCTAGGGAGAAATTTTTCTCTACATTATAGTAGTATTTTCCTTATTGCAGGCTTGTCTATTCATGGTTTATTTTTCACAAGTCATAAGTTGTCCTGGAAGATATGATGATACACAGGGTTGGGGCTTTAATATGCAAACTAGTAGCCTCCTAATATCGGAGAAGGCAATGGCTCCCCACTCCAGTACTCTTGCCTGGAAAATCCCATGAGCGGAGGAGCCTGGTAGGCTACAGTCCATGGGGTCGCTAAAAGTCGGACACGACTGAGCGACTTCACTTTCACTTTTCACTTTCATGCACTGGAGAAGGAAATGGCATCCCACTCCAGTGTTCTTGCCTGGAGAATCCCAGGACAGGGGAGACTTGTGGGCTGCCATCTATAGGGTTGCACAGAGTCGAACAAGACTGAAGTGACTTAGCAGTAGCAGCCTCCTAATATGGAGTTCTCAGCATAGGAAAAAACAAAACAAAACAAAAAACTTTCTCTACTGTACCATAATTTCCCTGTTAAAGAACTCTGTTCAAGGGCTTAAGCATCCCAAGCCATTGCTCTGAAATGTTACTATGAATGACCCTCCTGAAAGCACCCAGGGCATTCCCCTCTGGATAATGTCACAAAAGCCATGGCTATAATCAATATGTGGTTTATTACTGCTCCCAGGTAAGCACTAATCTGGAATATGTAATTATCAGTTAGCTTATTCTACCCCACTCATGTAGTAGTAGTCCTTGGATTTCTTGTTAAGTTTGAAAACACTTTGCCAATAAAATTATGTTAAAAATAATTAGTGAAGGAGATTGAACAGACTCCAAACCAGCTTGGCACTGGTGAGAGGTAGAAATCAGTGGACAACTACCTCAGCCTTCCCAGCCCTAGGGGGCAATTCTGCACTCCGTTCTACCTGGCTCCTCTGAGTCTCTAGTGGGACTCAGCCCTGGCTGCTTCCCTTGCAATCCACTGGCTCACACTCACTTCACTGGGGTTCCCCCTATCGTGTCTCACTTTGACAGCTCCTCAACTCTTTCCCCAAAGACACTGCTAGAAACCAGGTCCTAGTGTCTGCTTTCAGGGGAATCCAAAATGAAATAGTAACTATTCAATATGTGTTTGTCAGATAGATTTTAAAATGTAGTTTCATAAAAAGAAAACAGGACAAATAGAACACTAAATAGAGAGTGCAGTAAGACAGCCTGGAGGCGTTCTTTGCATTGAGGAGCGGGACCTCCAGCTCCCTGGTGGGACGACAGGGATGTCGCCCCGGCTGAGAGAAGTAGGAGGACCTTGCTCTTACCCCTCAAGTGGCCTCTGTGGTGCCATTTTGGGGAATGGGTTGGTTGTGTCATCATTGGGCAGTGATAAAATTCTTGATTGTCCTCTTGACCTTCTCTGACACAAGCCCTCTGGGGAGGCTGGGGCATCGTGTTGCGGTCTTTTGAGAGTGGACATCTAGGCTCTTCTCTCAGCTTTGCTGGCCTGGGCAGGGCAGGGCACAGCACTTCCTGTGGTGTATGGCTGGAGTTGGGTGGTTGTTACCTAAAAGTTTTCTGTCTTGCTAGCCCACCCATTTTCTTTTTCTCTTGTTTTCTGCTAGTGAGAGTAGGTTGAGGGGAGGGATTCTTTTCCTTGTGCCCATTGGCATTTCTGGGTTGCTGGCTTCTTCAACTCCAAGTTTGTGATATGTGAGGCAGAAAAGAAACTCAGGGAATTTAGCAGTATGCTGTTCTTTGGGTCCTGAGGTCCCTGGCTGGTCTGCCTTCTTGCTGGTTTATGGAGCTTTTCAGTGTATGTTTTATACATAATTTCCAGGGGTTTTAGTTGTACTTGGAGGAATAAGATAAAATATGTCTATTCTATTTTTGTGAAAGTGGAAGTCTCAATAATCTTTACAAGTATGAAGAATTCCTGAGACCAAAAGATGTGCAAATTTCTGATTAAATTCAAGGGTTCCTAGGTTCTAGATTTTGTAGATATGTAAAACAAAATGAAATCAAAGATTTTTAAAGGTGGTCTCAAAAAGATTGCTTAAAATCAAAGACAGCATAAACCAAGCGCATCCACTCATAATTTATCACAACCAAGGAAGAAAAAATATGTCTCAGAAGTCGCAGTCCTTTTAGCTCAGTTCAGCCGCTCAGTTGTGTCTGACTCTTTGTGACCCCATGGACTGCAGCACGCCAGGCTTCCCTGTCCGTCACCAAGGCCCGGAGCTTACTCAAACTCACATCCATTGAGTTAGTGATGCCATCCAACCATCTCATCCTTTGTCATCCCTTTCTCCCCTGCCTTCAATCCCTCCCAGCCTTAGTGTCTTTTTCAATGAGTCAGCTCTTTTCATCAGGGGGCCAAAGTATTGGAGCTTCAGCTTCAGCCTCAGTCCTTCCAATGAATATTCAGGACTGATTTCCTTTAGGGTAGACTGGTTGGATCTCCTTGCAGTCCAAAGGACTCTCAAGAGTCCTCCAACATCACAGTTCAAAAGCATCAATTGTTTGGCACAGTCCTTTAAGATGTATAAATATACCATTATACAAATTTCACCTCCAGTTTTTTTTTTTTTTTCATTTTTCTCAATTCACTGTGGCCCTGTAAAAAGTCAATTTTACGTAAGTACCCACTGAGAGACCAGTGTGTGAAAACTCCTGCTCTCACCATATGACAATGGTGATTTTAAACTCACAATGACTGGCCCATAGTAAAGAGAGTATAAAATTTTGTTAAGTGAAATTCTTTTCAAGTTTATTCTACGGGTTTGCAGAGAAAGGTATCTTTTCACACCTGACCTGTAAAATCAAGTTGCTTGTTTCATGTAGGACATTGCACCACATATACCCAGGTTCCGGGATACATGGACAACATGGTGTTGCAATAAGGCCCCTGAGGGGCACTGTGATGGCAGGAGGCTGCTGCTGGTTTTGTTAAATGCTTAAGTTTTTCCCCATTTTTTTTAACCCAGAGGTTGTTCTGATAGGTTATTTTTTTAAATCCCTAAATAAATAAAATATTGGGTCCAGTCTCGACAGATTTTGGCCCGAGGCTTTTTCCCTCTAGACACACTGACAGCATTACTCACTCTCTGAGGATTCGTGAGCCCAAGGTTTGAGGGGTCCATGGGTAGGGTCCTCTGTTCCTCCTCTGTTCTCCAGGGATGAGTAGAACATTTCTCCAGAATCTGGTGCTCAGCCACCAGGTCTACAGAAACACGGGAGCCTCTCTGAAACAGGGAAGGTTCTCTATGTGAGAAAAAATCATTGACACCCCTGTCGTGCGGGTGTACTTCAACACAGTTCTCTCTAGACAGAATGATTTCCCAAATGGCCATCCGGCCAAGAGCAGTGCTCACTGAATCTCAAATCCCCAAAGGAAAAGTTTACAGCTGTCAGTGGCACGTCCTTTCCAGGATGGATATAAGGCAGATCTAGCTTTCTGCAGGGCCAGAAAGCATGGACTGCAGGAGAGAGCAAGTGCTCTCACAGCCTAATCGATCTCGCAGAGCAGATGGGTGCGCGATCAGTGCAAGAGCAGTTTTGCCAAGAATATTAACACTTCTGTAGCTTATCAAGAAGGGGTGAAATTTCTAGTCAATAATTTTCTAAATTTACAGCACCGTTACTAGTGAGTAGCTGGGTGTAGGATCTGCAGTCCTGTGCTCTTGGGTGGCCCAATGAGATAATTAGTAGAAGGAAAGAATTGGGTTCTTCATGCACATCAAGCAAAACGTGGGATTGAGAACAAAAGAGTTTTCTGTTTAATATGTGCTCCAACTCTTCTGAAATATTAAAGTGATTATTTTGTTTTGACACAGGTTGTCCAGAAAGTTGCTATAATTCTTACTTTGGCAAACCTAGGTATAGCTTAACGATCTAGGGCAGAGGTTGAGAAATACTGTCTGTAAAGGACTAGAGAGTAAATGTTCATATTTTAGACTTAGGAACCTTTTGGTCTCTTTCCCAATCATTCTAGTTCTACTGCTATAGCATAAAAGGAGCCATAGATAATATGTAAAAGAAAGGGCATGGCTATGGTTCAATAAATCTTTATTTACAACACTGGTAGCAGAACAGACTTGACCCATGGATCATAGCTTGCCAATCACCGGTCTAGTGTGCTGATTCTGTTGTTTGCTCCCCTCTGATATTATATATAAAAAATATTTTCTTTTTCCAAAATTAGAGCACTTATTAGAATCATCAAACTTAAAAATAGGCAGTGTTTCTAGAATCACTAAAAGATGTCATTTTCCCACAATGGTTCCTGATTTTTTTTCTACTCACAACATGGAAATATGCAGAAGACGTTCTTCCCTTTGAGTAATCTCACTTATCAGCAAAGTCTTCCTCTTTCCTCCCAACCCTCCTCCTTCTCTTCCTGTGTCCCTCTTCCCTCTCCTAGTTCTTTTCTCTCTGTCATGCTCTTTGATTTCTTGCACAGTCCTCCTGTTCCCTTTCTATATTTCAACTTCACTCTGGTCAAATAGACTGTTGTGGCATAGTCTAACAACCGAATCAAGAGTTGAGTGTTAAAGCTATCACCCTGGTGGTAGGCAGGGATAAAGCAGTGAATGTCAAGGCCAGAACGGCAGCTACATTTTAAGAGCTGAAAGAGTTGTTAGGAGATCTGCCGGCTGTGGCCAGTAACATGGTCCCTGTGCCTCAGCTGAATTCTCAGTGATGTGGTGCTGGGAGTGCGTCTTAGTGTCCACCTTATACGGCTGTTACATAGATTGGGCTTGTCATGTGAAGGGCCTTGGACAGTGCTCATACACAAAGCTCAGGAATAAAGTAAGGATGCTTCTTTGTACAATTTCAGTCCAATATTGAACTGGACCATCAAAAAATAAAATAAAATAAAGGAAATTAAGAAGGCATTTAGGTTGGAAGGAAGAAATAAAACTGCCCCTACTTGTTGCTGTTGTTCAGTCACCAAGTCATGTCTGCCTCTTTGCCACCCCGTGGACTGCAGCACACCAGGCTTCGGTGTCCTTTACTAACTCCTGGAGTTTGCTCAAACCCATGGCCACTGAGTTGGTGATGTCATCCAGACATCTCATACTCTGTTGTACGCTTCTCCTCCCACCCTCAATATTACATAGCATCAGTGTCTTTTCCAGTGAGTTGACTCTACGCATCAAGTGGCCAAACTATTGGAACTTCAGTTTCAGCATCAGCCTTTCCAATGAATATTCAGGGTTGATTTCCTTTAGGATTGATTAGCTGGATGTCCTTGCAGTCCAAGGGACTCTCAAGAGTCTTCTCCAACACCACAGTTCAAAAGCATCAGTTCTTCAGTGCTCAGCCTTCTTTATGATCCAACTCTCACATCCGTACATGACTACTAGAAAAACCACAGCTTTGACTATGTCAAAGTGATGTCTGTGCTTTTTAATACACTAAGTTTGTCAGAAATTTTCTTCTAGAGGCTTCTGGTTCAAGATGCGGAGTAGAAGGACATGAGCTCATCTCCTCTGAGAGCACCACAACTGCAATTAGCTGTTGAACAACAGGCTGATCGACAGGAGGATGCTGGAACCCACCAAAAAAAGATACCCCACGCCCAAAGACAAAGAAGCCGCAGTAAGAACAGTGGAAGGGGCACGATAGCGGTAAGATCGAATCCCTCGCTCACCGGCTGGGTGACCCACGGAAGGAGGACAGTGAGTGGTGGTAAGGTCGAATGCCTCGCTCGTCAGTGCGTGACCCACGGGCTGGAGGACAGTGGAAGGGGCACAATGGTGGTTAAGATTGAATGCCTCGCTCACCGGTGGGTAACCCATGGACTAGACAACAGTGGAAGGGGCACAATGGTGGTAAGATCGAATCCCTCCCTCACCGGCTGGGTGACCCATGGGCTGGAGGACAGTGGCCCAGAAGAAGTTCTCCCACTGTTGTGATGGTCGCGAACCCCACATCAGGCTTCCCAGCCTGGGATCTGACAATGGACTGGGAATCCCCAGCAGATCTGGACTTGAGGGTCAGCAGGATTTGATTACAGGACTTCCAAAGGACTAGAGGAGACAAAGACTCCCCTTTTGAGGGCACAAACAGACTTCTGTGCACACCAAGACCCAGAGGAGAGGAGCAGTGACCCCACAGGAGACTGAGCCAGAACCACCTGCCAGAGTTGGAGGGCTCCTGTGGAGGCGTGGGTCGGCAGGGGCTCCCCACAGGGCTGGGGTGCTGGAAGGTCCCCCTTGGTGTAGAGTCTCTTGGAGGTCACCGTGATCCCTACTATAGAGCCCGTAGGCCCCAGGGCTGGGTCGCCTCAAGCCAAACAGCTACCAGGGACGGTGTGCAGTCCCACCCATCAGCAAAACATTGGATTAAAGCTTTACTGGGCAAGGCCCTGCCCACAAGAGCAAGACCCAGTTTTCCCACCAGTCGCTCCCATCAAGAAGCTCACACAAGCCTCTCAGCCTCACCCATCAGAGGGCAGACAGAAGCAGCACAAAGAAGCAGTCTCACAGTGGCTAAAACAAAAAGCATATTACAGAAAGGTAATCATGATGGAAAAGCATAAAGTTATGTCCCAGACAAAGGGACAAGATAAAACCCCAGAAAAAGAACTAAATGAAGTGGAGACAGGCAGGCAACTTTCCAGAAGAAGAATTCAGAATAATGATAGTGAAGATGATCCAGGATCTCCAGAAAAGAGCAGAGGCAAAGACTGAGAAGACCAAGAAGTGATTGCCGAAGGCCTAGAAGAGCTGAAGAGGAAGCAGACAGAGATGAATGACGCACTAGAAGGGACCCAGAGCAGAACGGCTGAGGCAGAAGGACGGCCAAATGGCCTGGAGGCAGAAAGCTGGAAATCACCGCTGCAGAGCAGAATATAGAAAAAAGAATGAAAACAAATGAAGACAGCCTAAGAGACTTCTGGGACAACATTAAACACACCAACATTCTCATTATAGGGATCCCAGAAGAGAGAGAAAGGACCTGAGAAGATATTTGAAGAGATAATAGCTGAAAACGTCCAAACATCGGAGAGGAAAGAGTCAACCAAGTCCAGGAAGCACAGAGAGTCCCAGGAAGGATAAACCGAAAGGGGAACACACCAAGACTCACAGGAATCCAGCCGACCAAAATTAAACACAGGGATAAAATACTGAAAGCAACAAGGGGAAAATGACAAGTAACATACAAAGAACTCCCATCAGGCTATCAGCTGATTTCCCAACAGAAATTCTACAAGCCAGAAGGGAGTGGCCTGATATATTTAAAGTGATGAAAGGCAAGAATATTCTATCCAGCAAGATGCTCCTTCAGATTTGATGGAGAAATCAAAAGCTTTCCAGACAAGCAAAAGTGAAGAGAATTCAGCACCACTGAAGCAGTTTTACAACAAATGCTAAAGGAACTTCTTTAGGCAGGAAATGCAAGAGGAGGAAAAGACCTACAGAAAGTAAGGGAAATGGTAATAGGATCATACATACTGATAATTACCTCAAGTGCAAATGGTTTAAATTCACCAACCAAAAGAGACTGACTGACTGGGTGGATGAAAACATGCGCACGTATGCACTGCCACTCACCACATCACTCTGCTTGGCCCCAGACTGCATAATTGCTTTATGCTGTGAAGTCGCTCGTGTTCCCTTCCCACTGTGGCCCGCAACTGCAACCATCCTTTATTTTGCATCTGACTGCTGAGTGTCAAAAACAGACTGCAAAGAGTTGGACAGGACTGTGTGACTTCCACTTTCACTTTTCTGCGTCACCAAAAGCAGGATCCAACAGAAACACCAGCAGCCACTTTTTAAAATCCAGATGCATATCAGAATTATCTTGAAAATTTGTGAAAAATACAATGCTTTTTTACTCAAAACTCCAGATACGTTTCTAATGAGCAGTCCTGTTTAAAAACAACTGGAAAATATGATGATGTTTTATTTTTGGATGGCCTTTCACTGTTCTGTAGTTCCTATCACCTTTTCTCTTTCATACTCAGTGCTCCCATTTCACTGAGCTTAAGTTCTCCAGTTTCTCTACCTCTGTTTCATCTTCTTAGCCTTTTTTTTTTAATGTTCTTTTCTCAACCTTTATCAAGTGTAGTAGAAAAGATCTTGTATACATATCCATAAATATGCATGGGCTTCCCAGCTGGTGCTAGTGGTAAAGAACCCACCTGCAAATGCGAACATGATGCCTGGGATATGCATAGTAAATATATTTTTGAAAACTTCTGAATTTTTGCTTAACTAAAAAGATTATGACATTTTAAGTTCACTTGTTTGACTTAGTACGAATAGAATGCTGCATTTCTCATTGAAAAATAGATACGCAACAAGCAACAAAGATTTACCATATAGCACAGGGAACTATAGTCAATATCTTGTAATATCCTATGATGGAAAATAATATCAAAAATAATATATGTGTATTTGTATAACTGAATCAACTTATGGTGCACCCAAAACATTGTAGTTCAGTCAGTTCAGTCACTCAGTCGTGTCCAACTCTTTGTGACCCCATGAATCGCAGCATGCCAGGCCTCCCTGTCCATCACTAACTCCCGGAATTCACTCAGACTCACGTCCATAGAGTCAGTGATGCCATCCAGCCATCTCATCCTCTGTCATCCGCTTCTCCTCCTGCCCAGAATCTCTCCCAGCATCAGAGTATTTTCCAATAAGTCAACTCTACGCATGAGGTGGCCAAAGTACTGGAGTTTCAGCTTCAGCATCAGTCCTTCCAAAGAAATCCCAGGGCTAATCTCCTTCAGAATGGACTGATTGTATCTCCTTGTAGTCCAGGGGACTCTCAAGAGTCTTCTCCAACACCACAGTTCAAAAGCATCAATTCTTTGGTGCTCAGCCTTCTTCACAGTCCAACCCTCACATCCATACATAACCACAGGAAAAACCATAGCCTTGACTAGACAGACTTTAGTCGGCAAAGTAATGTCTCTGCTTTTGAATATACTGTCTAGGTTGGTCATAACTTTCCTTCCAAGGAGTAAGCGTCTCTTAATTTCATGGCTGCAATCACCATCTGCAGTGATTTTCGAGCCCCTCAAAATAAAGTCTGACACTGTTTCCCCTGTTTCCCCATCTATTTCCCAGGAAGTGATGGAACCAGATGCCATGATCTTAGTTTTCTGAATGTTGAGCATTAAGCCAACTTTTTCACTCTCCTCTTTCACTTTCATCAAGAGGCTTTTTAGCCCCTCTTCACTTTCTGCCATAAGGGTGGTGTCATCTGCATATCTGAGGTTATTGATATTTGTCCCAGCAATCTTGATTCCAGCTTGTGTTTCTTCCAGTCCAGAGTTTCTCATGATGTACTCTGCATAGAAGTTAAATAAGCAGGGTGACAATATACAGCCTTGACAGACTCCTTTTCCTATTTGGAACCAGTCTGTTGTTCCATGTCCAGTTCTAACTGTTGCTTCCTGACCTGCATATAGGTTTCTCAAGAGGCAGGTCAGATGGTCTGGTATTCCTATTTCTTTCAGAATTTTCCACAGTTTATTGTGATCTACATAGTCAAAGGCTTTGGCATAATCAATAAAGCAGAAATAGATGTTTTTCTGGTGAACTCTCTTGCTTTTTCTATGATCCAGCAGATGTTGGCAATCTGATCTCTGGTTCCTCTGCCTTTTCTAAAACCAACTTGAACTTCTGAAAGTTCACAGTTCACATATTGCTGAAGCCTGGCTTGGAGAATTTTGAACATTACTAGCATGTGAGATGAGTGCAACTGTGCGGTAGTTTGAGCATTCTTTGGCATTGCCTTTCTTTGGGATTGGA
>SJYG01000589.1:759682-774808 GCA_006410535.1 Litocranius walleri | reverse complement strand
TTACTAGCATGTGAGATGAGTGCAACTGTGCGGTAGTTTGAGCATTCTTTGGCATTGCCTTTCTTTGGGATTGGAGTGAAAACGGACCTTTTCCAGTCCTCTGGCCACTGCTGAGTTTTCCAAATTTGCTGGCATATTGAATGTAGCACTTTCACAGCGTCATCTTTCAGGATTTGAAGTAGCTCAACTGGAATTCCATCACCTCCACTAGCTTTGTTCATAGGGATGCTTTCTAAGGCCCCCCCTGACTTCACATTCCAGGATGTCTGGCTCTAGATGAGTGATCACACCATCGTGATTATCTGGGTCATGAAGATCTTTTTTGTACAGTTCTTCCATGTATTCTTGCCACCTCTTCTTAATATCTTCTGCTTCTGTTATGGCTAGACCATTTCTGTCCTTTACTGAGCCCATATTGCATGAAATATTCCCTTGGTATCTCTAATGTTCTTGAAGAGATCTCTAGTCTTTCCCATTCTGTTGTTTTCCTCTATTTCTTTGCATTGATCACTGANTTCTGTGTATTCTTGCCACCTCTTCTTAATATCTTCTGCTTCTGTTAGGTCCAGACCATTTCTGTCCTTTATCGAGCCCATCTTTGCATGAAATATTCCCTTGGTATCTCTAATTTTCTTGAAGAGATCTCTAGTCTTTCCCATTCTGTTGTTTTCCTCTATTTCTTTGCATTGATCACTGAGGAAGGCTTTCTTATCTCTTCTTGCTATTCTTTGGAACTCTGCATTCAGATGCTTCTATCTTTCCTTTTCGCTTCTCTTCTTTTCATAGCTATTTGTAAGGCCTCCCCAGACAGCCATTTTGCTTTTTTGCATTTCTTTTCCATGGGGATGGTCTTGATCCCTGTTTCCTATACAATGTCATGAATCTCAGTCCATAGTTCATGAGGCACTCTATCAGATCCAGGCCCTTAAATCTATTTCTCACTTCCACTGTATAATGATAAGGGATTTGATTTAGGTCATACCTGAATGGTCTAGCGGTTTTCCCTACTTTCTTCAATTTAAATCTGAATTTGGTAATAAGGAGTTCATGATCTGAGTCACAGTCAGCTCCTGGTCTTGTTTTTGTTGACTGTATAGAGCTTCTCCATCTTTGGCTGCATAGAATATAATCAATCTGATTTCGGTGTTGACCATCTGGTGATGTCCATGTGTAGAGTCTTCTCTTGTGTTGTTGGAAGAGGGTGTTTGCTATGACCAGTGCATTTTCTTAGCAAAACTCTATTAGTCTTTGCCCTGCTTCATTCTGCATTCCAAGGCTAAATTTGCCTGTTACTCCAAGTGTTTTTTGACTTCCTAGTTTTGCATTCCAGTCCCCTATAATGAAAAGGACATCTTTTTTGGGTGTTAGTTCTAAAAGGTTTTAAGGATCTTCATAGAACCATTCAACTTCAGCTTCTTCAGTGTTACTGGTCGGGGCATAGACTTGGATTTCCATGATATTGAATGATTTGCCTTGGAAACGAACAGAGATCATTCTGTCGTTTTTGAGGTTGCATCCAAGTACTGCATTTCACACTCTTTTGTTGACCATGATGGCTACTTCATCTCTTCTGAGGGATTCCTGCCCGCAGTAGTAGATATAATGGCCATCTGAGTTAAATTCACCCATTCCCGTCCATTTTAGTTCGCTGATTCCTAGAATACTGATGTTCACACTTGCAATCTCTTGTTTGACCACTTCCAATTTGTGTTGATTCATGGACCTGACATTCCAGGTTCCTATGCAATATTGCTCTTTACAGCATCGGACCTTGCTTCTATCACCAGTCACATCCACAGCTGGGTATTCTTTTTGCTTTGGCTCCATCCCTTCATTCTTTCTGGAGTTATTTCTCCACTGATCTCCAGTAGCATATTGGGCACCAATCTGGGGAGTTCCTCTTTCAATATCCTATCATTTTGCCTTTTCATACTGTTCACGGGGTTCTCAAGGTAGGAATACTGAAGTGGCTTGCCATTCCCTTCTCCAGTGGACCCCATTCTGTCAGCCCTCTCCACCATGACCCGTCCGTCTTGGGTTGCCCCTCAGGCATGGCTTAGTTTTATTGAGTTCAACAAGGCTGTGGTCCTAGTGTGATTAGATTGACTAGTTTTCTGTGAGTATGGGTTCAGTGTGTCTGCCCTCTGATGCCCTCTTGCAACACCTACCATCTTACTTGGGTTTCTCTTACCTTGGGTGTGGGGTATCTCTTCACGGCTGCTCCAGCAAAGTGCAGCCACTGCCCCTTACCTTGGACGAGGGGTATCTCCTCACTGCCACCCTTCCTGACCTTCAATGTGCGATAGCTCCTCTAGGCCCTCCTGTGCCCACGCAGCCACCGCTCCTGGTTCCAAATTGGGGAAGGCCTCCCTCAAGGCTGCATTTCGTCACCATGCTTATTTAATGTATACCCAGAGCACATCATGTGAAATGCCGGGCTGGATGAACTGCAAGATGGAATCAAGATTGCTGGGAGCAATATCAACAGCTTTAGATGTGCAGATGAAACACTGTAAGTCAACTATATTTCAAATATATATATATATATATTCCAAGGAGCAAGTGTCTTTTACTTTCATGACTGCAGTTACTGTCTGCAGAGATTTTGAAGCCCAGGAAAAGAAAATCCGCCACTGTTTCCAGGTTTTCTCTATTTATTTGCCATGAAGTGATGGGATTGGGTGCCATGTTCTTACTTTTTTGAATGTTGAATTTTAACCCAGCATTTTTACTCTCCTCTTTCACCTTCATCAAGATGCTTTTTGGCTCTTCTTTGCTTTCTGCCATTAGGGTAGTATCATCTTCACTCTGGAAAATCCCTTGGACAGGGGAGCCTGGCAGGATACAGTCCATGGGGTCACAAAGAGTCAGACACGACTGAGCGAGTTCACTTCACTTTACTTGTAGGCAACATTATGGTCTGTACAGAAAACCTGATGGAATCTACAGAAAAAGCTACTAGAACTATTAAGTGAACTTAGTCTTGGTTGCTAGATAAAAAATCGATATACAAAAAATCAGTTGTGTTTCTCTATACTGGCAATAAATAACTGGAAGTCAGAATTAAAAAAAAAAAAACATCATATGCAATGGAATAAAAAACTTGTAATGATTTAGGGCTAAATTTGACAAGAGTGGAGGTGATGGAATTCCAGTTGAGCTATTTCAAATCCTGGAAGATGATGCTGTGAAAGTGCTGCACTCAATATGCCAGCAAATTTGGAAAACTCATCTCACACGCCAGTAAAGTAATGCTCAAAATTCTCCAAGCCAGGCTTCAGCAATATGTGAACCGTAAACTTCCAGATGTTCAAGCTGGTTTTAGAAAAGGCAGAGGAGCCAGAAATCAAATTGCCAGCATCTGCTGGATCATGGAAAAAGCAAGAGAGTTCCCCAGAAAAACATCTATTTCTTCTTTACTGACTATGCTAAAGCCTTTGACTGTGTGGATCACGATAAACTGTGGAAAATTCTGAAAGAAATGGGAACACCAGACCATCTGACCTGCCTCTTGAGAAACCTATATGCAGGTCAGGAAGCAACAGTTAGAACTGGACATGGAACAACAGACTGGTTCCAAATAGGAAAAGGAGTACGTCAAGGCTGTATATTGTCACCCTGCTTATTTAACTTCTATGCAGAGTACATCATGAGAAACTCTGGACTGGAAGAAACACAAGCTGGAATCAAGATTGCTGGGACAAATATCAATAACCTCAGATATGCAGATGACACCACCCTTATGGCAGAAAGTGAAGAGGAGTTAAAAAGCCTCTTGATGAAAGTGAAAGAGGAGAGGAAAAAAGTTGGCTTAATGCTCAGCANGTGTCAGTATACTGTATTGGTGTTTTTCTTTCTGGCTTACTTCACTCTGTATAATCGGTTCCAATTTCATCCATCTCATTAGAACTGAGTCAAATTTATTCTTTTTAAGGGCTGAGTAGTACTCCATTGTGTATATGTACCACAGCTTTCTTATCCATTCATCTGCTGATGGGCATCTAGGTTGCTTCCATGTCCTGGCTATTATAAACAGTGCTGCGATGAACATTGGGGTACATGTGTCTCTTTCGATTCTGGTTTCCTCGGTGTGTATGCCCAGCAGGGGGATTGCTGGGTCATAAGGCAGTTCTATTTGCAATTTTTTAAGGAATCTCCACACTGTTTTCCATAATGGCTGTACTAGTTTGCATTCCCACCAGCAGTGTAAGAGGGTTCCCTTTTCTCCACATCCTCTCCAGCATTTATTGCTTGTAGCCTTTTGGATCGCAGCCATTCTGACTGGTGTGAAGTGGTACCTCATTGTGGTCTTGATTTGCATTTCTCTGATAATGAGTGATGTTGAGCATCTTTTCATGTGTTTGTTAGCCATCCGTATGTCTTGCAGCTCAACTCCAGAAAAATAAACAATCCAATCAAAAAATGGGCCAAAGAACTAAATAGGCATTTCTCCACAGAATTTTTTTTGGTAGAAACTGACACACTGGATCTAAACTTCAGAGAAATGAAAAGACCCATCAGACCCCCAAAATCATCAAGATGACTCTGAAGATGAATAAAGTTAGAAGATACAGATTATCTGCGGACTTATTTTGTGAAAGTGAGAGTCGCTCAGTCATGTCTGCCTCTTTGCGACCCCATGGACTATGTAGTCCAGGGAATTCTCCAGGCCAGAATACTGGCGTTGGTAGCCTTTTCCTTCTCCAGGGGATCTTCCCAACCCAGGGACTGAACCCAGGTCTCTCGCATTGCAGGTGGATTCTTTACCAACTGATCCAGCAGGGAAGCCTTATTATGGAGTTTTCATAATCAAGACAGTGTTGTTTTGGTGAAAAGTTTCATAGAGCAACAAAATAGAAAATCCAGAAATGACACACATGTGTATGGTCAACTGGTTTTTGACAAAGATTAAAAGGGAATTCAGTGGAGGAACAATAGTCTTTTTAACAAATGGTACTATAATAATTGGAAATATATTTTTTTAAAGTGAAAAGTAAAACAATTTTGATGTATAACTTGATACTTTGTATCATATAAAAAATTAATTCAAAACGGATCTTGGATTTAAAACTATAAAGCTTCTAAAGGAAAAGAGAGAAGGACATTTTTATGACTTTGACTTAGGCAAATATAACACTGAAAGCAAGATCTTTAAAAGAAAGAAAATTAATTTGGATTTACCAAAATCAAGAACTTCTTTCTGCTGTTTAAAGAACAGTGTTAAGAGAATGAAAATATAAACCACAGATGGACAGGAAATGATTGCAGGTCATCTGACAAATGGCTTGTGACCATAATATATGAAAGACTCTCAAAACTCAATAATAAGAAAACAAAGAAGTCAATAAAATTGAGTAAAAGAACAGATACATCCTATAGGTAGATATATGGAAGCAAACCATATGAAAACATACTCAGCCAAATACAATTCATTACAGGAATGCAGTTTACAATCATGTTGAGATATTATGACACACCTCTGAGAATGTCTGAAATTAAAAACACTGACCATATCCCGTGATGACAAGAATGTGAGGCAACAGGAAACCTCGGGCACTGCTGTTGGGATGTGAAACAGTCCACGTCCTATGAAGAACAGTTTGCCAGTTTCTTATAAAGTTAAACTAATGCCTATGATATGAGAAGTAATTTTACCCCTAGGAATTCACCCAAGAGAAATGAAATATGTCTGTAAAAAAGCATGCATATAAACGCTCATAGCATCTTTATCTATGACAACTCCAAACTGGAAAGAACCCAAATATCCATCAGATGCTTAACAAGCAAACTGCACTATAGGGACAAAGGTTATATTGTGCAATAATACATGGAATGAGCATGGATAAACCTGAAATGTATCCTTCTTTCACGCCCAGGGAAAGAAGGCAGAAAAACGCAAGTACATTCTGAATCATTCTATTTGTATAAAATTCTAGAACAAGACGCTTACTCCATGGAAGGAAAGTTAAGACCAACCTAAACAGCATATTAAGAAGCAGAGACATTACTTTGCCACCAAATATCCATCTAGTCAAGGCTATGGTTCTTCCAGTGGTCATGTATGGATGTGAGAGTTGGACAATAAAGAAAGCTGAGTGCTGAAGAATTGATGTTTTTAAACTGGTGTTGGAGAAGACTCTTGAGAGTCCCTTGGACTGCAAGGAGATCCACCCAGTCTATCCTAAAGGAGATCAGTCCTGGGTTTTCTTTGGAAGGAATGATGCTGAAGCTGAAACTCCAATACTTTGGCCACCTGATGTGAAGAGTTGGCTCATTTGAAAAGACCCAGATGCTGGGAAAGATTGAGGGCAGGAGGAGAAGGGGACAATGGAGGATGAGATGGCTGGATGGCATCACCAACTCGATGGACATGGGTTTGGGTGAACTCTGGGAGTTGGTGATGGACAGGGAGGCCTGGCGTGCTGCGATTTATGGGGTTGTAATGAGTCGGAGGTGACTGAGCAACTGAATTGAACTGAACTGGAACATGAAAGCTGATCTAGAGGGACAGAACACAGTAGGAGGTTTCACAGGGACAGTGACAGGAGAGAACAGGAAGAGGGAGAGTGGGGGAAGTTTACAGAAAGACGGGAGGAGGCCGCTGAGGTGGATGTGCCATGTTCCGAGTTATGGGTGTTTTTGTGTTTGTGTCCTATTTGTATTTGTATATGTGTCAAAACTTTATCCAACTGGACACTTTAAATAGTTCCCAGGTGCTGCCAGTGGTAAAGAACACCCTGCGGACACAGGGGACATTAGAGATGCGAGTCGGACCCCTGGGTTGGGAAGCTCCCTTGGAGAAAGGGTCTTCTCTTGCCTGGAGAATCCCATGGACATTGCAGCCTGGTGGCTGCAGTCCACAGGGTCGCAAAGAGTCAGACACAGCTGAGGCATGCACACACACGTATAGTTGATTGTGTATCAATTACACCTCAATAAAGCTGTTAAAAGTTTGGTAGTTCACTGTAATAACTTGTGTAGGTTCTCATAATATGTACTTCTGAGTGTCAAATATACTTTTCATTTTGTGTTTTTTTTAATACAAATTGTGGATTAATTTTGTTCTTTCTTTTTTATCCCGTGTCACTGCCAGGTGGCTTAATGGCAAAGAAAAAGAGTGAAAATTGCTCAGTCATGTCTGACTCTGCGACCCCGTGGATTTTAACTTGCCAGGCTCCTCCATCCATGGAATTCTCCAGGCGAGAATACTGGAGTGGATTGCCATTCCCTTCTCCAGGGGATCTTCCCGACCCAGGGATCGACCCAGGTCTTCCCACATTGCATGCACATTGCAGGATTCCAGTCTGAGCCCCCAGGGAAGCTCTCAGTGGCAAAGAATCTGCCTGTAATGCAGGAGACATGGGTTTGACTCTTGGGTCAGGAAGATCCTTTGGAGAAGAGAAAGGCAATTCACCCTAGTATTTTTGCCTGGGAAACCCGATGGACAGAGGAGCCTGCCGGGGGACAGTGCTTGGGGTTGCCAAGAGTCAGATGCGACTTAGCAATGAAACACTGCTTTAGTATATATGAAAGTCTCAGCAAATTCTTTTTATAGTAAGATGGGGTATAAAAACACACACTAGTAAATATAATAGTCCATATTTTAGCAGGACCAGGAGATGCTAAATGGTAACAAAGCTTCTGCACAAATATCTATTTAAAATGTGTCACCAAGTGTTAGTATTCTTTTTTCATGAACATCTTATTCATTATCTTAGTCTGCTTTTATTTTGGTAAATAGGATTTGAAGTGCAAATATAAGATACCAAGACCATCATATCGATGACGGATTCTACTCTATGGTTGTAGCACATGTCTTGGGGAGTTAAAGTCTTATGTTAATATCTGTTAAATGTCAAGAGTGAAATAGTTTCATTGTTTCTATTACTAAAGTGAAAGACTGTTCATTGTATAAAATTAGATACTTTGCTTCAGTAAAAATATTTGGAATGTTTTATAATTTTTCATTTCATTGTTGCTGTTCAGTCACCAATTTGTGTCCGACTCTGTGTGACTCCGTTGACTGCAGCATGCCAGGCTTTCTTGCCATCACCAACTCCCGGAGCTTGCTCAAACTCATGTCCACTGAGTTGGTGATGCCATCCAACCATCTCATCCTCTGTCATCCCCTTCTACTCCTGCCTTCAATCTTTCCCAGCATCAGGTCAGAGTCCGCTCTTTGCATCAGGTGGCCAAAGTCTCTGAGCTTCAGCAGCACCAGCACCCAGGGTGGTCATTTTATTAAGCATGCCCAGATACTCCAAGCACAGTGAATAACACGTTTTAAAAAGTTCAAGTAGCATTTATAGTAGAGGAAGTGTTGTTATTCCCAGCTCAAGTATAATAGTGATATGAAAAACTGTCATCTATCTTGTCACTATAAGAATAAAATGATTCACACTTAAAAAGAATAAAATGCACCACCGAGAAAGAGACTCAGGACAGAGAAGAGACTGGTGGTTGCCCCGGGGGACGGGTGGACTGGGAAGGTATGGAGAGGGAGGCTGGGGTTAGCAGGTGAAAGCATTTATGTGCAACAGCCATGAACAGCAAGGTCCTACGTGTAGCACAGAGAACTATACTCGAGACTCTATAACCAACTGCAATGGAAAAGAATGTACATACACAGAAAAAGTGCATTAACATACACGTGTAAAATGGAATCACTGCTGTCCAGAAATTAACAGAATATTGTAAAGCAACTATGCTTTAATAAGAAGAAATAAATAACTAAACTGAAGACAGTGCAGCCCAAACAGGGCTGTGCACGGGATAAGGGTCTTCCTCCACACTGCACCCCCAGCATGTCTCCCAGTGGCCTGGCATCACTGACTCCTTTATTAACTTACAAGTGTGTATCTCTTAGAGTAATGCCAACATGATATTGAATTTACTTGCTCATAGATGGTTGAATCACTGTGGTTAAAGCAGCGCACGTAAAACTGCCAACACGAGGTAGAAAGTTCTACTGATGCTAGGTGTAGAGTTTCACCTCATCTCATACTTTTTCTTAGCTGTTCAGCAGAATAACTTATTTTCAGAATCATGCTGACACATTCTGACATTTGGGTGGTTTGATTTTATTTGATGTATTCCCCTTTTTTAAAAATAGGATACATGCCAAATGTCTCTATGAACTTCAGTGTTTCTGGCATAGAATTATTAATTAGATGTAGTTCTTCATTTGAAAAATAAGTTTCCTGCATTGCGCCGACTGGAGTGTGAATTAATGTAATGTAGTCTGAAATAGAGGAATCACCAAATGCAGTTAAATTTGTATGTTCTTTTTTCCTGTTTATTAAACTCATGCCCCTATTTAGAGACTTTTTTTCTCCCCAGGCTAAGAAGATTTCTGCCTGTTTAATTTTGCCTTTGTGAGCATGTTGCAAATATTCTACCTCACTCTGTTCACTCTGTCCTTCAGGTCCATTGTAGTAGAGCCAATTCTTTGTTTCCCTGCTTCTCACCTGTTCTGTCTATTTATTTGTGTATAAGATGTCAAAGGAAAATGAAAAGTAACACCTCCAAATACCACCTTGAAAGAGAAAATGCCAACAAATTCTTTTCTGCACCTGAAGCTTTTAATTCTTTAATCCACCATGGAATGTTGCTTAATTACATATTTTATTATGCATAACTGAAAATTATGTACTTTAGTTTCAACAATGATATGAAAGCACTTATTGTTTATAAATAAAGAGCGGCTGGTTTGTCTCTATTTTTTTACGTTACAAACATTTGTGGAATTCTCAAAGGTTCTCTTTCTAAAATTGGCTTTTTGAAAATTCTCAGAGAGACCCAAGAAAAACTTCAAGTTTTAATACTTTCTTTGGAAACCAGAAAATTCATTACTTTGGAAAATCAAGAAGATGCCACGTCATTATGGGCAAAGCCATTGAATAGTTTGGATATTTTCAGAAGTTTCATCATAACTGTAACAAGCTCCACACAGTATTCACTGACGGTGTTACAGTGGTTCACACAGGTGAAGAAACCTTGGAGATTCATTATACTATTCTACCTTTTTGTGTGTATTTGGAAATCAAATGTGTGTTTAAAAAAACCTTGGTTATATGGATTTTAACCAGAGTTTTGGAGTTACTATTTCATACACTGGAATTCAATGACTTAGTGATAGACTTTTTCATAGTAGCAAAATAATTATGCTATGTTTCTGAAAATGTCAAATTGCATTTAATTTTTTTTCTATATTTTCTGCATTTGATAAAGCTCTTATTGAGAAGAAAAGAGATAGAAACTTGTAGGTATAAGACTTGGGTTTGAAACCAATGTGGAGTCTCCCCTCTTGTGTTTGCCTTAAGTATGCGTGGTGGGACAGAGATGTTTGTGGCAGTGCCGTGTAAAATGAAGCCTTCCACTAATGTTGTTGCTATTATCATTTTAAGCATATTTGAGGGCAAAGCTATGAAGGAGCCTTACAAGGTAAGAAGTCTTTGTATGAGACCTGGTAGAACAAATATTTGAAAATTAAAACTGGAAGCAAAGTTGGAGCAGGTGAAACCTGTCCCCTCGTTAAGACGCTGAGGGGTAAACTCGTTCAGTGGACGAATGTGCACATTGCAACCCAACGCCACAGACTCAGTGAGTCATTGCACACGCTTAGAGCATGTGAGCTTCCTCAGCATTCTCACTCAGCAGGCACTGTTGGTTCTTCCCTGACCGGAGAAACTCACAGAGCAGCCCATGGGACACCCTTTCTTTGCAGGGGAGGCATGTAAGGGCATGAATCAGAGGTTGTTACTGTCATGAAAACTTGTTTGAACAGCAAACAAAGCAAATATTCAGTGACAGTAAAAGAAATTGCAACAAAGAATAAAGAAACAATGTGCAACATTTAATGCAGTGCAAACTACGCTAGAGTTTCTCTGTGGTTACTCTGCAAGGCAGCAACAAAAAAATGGACCGCTGTTTTTCATCACCACCTCATCAGCTAGTATCAGAGAATAGGGCCCCAATCATGTGCTTCTGATCACAATAGGGATATTAGTTGAAATAGCTGACACAGGAAGGTGACTTAATGACTTAACGCACAACCTTGATATGGAGCAAGGAATCAAAATGGAATTCTTGTACAATTATTTTGATAAAATGGAATTTTTGTAGAACTTTCTTTGATAAACTTGGAAATACATACAATCCCCCTAAGGAGGGTAAAGCAAGGAAGGTTTAAAAATGTTCATCTTTTAAACATGAATTCCAAACTATTTTTATTTGACATGTGGAATTGTTAAACAGGTAATAGTATTCTGGTCATAGACATTTCTTAAATAAGTGTTCTTTGTATTTGCTCAAAATGTGTGTGGTAACAGACTGTAGTTTAGCCTTTGTTAAAAGACATGCGAGTGTTTAGTATTTACACTAAATGGACTGCCTCAGAATAGTGAATACACTCCCTTAAAAACTAAAAAAAAATAATAATAATAATCTTGAAGGTGAACTATAGTACCTTCATCTCCTAATGTCTTAGATAGGATTAATATTCTTGAACCTCCATTGGTTTCCACACTCTCACGCAAATTTCTGGCTTGCTTTAACACAGCAGTCCAATTTCTGTTGGCTATATGACAGGGCATACACATATTAATTGCTCTTTTTGAAAATATCACCAAGCAGTTCAGAATACCTTATTTATTGATAATATCGTGAAAATCAAGGACCTTAATATCAGCCAAAGATAACAATATGGAATAGGGCAGAACTGAATGATGAAATGTAAGAGATTGTCATTTTCACTCCATCTTGAACCATTTGAAAATGTTTTCCACTTAAGCTACGTATTTTAGATAAGCAGTTAGATATACATCTCACTAATGAAGATAAACACTTTTTTTTTTAGCTCAGAATTCCTTAGGACTAAATGTTAATATTCATTTTATATATAATATGTACAGGTTTTGTAACCAAGGGTCACACTAGGGCACACGTTAGTTACCTTGGTTTTCAAAGGTTATGTGTCAACTCTGCATATTATGTTTTTTGCATAATGTGCAAGTATTATATGGCCACAGAGTGAAATACAAATTAGTGGCAAAGTGCTGAGGGAAGGAGTCCATGACAGATTCAGACGCACAAGGTTGAATATTACCCGTAAACTACCTGACTGCCCAGCTTTTAAAAGCTTCTGAAATACTTGGACACAAGGAAGCTTATTCAAGGAGTTCTACCATAGCCTCTGGCAACACTGGAACTGGTAGGAGGGATAAATGACCCCCGGGAAGCAACGTGGAAGGTTTCTCAAACCTCTTGCAAAATGTACCATCTTCCCGAAGAACAGTTTTGCTCACTCCATCATGACCAACATTGTTTATTGATATGTGCTTTTTTTGGTTTAAAATATATTAGCAAGATGATGCTGCATGAGTTAAGAGAGTCTGAGAATTTTATTGTCATGCTGATTTCTTAAACACACTCTTCAATTTACTGAAAATGTATTTTCAAAGAAGTTAGGAGGTTAGTGGGAAAGAAAAAAAATCTTATTTGCAACCCAAATTCCCCTTAAAAAGGTATTACATCTTTGACTCCTTATATTAGGTGTTGTGCTTATGTTAAAAAAAAAAAAAATACTACCCTCCGCTCTAGCTTTTCCCTTTAAAGTCAGAGAAGATAGGTTGTTTTTCATTACATTTCATAGCATATTTAATTACCTTATTTTTTTTTAATACATGAAATCTGGCTATTTGAACTCAAATTTGGTAAAATGATTTTCTGAACCCTAGTAATAAGCTAGAATGTTTAAAGGTGTTTTCTCATTTAATACAAAGAAGTGTAACTTTTTCAACATAATTTTAAGTTTACAGCAAACCAGCTGCCTCTGAAGTAGTTCAGCTGTGCTTCAAAAGTAGATAGTAACTTTGAAAATTGAATTGGGAGTTTTCTATGATCTCATTTTAGTTTCTTAAGTTTGGCATCGGGGGAGTCCAGTTGCCCTCCGAGGAGTTCATCAGGGTCCAGGGCAAAGAGGCAGGAAGAGAGTGGGTGATTTCAGAACCAAAGGAACCCAAACACCTCCTCCCTAACAAGTACGAAATCTTAAAAAAGCAGCAAAAAATAAAGTAAATGCGAACAAAAATAACCAAAACCCGCAACCCTGGCCCCGCCCTTTACGCGAACATCAGCGCGCCTCACTCCATATCCTGGAGCTGAGTTCACACTGCAAGAATTTTGAAGCGCACGTTTAAATTCCAGGTTGGTTAATTCTTATCTTCTTCATGGAGTTCTTATAGTGATGACATACACAACCAAATGAGCTCAGCTACTAACTTGTATTCCATTTACAACTTAAGAAAAAATGCAGTGCTTACTAAGGAGTTCTTGTACAGAAGGTCCATCTTCCCCCCCGACTTATGTTACTTTTAATGGCCTTTAAAAATGTATATACACCAGCTTTAAAAAAGTGTCGCCATGACGAGCGTATCGTGAAGTCAACGCAGATGAATCTATTCTAAGTGCGTATCTGCTAGAGACTGAATCGGTGCCTTCGTTGGTGAGTCTTTTGAGCATCCTCCTAATCAAGTAAAACGTCAACCAAAAACAGGTGATCGTCTTCACTGTTTAACTTAAAAAATGAGCATATGGTCAAGATTTAATTTTACAGTGTTTCAGTGACTTTTAAATTGCTCTTTTTCAGATCTGTAAAATGTCAAGAAAGTTTTAACATGCATCTTACTGAGAGGGCCATCTTGGACTCTTTGTGTTACTTCACATAAGCAGACAAACCCTACCATGTCATACCATACAAACAATTTTAATCGTGTAGTTACAGTCAATAACCACTCCTAATCAGAACATTTCTGCATAAAGAAAATTGTGATACACTTATAAAAACAGCCAGCTGTAACAAAATAGCTGGTGTTTTCATAGCCATAAACTCATAAAAAAGAAATAACACCTTTATACAGAAATTTTATACAGATGTAGCTTTAAAATTGATTGTAAACCAAAGGAAGACACGTTGCAAACATCAATTATTTTCACATTAATTGCATAATTTTCTAAGGTGATCTATTAGTTTTATTAACCTAAGCTTATTTGCATGATAGTAAAAATTGCATACGACAGTAAGAGTGAAGCTTACAGTATGAATTGCTTGGATAACATAGAGCACTTTTTATAGGCAACTGTGTAAAGCACATTTTATCTATTTAAAACTTTTAAGACACTTTGTTTTACTGCCCATCAAAATACATTTATAAATAGAAAAGAACCAGTATGGTAACAAGAGAAGCAATATTACATTTAACGGAAACTTCCAAAAATTAATTACAACATGATGCTGCAGGATCTACAAATAAATAATGAGGACTAAATTGTGTTTCACATTTTCTTTTCATTTTTTAAAAAATCTTGTAACAATGAGAATGAAAAAAATTACAGTGAACTTTTATTTCCAAAATAAAAACAAATTTGAATTACGGCAGTGCCATATAATACAAGGCATTTGTTGGCATATGTCATCTTTAAACTGCATTCCACAGTCTATAGTTCTTTTGCAACATACAATAGAGTAACAAACTCTTTTTGTCTTTTTAAAACAAGGGGCGAGTTTCCAAAGATAAGTGTGAAGTGTTACAGAAATAAAGGAAGGAAATGATAATCACAGAAGTTATAATGCTTGTTTTGAGGCTCCAGAATAATAATAAAATTAAAAAAAAAATCACTGGTTATCATGCTTACGGGTACACACACCTGGGTGTGTTCCGTGAACACAAATTTTCCATTTTTAATACCAAACAATCCGATGCTTCACCTGGGGCTGCCAAGCAGTTCGTAGAAGAGAGAGGAAAACGTTTAGTGCAGTCAGTGTCAGCCTTTCTCGACGTTCCCGCCTGTGCAAGTTTCTCACGACTCCTCGGCGAAGGCGAGCGCGCGGCTCGCGCCGAGCCCGGGGCGGGGCGCCGACGGGCCGCGCTCAGTCCCTGGCGTCGGCGCTCGCGTCCGTGCTGCCGTCGGCCGCCGGCTCCTCCTCGAGCTTCACCGCGAAGAGCGGGCTGGCGCCCGCGCCCGCGGCGCCCTCGTCCGGGTCCTGCAGCAGCTCGTCGTCCTTGTAGTCGGCCACGTCCACCTCCAGGCCCGCGTGGTCCTTCAGCCGGCCGTGGTGCTTGAGGT
>SJYG01000589.1:681050-759493 GCA_006410535.1 Litocranius walleri | reverse complement strand
CATGCCCGGCTCTGCACGTGCCCGGCCCCGCGCGTGCCGGGCCACTGCGCAACACCTGGGCACTGCGCATGCCCGGCTCTGCACGTGCCCGGCCCCGCGCGTGCCGGGCCACTGCGCATGCCCGGCTCTGCACGTGCCCGGCCCCGCGCGTGCCGGGCCACTGCGCAACACTTGGGCACTGCGCATGCGGCCTCGCGCGGCGCACAAGGGCTGGGAAGGAGCAAGCACATGGCCTGCCGGGCTCAGAATATGGGGAACGGATGCCGGACAGAAACGCAGGCCAGCTGACCGGCCCCCAGCACCGGGAAGGTCAGAACGATCGGTAGGGAGCGAGGATCGTGGAGGGCCTGGGTGGCTCCAGGGCTTCCTCGTCAGAGGTCAGGCTGGCTCACTTACTCGGCTGAAACTCAGCACTCTGAAAGTGTGAGCCACGTTCACCAGGAGGATATGCCTCCGAGGTGGAGATAGCACGTTGTGATGTCGGTAATTAATAAAGATTTAAAATGAAGACGGAGAAGTTAAGTGTGCCAAAGGCAGTTTAGGAAGGTGAGCTGTGGACACACTGGGAAGGAAATGTGTTTCGTCCCATTGCAGCAGATGGCTAAAACGTGGCCCTGGCTTACAAGGTTATGTTCCAAATAAGATGGGGAAGCCCGCGCTCTTCTGCAGCATTCACAGTGAAAGCCGCTCAGTCATGTCCTACTCTTTGCAACCCCATGGACTATACAGTCCGTGGAATTCTCCAGGCCAGAATACTGGAGTGGCAGCCTTTCCCTTCTCCAGGGGATCGTCCCTACGAAGGGATCAAACCCAGGTCTCCTGCATTGTAGGCAGATTCTTTACCAGCTGAGCTATGAGGGAAACCATTAGCTCTTGTGAATCCAAAGAGTTTCTGAGATTCTCATGTTTGTGAATTTCCTACCAGACAGTTTCAATCTAACAGACACACATTTCTTACCGAATTGCACTGGGCTGACACTGCAAGATTTTTTCTTACCGAAAAATAAAGGTTTCATTCACCCCACAACAGCTAGTAAATTGTTCTGTCTATACTAAGCTCAGATGTAATCAGGATTTAAATTTAGTGTATATAGACACTTTTTCATAATTAGTATCTGTGCTGTAATTTTCCATACACAATTATACATAAATGTGTGACACACACACACACACCAGCTCCAGGATTCTTATCAACAAAGGAAATCAACCTAAGGAAGCCAAATATTAGAACGTTTATACTGTGCCCTAAGCATTTCCTTAATCCCCCTAAGAAGCAATTTTATTAAAAACAATTTACATTTTCAAACAATCGCTATTTTTTTATACTTATCTTTTTTTGTTTTTGCTAAACAGTACATTTTTCAGGCTTTCATGATTATTTTAGTGCTTGATATCCTAAGGGATTCTCTTTCTCAATTTATCTTTAATATATATACTCAAGGATTCTTTTTCTTAGTGGATGGATAACCCAGTTTTTGTTGTGTGAATCACTACTCTGTCCCCCACCCCGTGCCCCCACAGACACACACAGCAGTACCAAGAAACAATATGCAGGTGATTCAACAAAGAGTGTAGAATTTTAAGTCTTGGGAAAGCAATGGCATTTTCCCTTAAAGGGGAAAACTAAAAGCATCCCTTTGGATGTAATAGAAATAATTAGTACAGCTCAAGTTCAACTTCAACACGCTTCCTAAGCAATTGAGGTCAACAACTAGCCAGGTCCAGACCTTCCCTGTCTAAATGAACTGGGGATGAATTTAGTGGATCCACTCAGTGGATGAACAGACAGGCCCCAGGTCTTGGGAGGGAGGAATTTAGGTGAGTCTGAGGCTGGCCCTGCGGGCACAATGTATCTGGCCAACACCACTGTTAGCGTGGCCTTTCCAAGGCTGGGCATCCTGCCCAGGGAGCAGGTCTTGGCACCAGCCTTCTGTGTGCCCCCTCTGACTGGCTAACTGGTGCCTGCTCACCTGTGGGGCAGTACCAGCCACAGGGCCGGACGCCTCTAGACTCTCCTTGCCCAAGGGCGTTGGGAGAGGGGCTCTGAAGGAAAGACAGACAGACCTGACTCCCCCCTAACCTGTGCTCCCCGAGCCGGCGGGGACAGAGCTAGAGTGAGGGCAGGGGTGGGGGGTCAGAAGCCAGATGCCAGTTTGGTTCCCCTCCATTCCCCTCTCTGGGACAGAATCTAAAGCATACAGCTGCGACCCTACAAACTCCCTCTGCAGGAACGGCAGTCATGCCTCTCCTTGGGGACAGGGTCGGTGTTCATTAAAAAACAGGTGGCGTGTCTAAAAATGCAAATTTTGCTGCAACGCAGAAGACCTGGGTTTGATTCCTGGGTCGGGAAGATCCCCTGGAGAAGGGATAGGCTACCCACTCCAGTATTCTTGGGCTTCTCTTCTGGCTCAGCTGGTAAAGAATCCACCTGCAATGCAGGAGACCTGGGTTCGATCCCTGGGTTGGGAAGATCCCCTGGAGAAGGGAAAGGCTACCCACTCTAGTATTCCAGCCTGGAGAATTCCATGGACTGTATAGTCTATGGGGTCGCAGAGAGTTGGACACGACTGAGCGACTTTCAATATGACGAAACAGATTCTTAAGCTCTTATATAGTTCTAACGAAGACTGGCTAGCCAAAGGAGTGTAGAAGGGGGTTCCTGCCGCCTTGGGGGTAGGGCGTGGAGAGGAACACAGCACACGTGTTGGAAAACCCAGGTCCTCTTTTGACCCCTGACCGAGATGGCAGGGTATTGTTCTCTCTTGCTCAGAAGCCTATGTTCAGACTGGCGAAAAGAAGAGAAGTGCCCCTTTCCCTGCTAAGTTGAAGCATCTGTTTACCCAGTGCTCTACTGCAGCGGCCTTGGTACACAAACCTGAATCTGCTCGGCGGGCACGTGGATGATGTGCGGCGGCCGGTCGCCGTGGTGATGCACCGCGTTGCTCTCCTGTTCGTAGATGGCATCGCGTTCCGGCTGTGGGAGGCTAAGGAACCTTCGGATCATGGAGAGATTCTCCCACAGGGTCCTGTTTTCTGGAGAAGGGTCTTCTTTCCAGCGTAACAGCTCACACAGCCACCCCTTAGAGACAAGGGCGTTAGCAGGTCAGTTGAGGTTCAAGAGAGGGTGGGGTGGGGAGCTGACCCTTCCCATTTAGGAAGTAAAAAGGAAGGACCCTGTGCAGCTAACTTTCCCCCAGCTCAAAACACTCCAATCTGCTTAAAAAATTTTTTTCAACCTGTTAAGAAAAAATAGGTGTGGTTGTCAAAGAGGGGCAGAATCTGTTTTTTTAATACACAATTCATATTTGCATCTTAAAGAAGGACTGTTTTTCAGACTCCAAAGGCAAGAGCCGTTACCCTGGACTCTGCAGAATGTGCCCAAGGAGAAAGCAAGGCTGAGTGTGCAGAGGTTCTGAGGACAGTATAAACAAAGGGCTGGGACAGCTTTTTAGAATAATTTTCCTAAAAGGATTCCTTAAGTTTATGGTGTTTGCATTAAAAAGGCAGCTCTGTGAATATCTGTGTGTGTGTGTCAATGTATGTGTATATGTGTGTCTGTGTAGAAAAGGGAGAGAAAGGATGTGTGCAGTTGTGTGAGCATGAATGTTGTCCAAGGTAAGGCTTGATGTTAGAATGAGCATTAGAAGAATTCTCCAGTACAGAACTTTCCAGAAAGAGACCTCAGAGCCCTGCCTGCTGCTGTGTACACTCGGTGCATCAGGGAAGCAGTGTGATAGGATCGCTGGGCTGAGGGAGATGATGTCCACTGAGCACCGAGACTTGGACTTCTCTGCTGCGCTCCAAGGCCCACTTTCTGAGCCTGACATGCTCGATCCTGACTCGAGTGGGCGGATGTGGGGTAGTGGGGCCGATAGTACACATAAGTAATACTACGTATAAAACAGGCTGACTGACGCAGACCTGCGGTAGAGCACCAGGGACTCGACTCGATGCTCTCTGGTGACCTGAATGGGAGTAAGTTCAGTCGCTCAGTCGTGTCCGACTGTTTGTGACCCCATGGACCGCAGCACACCAGGCCTCCCTGTCCATCACCAACTCCCAGAGTTTACTCAAACTCATGTCTATCGAGTTGGTGATGCCATCCAACCATCTCATCCTATGTCATCCCCTTCTCCTCTTGCCCCCAATCTTTCCCAGCTTCAGGGTCTTTTCCAATGAGTCAGCTCTTCGCATGAGGTGACCAAAGTATTGGCATTTCAGCTTCAACATCAGTCCTTCCAATGAACACCAAGGACTGATCTCCTTTAGGATGGACTGGTTGGATCTCCTTGCAGTCCAAGGGACTCTCAAGAGTCTTCTCCAAAACCACAGTTCAAAAGCATCAATTCTTCGGCACTCAGCCTCCTTCACAGCCCAACTCACATCCATACATGACCACTGGAAAAACCATAGCCTTGACTAGATGGACCTTTATTGACAAAGTAATGTCTCTGCTTTTTAATCTGCTGTCTAGGTATCCAGTCCCATCACTTCATGGGAAATAGATGGGAAACAGTGGAAACAGTGGCTGACTTTATTTTGGGGGGCTGCAAAATCACTGCAGATGGTGATTGCAGCCATGGAATTAAAAGACGCTTACTCCTTGGAAGGAAAGTTATGACCAATCTAGACAGCATATTAAAAAAGACCTAAATGGGAAGGAAATCCAAAAACAAGGCGGGGGGTATATGTGTGCACAGAGCTGATTGACTGCTGCAGAGCAGAAACAAACAGCACTGTGAAGCAACTACGCTCTAGCACAACTGAGAGAGAAAATGGGCTTCCAGTAGAGTGCACAGCCTCCCGTTCTCTGACCATCGTCTCAGCCCTTCACTGAGCAGCAGGGCACGGAGGCGGAGGGAAGGGGTCCCGCCTGCGGCCGCTCCAGGCTGTCCGAGGACGCCCGGCTGCTCTCTGCTTCCTCCTGGTCCCTCTCCCCAGACACCGGTGGCAAGCTGGCCCGCCCTCCTGCCCACGGAACCACACCCTCTACCCTCGGCTCTCCAGAGGTGCCCCTCTCTGGCTTGCCCACCGGGCCCGTCAACACAGGCTTTTCCTGGGGCACTTCTTCCTGGACTTGCCTCCACCGTTCTTATCCTCCCAAACTCCTGCTGGGTCCCTCACCAGATCAGGGGCCTGGGATTCCTTACCTTAGCCTCTGCTTTAGGGAAGCTGACCTAAAGCAACGGGGCTCCTTGGAAACTAGTTGGATGGGAATGCAAAGAAGACAGGTTAGTATTTGACTTTCAGAACCGGCCAAGGGGAGTTGCCTCTTTATATGACGCTAGGGTGAGATCAGGACATGGCATGACTTTGCTTTCTTTTCCACCGTGAACCACTGGAGAGTCTCTCTTCTAACTGGAATACCCAGTGGGACTCGGCAAGGCCTGCTTTCCCCAAAATGGCCTGACAGGTGTTAAAAGAATAGATGGAGATGGATACGCTAGCTTCCCGAGACACACAACCACCCAGCCAAGGGGAAACCCCTCGAGACCTACGCACCCTGACTGAAGTGCAGAGGCCTTTGCTTCTCCATGCCACACGTCATTTAAACACGTGTGTACCTAGGGCACGCATGCATCTGTGCACTCAGCTGATGCCACCGAGTGCATAATTCCAGGTTAACAGAACAGGCGGTAAACTGAAGGTTGACCAGAAAGAATATTAGCTCAATAAAAAATAACCACGATGACGGTGTCACCGAACATCTCTTCTAACCATGGCAGTTCTCTGCTCTTTCCAGAATCAGAACACAGGTCACATTTCGCTCTTACCTATGAACGCAATGTTAACTATACTTTGAGTAATTGATACATTTGAGACCCACTTGCATAGGGTGCCCAGGAGATGTCTGTTTAGCTCCTACTGACAAATATTTGCTATCTGGATTGAGCCATGAAAATATTTTATACTTTTCTACATCAAAGTTATCGCTTTATTCTTCACTTCTATATTTTGATGCAAGGCAGGTTTTAGATCCATCTGCCTGAAGGCTTGACTATTGACTCTGGTTAAGATTATACCCTGCCCACTCCTCGTCTCCTCTTTAGCTGTGGCAATTGACAGGCCCCAGTGCCTAAACACAGAAAACCAATACAATTTTATATACCTTTAAGAGATGCTAGAAGGTTCATCAAGAACATATTCCTTTTTTCTTTACTTAGCTAGAATTATACTCTTGTAATAAGTGCTTAACACTGAGCATCTAAGTCTTTTTTTGTTTCTTTTTTTAGAAATAAATGCTTGTAACCAAAAATTGCTAAAAGTTAAGAACAATTCATGTAAGAAAATCTTGAAGAAAGCTGAAGCACTCCAATAATTTTTTGAATCCTTTTAGAAACTTTTTAAAGTAATGCAGAGATCAGTTAGCACTTGGATATATGGAGGGGGGAAAAAATGTGGATCACAGATGTTCTTTGGAAAAGAAAATCATTACTTCTTTTAAAATGGCTAATAATGATAGCTAATTCCCAAACAATCACACTCATGCTGGTTTCACAAATATTTCAGAAAAAGAGCCTTGACTCATTCAACAAATATTTTGCTCATATTGTCACTTCTGTGTCTCTATACTTATGAGACAGATTATTTTTATTAATTGCCCATGACTAACATAACATTTCCAATAGTTTGCTATTAACCTCTGCCCTTAAATAACAGTTCCAATTCCTTATCTAAAAATAATGTGATGAATTATAAATCTGAAGCATGTCGTCTCCGCTATCCTTTCAAGAGACATGATGATTTTAAGAGACTGAAATCAGATGCTTCTTAGAAAAGTAGGTAACGGTGCAGCTGGGAACCGTTAGTTCTACAAGGGTGTTCCAGAAAACAAAGACGGGCGGAAGGGCAGCCCGCTCTTCTCTTGATGCGTGTCGCTCTCAACAAATGAGGGAAAGCAGATATCCTGACAGGCTAGCTCTCTGTCAGCAGAGAAATCAGCTGGCTCATTCCCAATTTACACTGGCAGAAAGAAGATCAATTTCCTATGACTGCCTCAGTCCTATCGATCGAGACGACAGTGATCTGGTCTACGCCTTGCAGGAAGTGGTGAGAGGCACCAAGTGCTTCCTGACTCCCCAACACCTGCTCCAGGGCTGCCTTCCACAGACGATGCTGTCTGAGCAAACACACCTGGGAAGACAGTGTATGTCAGAATATAGGTGATACGTGGCAAATAAAAATAATGATTTCCCTAAGTTCCATACTGGTTCTTTTAAAATGATACGTGTATAGATTTACTGGGTGGAGGAGAGATGGTGAATAAAACCCAAGCACTTTGCTGCAAAATGTGAACATAATTAGGTTTTAAGCCAGGTCTCCGGGACTTGAAATACTCAAAGAGGGGTAGGGAAGTGCTGTGACAATTAAATTAGATCACAACTGTTCTGAACAGTAGAAAAGACAGGAGACTTAACAGCCTTAAAATAATGAGACCTATCTATTCTCACAAAACTAAAATGGCACAAGGAACAACCTAAACTTTAAATGCAGTAAATTTGCCAAGCAACATTACACTGCATATAAAGAGGGCAAAATATAAACAGTAGCCACATGTAAATAAATCAGTCAAACTTTCAGGATGTTCCTACTTTTCAAACTGACAAAGTTTAATTTGACACCTTCTGTTCTAAACCCTTTGTTTCTATTCAAAATCACGCCTTGAGCTGTTGCTATCAATCACAGCACTCCCCCTATTACTTAAAAAAACTGGCAAGGACCCTGAACAAGCTGAAAATGCCATGCAGATGAATTCTGAGATAATATGTTCAAACCTGTTATATACAACACAAATCCTGTAAAGTTATGTATTGTAAACCTACATTTATTGAGAACTAAAAGTCTTAAATCCATCTGCCACAAAGGAAATACTGTTATGTACTTTATAGGAACCAAGAAGCATCTGTAAATGTCTTGCCACCATAAGCAAGAAAATGGTACAGAAGATGCTAAACCTCAGACAGCATGAAATCAATAAGTCTTTGGACTGGTTTTGGTTTAGGGAGTCTATGAAAGACATGGAAGATCTGGGGAGGGTAAGAGGGGCAAAAAAAAAAAAAAAAGAAAAGAGAAAATGCGGAACGACTGCCAACCCACTACTGAAAAAAAGCAAAACAAATTCAATGACAACACAATGGCAATTTATCATGGTCCATGAAACACATGACTGTATGCTCATTTTAAAGGAAAAATTAGCAGTTCTGAACTCAATATTCTAATGATGTGCTTTACCGACAGAATCTTGTTGTACCACACTGAAATAAAAATCCTGGCACCTTCATCTCTCAGCTGCTAATTTCCACCCAAACTCAATCTCTGATTTCCATTCCACTCTTTTTAGAACAGTTAATTCAAGTCAATTCCCTTCTACCATTTTAATGGGTAAGGAGTACGCAATGATTTTTCACCGAGTCAGGAAAGCAACCTCCTTTCACGAGTGAATTTATTGTACCTAGGGAGCCTCACATACATGAAAAGAGACCCCTGGCAAGGCTGGATCTGTGACAGTAAGGAGCATGGAACACAACTAGTTTTCCAGGGGGAAAGAGACTTTCATGTTCTCTAAGGAAAAAAAGTCACTTAATACAAGGATATGTATATATTGTTGTCATGCACATATACATTTTAAACTTAAGAGCTATAAAAAGAGAAAGAAAATGACAAATAATTCTCACTGCAACTAAGAAGGAAAAATACATTAAAAAAAAAAACCAGAATGGTAATTTGTGTTCTAAAAAGGAAAACATTTTATAGTCTGAATTCCCTACCCCTCACCCTCATCTTTTATGTGTTATTTGCAGAAGTATTTTGTTCCAATCTCTGGGGTGTATAGTATAATAATATATGATATTAAAAGAAATCAATCTAAATAGGGAGGTATTTGATACAAACATTTTAGTGGAAAGCATGAATTACATTTTAGCAAGTAGTAGGAACAGGATTAAGAACATAATCCATTAAATAGTACTTCTCACACAAAAAAATTTCAGTATTGCAGACTAAACTACACCAGGCATTTTGAATGAGTACATTTTCAACAGCAACTAACTACAGAGCTAGCAATTTATCATTCAGCAAATAATTTTCTACTTTTAAAAGAACCTGTAAGTGTTACTTATGCTAATGAAGACAGTTTTTAATCTGCCCACAAACATGCTAATAGAGGGCAATTTTTTTTTTTTTATTTACAAAGCTGTCTACGCTGGAGGGTAATTTCATATCAATGTTCTGTAAAGGAGGGGGGTAAGTTCTAATTGTCAGAGCATACTGAATCTTTTACCCTATAAAGGCTTAAAGGTATCACAAAAGATAGAAGGTGACTAATGACGTTTTTAAACCACTCCCTGAATGTTCTAGAAGGGACATTTTCACACTTGTTATGTTTTATACGCACCTCCTCAAATATAGTATTGAAACATACTACTTCTTCCGCAGCCTTAACAGAGAAACACAGGTCTGATGGGGGCACACTCCCACTCCTAGGCGTGAAGCCTGCATCCTCCTTCACACACCAACGTCTAACTTTTCTTTGAGAACAATCATAACACTTTGAACAGTGAGAAACAAAAGAGCAGCAAAGCAATCCTGAAAGCGTTTTCAATTATTTACTAGGTTAAAAGGGTGAAATGATACTTTAAATACATCAAATTTCATCATCTGGGCCATTTTTTGGTAGCAAAGTGGTATTGATCTTTCCAAATGCTGAAAATTAACTATTTTCCAGAAGGTCATTATTTGATTAAAGGCATTAAAGTCGAGGGCAAAGAAGCGATGGACTGCTTCCTCCCCATTCAAATCATCACGTAATTTAATAAAAACCATCCCATCATGTCCTGTAATAAAAATGCTTATCTTAAGATATTGTTCTTTACCTAACATATTAACCTTTAAATGTTATGAAGTTCTTAAGGAGAAAAACCTTTGCTAAAGCAGATTATTCTATAACATAATGAGAGGCCTCCACCATTAACATTAATAAAGATACATGTTCTCTATGGAATTAGCAGGAAATACATGACTCTTCTTCCCCAGCTTACCAACATCTACTTTGTGTAAAGTAAGGAGAATTTCAGCAGGCACTACAAGTAACTTTCTCCTGCTAACTTAACATGGGCCTGAATCAAGAAGACACGGTAAATAAATCTGAGCAGAGACGGAGCAGTAAAGGCATTTTCCATTCTAAAAGCAGCATTCCACGTCCACTGTATCCAAAGTGGGGTTTAAAAAGAAACATACTTAAATGGAATACACGCATACGTGTGAGCTCAGTCGTGTCTGACTCTGTGACCCCATGGACTAGCCTGTCTGGCTCCTCTGTCCATGGAATTTTCCAGGGAAGAATATTGGAGTGGGCTGCCATTTCCTCCTCCAGAGGATCATCCCACCCAGGGATGGACTGGTGTCTCTTGTGGCCCCTGCACTGGCAGGCAGATTCTTTGCCACTGTGCCCCTGGAAAGCTTGTGTGTATCCCCAGATATATTTATCTTCAGGGTGTGGTTTCTGATGCTTGTATTTTCACTGAAAAAAAAATCACACTGGTTTTAAAATTATTATTATTCTACACTTCTAAACTGTTACTGTTTTGAACTCTCTGCAGATTTCACAGTTTATTTAAGGGAGTCAGCATCTTAGCCAAAAATCTGTGGGTTTCCATACTGAATTAATAATAGGTCATAAACAACTATCCATGAATTTCTCACTTGAGAAGGTTTTTGACTCTGTCTTCAAGAGGTTAGATAAAGCTAGCAGAATTTCTGGAGGTTTGGCACTAACAAAAAGAAGTGTTTCTACATTCAGGGGAAGCTCATATTAAAATTTCGTCAATTTAGAAGGAATATTCTGAATCGCTGGTAAATGATTTTTATTTATCACTTTTGCTTAAAATTTAATTAAGCAAAAAAAAAAAGAAAGAAAATTACTTTTTCTCTGTGGTTCGACTGTTTACTTCCTCTTTACATTCTCAGAGGCACTGACTTGAGGAAGCATGTGAATACACGTTCTTTTCTTTCCCTATAGACTGTTTGGTTCATAACAAGAGTATCAGATAGTTTGGGCAGAGTAGATAAAAACATAAAAATAGTTCTCAATTAAAAAGACTGCCAGGAAAGTTTTAAAGAATATTTTCAGGAAGAATTTGAGGAGAAAAATTAATGAAGATAAAGTATGAAATTCTAGACAACATATTAAGCTAGCTGACAAGATAATCTCTTAATTTGACTGAAACAGAATTTCCGAATAAAGCCTTCATCTTATTTTTTTTTTAAAGTAGATCTGGAAGATAACTAAAGATTAATTTTTTCAGACTTCAAACTTGCTTTCAGGATGGTGTCTTCAAAGTTTAAACAAAAATCTGGCTTACATGTCTGATACTTGATACAGACTCTAAAGAGTTTATGTTTTTCTCTCCAATCTTGATGCATTTAAAAATATTACGTAAATTTCAGTCATTTGGGATTAACGGATACACATTGCTACATATAAAATGGGCTAGCAACAAGGACCTACTGCGCAGCACTAGGGATCTGACTCAGTATCCTGTAATAACCCGTAACAGAAAGGAATCTGAAATGTATGCATACACACATGTAACTGAGTCACTTTGATTTATGCTTTAAACTAATTCAAAGTTGTGAATTAACTGAAACTTCAATAATAATCCAATAAAAAGTAAAATACCACATCTGTTTAAAAAACACTTAAGCCTTTATTCTCTCCTCCTTCATGAACACCAAGTGCCACTGAAAGACAGGAGACGCGGTATCGCCAAGGCCCCGCAAGGCTCCCACCGCACCCCTCGTCTCAGTCTCCGTCTCCGTCTCTGCTGTAGACTGTTCCTTTTCATTCTGCCCACCACTGACCTGTTGGCACTGGGGCAACTTCTCCCTGAATGATGCTCTTAGGCACCAAATAATCGTTTTGAGTACGTCCCAAGGACAGGTATCTTAAATTCAGAACGAAACAGCCTGTGGGTGATCACTCCTTCTCCTCTCTCAGGGGAAAGCGTGTGCCAGTGACCACGAGAGCGCCAGGGAAGGGGAAGGAGCCAAGCGCAGGGCGGAGCCGCGCAGGCAGCAGCCGCTGTCTCTGCTCTCAAGCAGAGAAGCCCTCTCCTCTGTTTTTTTCTGCCCATGTAAATACTAACTCTCCTTCCAGTCACGCTCCATCACCTCAGCACACCAGTTAAGAGTTACATCCAGGGCAGGCACTTACCTATGAGAACCTGAGCAAACCCCCGAGATCCTTCTCGACAGAGTGCAGAGAATAATGGTACTCATCTCAGGAGGCCGCCGCTGCTACGAGCGCAACCGGCTCCGTCCCGCCCGGCGCCGGGCCTGCGGCAACCAGAGGGTCTGGGGGCTCACAGCATAGTAGGGAAGCAGCAGGACCAAACAGAGCCATCCAGCAAAGCAGGGTATGAAGGGCAGTGATGGGCAGCCATCACGTGGGGACCGAGAGGAGAGACGGGCCGGGATGCTCAAAGGCGCCTTCCGATGAAGAGGCGTGGCGGCTTGGCTTGGAAGAATGGGCAATATTTAGTTGGAAGAATAAAGAAAAAGAATTAGCAATAAGCTAGGGAAAACAGATGTACGGTCGCCGTGGAATCCACTAAGCTTCCCATTCTTCCACCATCGCTCTTTGCCACACTTGCCGCAGGACACTGCTTAATCACCGTGATTTCATCTCCCCTATGTACTGTACCTCTAAGGCCGATTGGTTAAGAAATCTTATGTCTTCATTTTAACACTTATTCTGATAGTGATTGGTCAAGCGTCTTGAGTTCACTAGACCTGAATTTACTCGTCTGTAAAAAGGGGGTAACGTTACCACTGCTCATAGGGTTTTAAGAACTGTTGAGATAATTCACACTACGGGCTTAGCACACAGTAACAGTATGATGAATGTTAGCTATTATTATTTTTATCATTGCCATTATCACAAATATAATCCAAAGGAATGTGTGTATCTGGGGAGTTAATGAAAATAATTCAGTTACCACATCCCAACCTGAACCCAGTATCTTTCCCCCACAAACACAGCTCCTATATAGTTTAACTGTTAATGGCACCACCACTCACCCGGGTGAAAAGTTGCTATCTGAAGCATAAATTGTTATAGTCTTTCCAAAGCACAATGGGAAATGATGAGGGTAGGATGACTAGTGATTACCTTTAAAACATAAATGCCTTTTCTGATCCAATAATTTCTACTTCTGTGAATTAACTCTAAGGAAATAGTAAAGAGGGCTTCCCTGGTGGCTCAGAGATTAAAGCGTCTGCCTCCAATGCGGGAGACCCGGGTTCGATACCTGGGTTGGGAAGATCCCCTGGAGAAGGAAATGGCAATCCACTCCAGTATTCTTGCCTGGAGAATCCCATGGACAGAGAAGCCTAGTAGGTTACAGTCCACGGGGTCGCAAAGAGTCAGACACGACTGAGCGACTTTTCCTTCACCTTCACCAAATAGTGAAGATGCATAGAAATATTTAACTGTAATAATGCTCACATTAGCATCGTTTATAGCAGCAAAAGTCGAATGCAACTTAGATATACCTCAATCGGGAGTTAATTAAAAGGTGGGTTTAGAGTATGAATGGATGAAAGGAGTCTGTGTGCACACATGTGAATGTACGTCTATGCATAAACATGCACATATGTACATTCAAAACATACAAGTCAGGCTATTCCTAGTTAACTGGGATTTGGGGTTTTTTATGGTTTTTCCTCCTTTATGATTTCTTTAAAATGTGTTTTCTTATACTGGCTAGTACGATTTTCAATTTCAAAAAACCATGGAAAACAGCTTCAATTAAAAACTCTGACTTTTCTTATTTGTTTTCTCCATAAACAATCATAAATCCCTATCAGTTCTGCTCCTCAGCACCTTTTGAATTTGCGCCTTCTTTTCCATTCCTGCTCTCTGGTCCCGACCCTCAGCGTTTCTTCCACGAACTGAGGCTGGCGGACTTCTTCACTCCAGCCCACCTGCGTCTCTGCTGAGTTACGTGTGTCATACACACGTCAACACGGACAGCCCCATGAAGGGCATGCTTTCCACCTGCCTGCACCCAAGAAGCCTCACACTTCAGTGAGTGAGTGAGTGTAAAAATACAGCAGAAGATTCCTTGCAACACTGAAGTGGCAGTGAGTTGGGGGAATCAGAGGTAAATAGAAAAATAACACAGTCTGAGCCATTTAGCATGTGACAAAAACTATGTGAGTGAGTGAAGTCACTCAGTTGTGTCTGACTCTTTGCGACCCCATGGACTGTAGCCTACAAGGCTCCTCTGTCCATGAAAGTTTCCAGGCAAGGGTACTGGAGTGGGTTGCCATTTCCTTCTCCGGGAAAAAACTGTATACACCACTACAATTCCTGAGGGCACTGTGCATGATAGCAGAGTCCAACAACTCATGATAATGCTGCCTTTCAAAGAAGTAAGGTGGGAAGCGAGCTCAGCCTAGTAGGGTCGGGAGGCGGAGAGGCCCTGTAACAGGCTTCTGGGACTCCTCTGGTGGGCCAGTGTGTCCCATGCAGGGGACATGGGTTTAATCCCTGGTCGGGGAACTAAGATCCAACATCCTGCACGGCATGGCCAATAAATAAATAAAGAAAGAAAAAATGATGCATTAAAGAAGAAGGCTCCTGTCAAAGGCGTATACATTTGACTATTTACAGCAGAAGCTTCCTGGGAAACTCATCTTTTTCCAAATCCCTCAACCCCAATAAATGTGTGCTCTTACATCATAATATTATGAAGCAAATCTCTTATGTTGCATTAAGGCACTATTAAAAACTTACAATATTTATTTTTTTCTTCAAAATTACAATGATCATGAAGAAAAAATGTTGTGGAATATCTGTATATGCCATGTGCAAAAAAAAAACCAAACCTATAAAAATATGAACCTGTAACATGAGTAATTTTTAGGTGATGACTGACTCAATACACTAATTGTCAGCTTACAAAAATAATTTATTGTCAGATTAATTTAAACAAATATTTCTGCCATTCCATTTTTCATTGATTTATATAAAACTTTCGACACTGCAGACATCTCCTCAAATGAGCTACACCTCTCATTACTCATATTGAGGGGCTGCGAATTAAAAATTTAAATCTTCCCTCTATGATATTCTACAAGAGATAACAAAAGAATGTTTAAAACCAGGGAAAGGCAATTCGGGATTATAAAAGTTATGGGGCTCATATCTTAGAGGAACCATCAAGCGGGCAGGGTCATTACAAGCTCCCACGATGCTTATGATTTTGCTGATAAAGTAACACCCATCTTGCGGCCAAAAACCACATTGCTTTATCCATTATGCAAAGCAACTCATCAGAAGTCAGCTTAAATGAGGAACTCAAATTTGGGGATTTAAAAAAAAGGCTTAAAGAAAGAAAGGGTGACTATTTCTAGAAGCACCTCGGGAGTCGCGGTGATAACGGCCAGGTCAGAATGTACCAGTGAAGGCGGACTTGGAGGCCAGGCGGCCGGCCCCTCCCCGCCACCGACCCTGCGGTGGAGGGCACGTCCAGAGGCGAAGGCAGAGCCGGGCCCCACGCTGGCCTCCTGGGCACAGGGTCCCCGCCCTCCTCCCACCAGGACCGCCTTAGGAGTACGCCAGCTTTTGTGCAGGCAAAACCACGGCTGATGAATGTGCTCCTGAGTCATTCTGCCCTGCCACACATAACCACAAAGTGCCATCTCTGTGCCATCGACCATGAGGCTGAGACATGGGACAGACAGAAGACGGACCACAGCTCCCGGCGCTTCCTGGCCAGTGAGGAAGATCAGCTTAGACTTCAGATTAAGCTGAGAGCCAAGGTAGAGGTTCCCCAAAACGTTCCCAGCCTGAGGGCAGGAGCACTCTCCCAAATGCCGGGCCCCAGAATGCTGGAGGACCAGTTGTGACAGGGTTGTGTGTTGTTTGAAATGTCACTGCGATCATCGACACCCATGCTTACATACTCTGGAGTGCAGGGCACTTGAAAAATAAGTATCTGAAAAAGTAATAAACAAATCTTTCCCAGGTAAATTTAAGAACTCTTCAGCTTATGTTTTTAAAAATTAGACAGTCTTTTTTTCTTCTAACACACAACTGATCTAAACACTGGTCTCCCCTCTTCTGTGTGATGGTCCCTTCTGGTGGTCTGGTAAAGTCCATTGCTTTCAGGACACTGTTTTTATGTGCCAGAAATAAAATACGTAAAATTACAAAAAAAAAACCCACACCAATTACAGTGAAATATGGTCATCAAAATTGTATGTTATAGTTATATAACAATCTGTGCTTCTTTATTAACACACTAAATAACACGATCTAGGAACAGAGCTAAGACCTACCATAATTTTAGAGTGATGAGCAAAAACAGCATTTTGAGCTTATCTACAATAAAAATGTGCCATGAAAATATGATTTTTATTAGTGACAAATCCTTAGGTATTCCTAATAATAATGTCACTCATTGCCTATATTGATAATTAAGTACCAAATCTCAATAAGACATCAATGAAATAAAGCTTTTTTTATTCTACGTTCAACCATGGACCCTTGGGGGAAGATGAGACAGAGGTTAAGAATTCCTGAAGAGGGTGCCCCACTACCAACATCTGTGTGTCAGCATACATGTGTAGATATACACCCAAACACATTTATTTAAACATTACCCAGAACTATCTCACTTGAGCTCCTAGCAGGTTAGACGATGGTGGCATTTAGGGACTCTTGAAACAGATCTCCTTATCATGTTTTTTATTTTTGTTTTTTGCTTTTCTTGCCACTCAGGCACCGCATCTCTTAGAGATGGGTTGAAGGGAATGGTTAATCACCAGTCATGGTTCCCATATTGTGTTCCGAGGAGCCCTGGGATTCCACCGGGTGTGTTTCAGCAGTGCCCTGGATGTATGACTGTGTGGTGTGTGTGCGCGTGCGTGCACGCATGTGTGAGACCCCACCCCCACTCAACCCCCAAGTCACTCGAGGGAAGACTTTGATCAGATCTATCCGTTTCGGGTCTGGAGGAGAATGCGCTCATGAAGTGATAGTTTACCAGCCTGAACTTTGCTGACTGGCAGCTACACCAGCGCACGCGCGTGCCTCACAGTGTGTTTACCTGGTCCTGCTATGAACTCGGTAAATGGCTTTACAATCTCTGAATCAGGACGCTGACTTAGTTCAGGTCACACCACCCCAAGCTATAAAGGTAAGCACAGTTAGCAGAGTTGCCTTTGAGAAATGTCTATCTGCCTGGAGAGGAACGCTAACAGTATTTGTCCAAAGACACCTGGGTATCCTCAACAGAAGAGGAAGGAGGAGTAGGGCAGACACGAGAAGGAGAAGGAAGGGAATTAAGGCAGGTGCGGGCCTTTGGGGGTGAAGGGAGGGAGGCCTGCAAACCAATGATTGGTCCTTCTCCTCGCCTCTTCAAAGAGCAAATGGCTATGAAGGAGAGCCTTGCTTTTGACAGCAGGCAGAAGGAAGCTAGCAAAGGATTAAAGAAAGAAAAGAAAGTGAACAGGAAAGACAGTAAAGGGAGGGTAGAAAAGGGGCCCATGACTGTCTTATCGCTGTACATTCTATACACCTCAGTGCTAAATTTATCCAAAAATATAAACACAACTCTCTGCCTGGAAATTAAGCTTGATGGATAAGGCGTTAGTTCTTATGGTTATCCAGGGTCCAAGTTATTTAGGCTCTTTAATCAAAATACTAAAATAAAATCATTACCCATTAGGCTATTACCCTTCCCCCAATCTCCAAACACACAAGCAAAAATTAATTGCAAGTCAAGAAAAAAGAATGCAATTTAGACAGTAACAGCTTAGCATGGACCAAGCTGGATTTTCCTAATAGCATTTGTCTGTTTGTGAACGTATATTTTATTTGCCGCCTTCACTTCCTTGACCCCACTGAAAGTAATTTATTTTTTACCTAATCTGCATTTCATTTTAACCAAATACTCCATCAATGAACCAGTCAAGTAACGCCCTGACAAGCAGCCTAGTGTTGGTATAAGTAACAAACAGGGAAACATTTAAAGAAGACATCTGGGGCTAGGCACCCCTCAGCATCTATCAGATGCTCCAGGCACCAGGTGACAAGCTTGCACAAGAGTGTCAAGATAACTCCTGCACACCAGCTCTCATTCCCTGCCTCCTTCACCCAGTTAACGCTCCATTTCACCAGCCTCTTGCAAACCTGTGCTTTCCCGTGGACTGAGCCTGTTTTCTCCCTCCGATGTGCTGTCCTGCCCTGAGGGACTTTTTCTTAAATCCATCTCCAAAACTGAGAGGTTAGAGGTGGACTTTCAGGCATCGGTTAAAAACCCCAAAAGGGCGTGTTAAAGGGGGAAGCGCCTCAGCAGTCTCTAACCACGGGGCGCTGGCAACCACTGCCCCGCCACACAGAGGCCCAAGGCCAGGCCCGACTGAGCGGAGCTCGCCTCCTCTGTATGTTGCCCTGACTTTGCGCGGTCCCTGACAAGGAAGGCGGCTGTTCCAGCTTTCCAGCAGCAAGTCTCAGATGAGAGGACATCAATCCGGGACCCAGTGCATGCTACGTGACACGGAGTTCACAGCCTGGATTTCAGACAGCCCGTTCTCACTACATGTCCCTCATAGATACTTCTTTTAGGCTAAAGCACCCCCAAAACAGCACTGTGTCCCCGCCAGCTAAGCCCTTCCATTATTCAAAACCTTGCCTCCTCTGGGACTCATCCCCACTCTAACATACCTGCCGGCGGTACCTTCAATCCAAACAGCATCCTTTTTCACACTCGTGTGCTTGCTTCAGCAACAAACTGATGGAACGTGGACCTGCCCAGGACATGACAGTCTGACCCAACTTAGTTCACTTTCCTGAAGTGAAAAGTTAGAGGCCTGACAGGCCAAGCAATTTGCCTGGGTCTCCCCAGCATGACGGAGGGGAAGTTGGGACCCCTTACTCTTTGCAATCCCCAAGGCCTTCTCTGAAAGATGACGTTTATGTACAAGTTGTTATACAAACCACAAGTGGCTTTGCAGATCAGTGCGTTTCTGACATAGATAATCAGGAACCACACACTCCTCCTTCCTTCAGCTTGGAGTAAAAACACGGGCTACACGATAGATGATGTTGATGACTCAATGACGCTGGTGAAGAATGCTGACATTGAAAACAGAGTAAATACTGAAAGAACAAACCCTGCGTCCTGTACATCTTCCTGAAGATCTGCCTGACTGCAGAATGGGTGAAGGTGGGCTGAGCTGGAAGGCAGGATCAAGTTTACAGACTCCTTTCCTACTAATCTTCAGCCAGGACTTGTTAACAGATGCATGAAAACTGTCTTTGCATTAGCCAGGGACCCAGTAGGGTTCATAAAGAAAATTTCAGTATTCTCCTTGAATAATGGGGATTCTTGCAGTCTTGTTAAATTTAATGGAAAGACGTGTTCTCATCTCTTACTCAAAACTCAAACTTCACAGACTCCAGCATCCCTGAACAGCTATTCTTTTTTTTTTTTTTGGTTCTTTTTCCTCTTTTCTTTTGTATCCACAGGTATACTTAAGACAAAAAGAAATCCTAACATATGAAAACTTAAGTGTGCGAACGTGGAAAACTGGGGATGACTTCTTAGGTTACAAATGGAAACTTTCACTTGCAATGAAACAAGGCAAGTTTCCTTTAAGTGCCAAGTTCAATGACTGCAAAATGTGGTTTCACTTGCATGCTGGCTCACCTGCTTTGAAGTAGCTGTGCCAAACTCTGCAGGGTCATCAAAGCAGAGGCAGGGCAGGAGTCACAAGCTGTAATTCCTTATCCCCATGTCCCTTATTTCTTCGGCTCATCCCCATACAACTGCGTCACAGATATAGCTAATCTGTTTCTGGGTAGTCTAGAATACAAGTGACGCCAGCCGTGGTGGGTGGACCTCACTGATTAGCAACCGGTGCTTGCACTTCTGTGAGAAGGAGGGTTCTGAGGTCGCATCTGCATTCAACAGAAGTCAGTCAAGTGACAGGTAATGTGAGACTTTAACCTTCCACAATAATAGTATCTTGCAAAATGACTACGTAGGCTGATTAAGATGGAAGACATCAACCATGTGAACTGCTTAGCAGTTCAGATAAAAGAGGGATTCTAAGACAAATACTTTCTTTTCCTCCAAAGTGATATTCAGGCCAAAAGCAAAAGAACGAATAGGCAGAAAAATGCTAGTTGCAAAGTTGGAAGGTATTATGAAGCAAACAGAGCAAACAGTGAAAAGTTGAGAAGGAAAACTTTTTTGTTTTTTAATATAAGGAAATAAGGAAGAAAGGTAAGTGGCTAAAGAAAGGAGAGAAAGGAGAAAAATCCACTATTCCACGGGAAATGGCACCTCTTATGAGTGAGGAAGTTTCAAAATGAGGCTCGTAACTTCAGTAGTAAAACAAAAATAAAGATAAAAAGGAAGAGTGTATTTTATTTGGCATTAAAAGATATTTAACTAGCTCGATCTACATTTTAAATGGTCTCTAAAGTGGATTGTTGCAAGCCTTCTCTAGAGGCACAGTTCTACATCACCACAGAGCCTATTCTTTCCTCCTCTCTTACTTTTAGTTTTCCACCAGCTTTTGCCTTCTATGGCTCCAATACTTTAATTTTCTTATGGCTGGATTCTTCTGAGACTGGTGATAACCTTGGCCTTAATGGTTACCCTGCACCTGCACTTTCTGCCAGGCTGTCTCCACTATTTCTAAAGAAACAGAATTCACTGGTTTTCAGTTCTACCCTTCTCACTGATTCTGCAAATCAGCACACCTCTCTGGGAAATAAATTTTTGACGGGTCCATTTTTGTTTGGGGATTGTGAGGAATATGATCGCCATGCCTAAACTGACAACTTTTCATTGACAAAAATAAGGGAAGCTCTCCTTTAAAAAACTGCATGTACCCACTGTAGGAACTCTTTCAGAATTTATGTTAAGAAAGAAAAAGGTTCGACACTGACAAAATAAAAAGGCAGAGACTAAAGAGGTATTATCATTTCCATCCGATAGATAAATAAATTAAGAAAAGAAAGACTGCCAAAAAAAAGGAAATGGAAAGTACCATCTTTTTCCAAAAGTGAAAAAAAAAGGAAGCTGATGATAGTTTAGATGAAACTACCTGAAAAAGAAAGACTAGACAACTTCTCTATTTCTCTAGACAACTTTTGTCCATCGCCTTTTAAGAACATCTCCAACATACACACATGCAGACCCCCAACTCTTAAAAAAAGGGGGGGCCTGAAATTTTAGTTGCACCACATGTGGTTTTCATTTGTGAAAAATGAACAAGCTGTTTGTGGTTAAACTGTCTAATCGCCTGTTATCAATCTAGCGCTGCATTCAAGATTTACAGGACCCATCAGCTTCTGTGCCACATTAGCTGCAAAGGGGGGAGGAGAGGAGGGGGAGGAGAGAGTTTATCCTGAGGAATAATACTTCCAGCGCAGCCACGCTCGCACTACATCTGGTTGTGCTGGTAGCGGCAGTTAAATTGAAATATTTCACAGCGTGTGTCAGAAACGTGCAGAATGGTAATTATGACAGATCTGATTAAGCCCGAGTGCCACACGCTCCCTGGCCAGCGCCGGTTGTGCAGGTGTGACCTTGTGCGTGCCTGCGTGTGTAAATAAAATTAATTACAAGCGAGAGGGTGAAGGCTCCGGTGACATCACAAAGCGGAGGAACTCCCAAGGGGGAGACCTAATGGAATATTTTCCCTCAGTCTAATAATACAGTTCATATTGACTTGAGGTAATTAGTGGGATCATTAAAGCAGTTTTCCCGGCGTATTTGGCTGCCTGATCAGATTAGTGAAAATGTTCTTCAGAACAAGCCCTGTGTGGTCTGCCAGAGAGGAGGAAATAAAAAGCAACAAAGCATATTTTGGAATGATAAGCAGCACTGGACTTGTACTCCAGGAAAAAAAAAAAAAAAGCCACACACACAGAACTCTCCACTCCTCTCTGGGGCTTTCAGATCTCACGGTCCTGTCCGTTTTCATTCTGCTATCCAACTTGTGTATTCCTAGACACATTCTCAACTATTTCTTTCATTTCTCTCTGCTACATCTGACTGCTCCATCGTGACGAGCCAGCCCAACACCTCAACAAATCTCTCTTAAACAAGGCAGGATGAAAACTGGGCAAGAGGCTCTTCAATGACTGCTTTGCCATTAACTGACCGGATGGGGCCATTGGGGGAAGAAAGAAAAGGAAAAAAAACAGAGGAGGGGGAAGAAAGCCCAAAGGGAGCCACGCCACTGAAGGTTCACCTGCTGAAGGAGAGTCCTCGCTTCTGCAGCCTACTGGAGAGGTGCACGTGCTTCTCTGCCTTCGGATCGCAAAGTGGGCTTTGGCACGGGCCAAAGTTGGGGCCAGTGTTCTTGAGTTGAGCAGAACGCAGGGCCCTCGTCAAGTAAAGGGCCATTTGTCTGAAACTAGTCTACTGAGCATGCTCTCGGCAGCCGCCGGGACGTGCCAAGCGCTGTCACAGATGGCAGGCTCTGACAGTTCCCATCCGCAGCGTCGGGACTCGGCAGTTCAGCAGAAGATCAGTGACATTCTGTCTCATTAGAACCACGCTAATTATCACAGCTAGTTTCAGGGGAAACCATGTGTTGCAATGGTCAATTTGAAGGAGTCTGTGCATCAACAAACTGGTAATAAGGATCAGACACCTTATTATACGACAGCATGCTGCCTATGATCTGATTTACAGGAGCAGAGGCGCCGAGGCGGCCGAGCAGGCGGGCGGGCTATGAGACTGTGCGCTTCAGCCCAGTTCCTGAAGCCTACGGGCTGAAAACGGGATCGCTTAAAGAGAAGAGAAGAGAAGAAAGCCACAAAAGGCCACTGGAATGGCTGAATCAAGAACTCAGAAGAGAATCCATTCTCCATGACCAGACAGCCAAACCAGATGAAGTCTCAGAAAAAGGACAACTTCATCTCTTTAGCAATCACACGGTGACATCGCCAGCAGATCGGAGCTTTTCTTTTTACAAGATATCTAATGACAAATTATAGAATGGCTATATGCCTATCAGACTCTAAAGTCTTCTTTAATATACATATTTTGTACATGCAGAGATAGATATTTACTTAGATATTTAAACGGGTGGTCTATGATTTAGCGGTGTCATTTTATCAGGCAAAAGAACAGCATGTATAAAAGCGTTACAACTACAGTTCTGGGAATGAATAATTTCAAAGGTTACTTTTTAAGGTACTAAAGGCCTTCTTTCAGCAGGGCCGAAAAATCCTACATCAGATTCATATTCCCAACGTAAGTTCTCCCATCTCTCTTTTAGGGCCTTTCACTGATGTGAAATTTTACCAGTGCAGTTTCTTCCAGAGCTATTTTTCTATTGTCATTTTGCATAAATGCATTTTCATAGCTCATTCATTTCACAGGGCCTTTATTTTCATTTCTCATATGAGGGAAAAAGAAGATAAAGCTAAAATAAAACCTACCTTTACTACCCAAGCCATAAAAGACAACTGGTGAGACTTTGAGAAAACACTTTGTCTTTTCACTTGGCAGTCTGTTAAAGAGCTCTATCAGTGCTATAATTACACACGAAGTTTCCTGAATAGCGCTCCGGTTGGAAATTCATTCCTGCTGAGAGTTAAAATCCCCCTGGTCTGGTCTATTCCCTGCTCCCATTTTGGAGCTACTGGAGCCTGTCCTTTAACTCTTCAACTGTCAGGCTAATTATATTGGGTTGGCCAGACAGTTCCGTTTGGGTGGAAAAAACCTGAACGAACTTTTTGGTCAACCCAACAGAAGGCTTCCAAAAAGAGGAACTTTCATAAGATATCCTGAGTCTACACTTTTCAACTTATATTACATTTTGGAACAAAGGTAGCCTTAGAATACAGTAGATTCTACAAATACATGCTTGGCATACTCATACCCTAGAATGCATCACACGCTGGCCTGCCTTGAAGGACCCGCTCTGGGGTCACCTTCCCCAAACTTCCCCACGTGCTCACCCTCTTTAGAGAGCTGGCTCGATAGTCACAAACTGCTTCTCTCCAAATCCTGAGTAAAAATTTTTTATGCCATTTTTTGAAAGCTGGAGAACTGGGCTTAATGAGTTATGATTATACTTGTTACAATGAACTTACTAAATGGGAGAATGAGGAACGTATATTTGCATGACTCCAGTTACTTAATCTTAAATTTTAGAAGAAAAGAAATTTTTAAAGGATTTTCAGGTGGCAATAAGATAACCAAAAAGCTTTGGTTTGACTTTCTGAAATAAACAATATCAAGTGTGTAAGGGGAAAACACCCCTTTACGTGATATTTCAGCCAAAAATATAATCAGCAGGTAAGTTTCTATTGAATAATTCTGAACCTACCTCTGTGATCAAACCCCAGATTAATTAAAATACATGCTTGTTTTTATAACATAGAAATGTGAAAAGAGCTCATATTCAGATTCACAAATATAGTTCTTAAAACACTGTATAACATAATCATGTGCCTTTAAACTGCTATATTATGTCAATGTTTATGCATTTAAAGCCTTAATTTCAGAAGTCCTGTTTAGCAATCAACTAGACTACAGCGGTCCCCAGCCCTTTTGTGATCATGGACTGGTTTTGTGGAAGAGGCTTCTTCCAGATTGGGGGAGGGGCTGGCTCCAGGACGATCCAAGTGCCTTACAGTCCATTCACTGTGCCCTGCATTCCTGCTATTATTACGTCAGTTCACCTCCCATGACCAGGCCTTAGACCCTGGAGGCTGGGGACCCCTAGAAACACAAAGACAGATGTACACTTTAGGAAACCAAGCCCATTCCCTGGTGGCCCCGTGCTCGAGACTCCATGCCCCGATGCAGTGGGCATGGGCTCCATCCCTGGCTGGGAGGGGGACTGCCACAAATATGCTATTGATACCATGTGTGAAATTGGTGACTAGCGAGAACACGCTGTACAGCGCAAGGAGCCCTGCTTAAAGCACTGTGGGCATCTAAACGGGATCCTTTATCCTTCTATACCATCATCAGCTGACTCACTACCATCATTCTTCTATCCACGAGAAAGGAACACAACATTATAAAGCAACTATACGCCAATAAAAAATTAATTTAAAAAATAAAAGCATAATTCAAGTAAAAAAAAAAAACAGAAGAGTCAATCCAATAGGGACCCCGGTACTTAGAAGGGACACTTAGAGGTCACACAGTGCGGGACACCACGACAGGAGATGGGCAAGGCTGCATGGCCTCGCCACACAGGCAGCACGGAGCCTCTCCAGTGCAGCCAGCTGGCGGGCCAGCACGTCCTGAGATGCTACGTGTTAGGCTGCCTTACTGCTCTCCTCCCCGCAAGCTTTCCTCATGCCTCCTCCTCCTCCCTGGAAGCTGGTCCAGGGAAACTGAACCTGTATCTCCTGAGGGTCTCCTCCCCACCAATAAAGATAAGTGAAGATAAAATAAGGCGATAGGTGGAGAAGGGCGGTTCCCTCCCTGGATCCTGGCTGCAGGCAACTCGTCAGCCCAAGGGACAGGGCTCTGGGGACACGGGGGAAAGGCTTTTCCACAGGCACGTGGCTCCAGAAATCAGGGGAATGGGCATGGGTCTCCTGCGGGTCTGAGACAGGAGGCTGCACAGGTGAAATCATGCTGCAGCAAAGCCTGTCACGAGAACATTCCAAAAGAGTGAGTCAGCATGGAGCTTCCAAGTGAGGTTTCCAGGAGAGCAATTTGATTCTCACAAAATAAAAGATGCCTTTGCTGACATGCTAGAATACAGAATGCATCTGGTATACAGAATGCACATGGTTATGTGATTTTTCTCCTGGATTTCAGCACTGTAGATTCCTATAACCAGCAATAAAAATGGTATTCTTAGCCCTATGCAGAGGAGTCTGCTGGGCTACTGTCTATGGAGTTGCAAAGAGTCGCTCACGACTTACTGACTAAACAACGAAGAGCAGCCCTATTTCCACCACCGATGATGTGTGATATGTCTTACTCGTATTTAAGGCATTCCAGTCACCATCTAAGAATTTCCAAATCCAAAGATACTTTTTTTTTTTTACCTACAAGCCCAATGAGCACGAAGGTGCTTCTTCACTCTTCCTTCTCTTTCCCATCCTACAGGTCTGACCATGACAAGCGTGTCTGAAAAGTAGGTGAAAGAGTGCAAGAGGCTTTGAATTATTTGGTTGCTTTAACTGGCATGCTATTTTCACAGAGGCAGAAATTCTTTTTTTAGTGCGAAAAACCACATCCATTCACCAGTCAAAGCTGTTGCAGCCAAAGTGTCCAGTAACTTGCCAGGACCGGTGGGTAGACTGCTAGCAATTCTACTGGAAGCATGTTGGGTCAACTAGAATTTCCATCATCTGACTGCTTTACCTAAAAGAAATACCCTGTTCAGTAGAGCACCAGGGAGAAATCACTTTCTAAGTGCAAGAGGGGATGCAGCTGCACAGTGAAAGCCCTTCACTCCACCAGCATTCCTGCATCTGCAAGCCCCACCTCTGCAAACACGAAAATCAATGTAACAACTCAACGTACACGGCAAGGCCTACAGCACTGCTAATGTCCCCTTGCTGGACACACACCTTAAGCCTCAGAGCTCTCAGGGGGTTCGCCGTGGAATAAAATTAGATTCCAACATCTGCCACCATTAAGGAAAGAATTCCACTTCCACCTCCCATATGAAAACACTCCAGCCACTGAACAGCAACTGAACCTCGACACTGTAATGGTTATTACCCAAATCAGCTATTTTTTTAACAGTAAAATTAGCGAATTCTGCTCCTATAATTATTTGAATGTTATCAGACTAAATGTTTGATAAAATTTCAGTATGATTCACTTGGAAAAAAAAAGCGGCTCCTTATCTGAATACCCAGAATATAAAGCGTATTCATTTGTAGCTATTCGCATTCTGTTTAAAGCATATCATCCTTTTAAGTTTGCATTAGCCTGCTTTCCTACCCAAGCACAAAAAGTAGCCTCCTTCAGTCTGCACCTGCATATTTTACCCAGACAGTTCTATTAGAGTTAAAAACAATCTCATTTCTATTACTCACCGAAGAGAAAATGTAATGCATGTGCAATGGGGGGATCTGCAGAGTTGGTTTCTTTTCCCGAAAACACTCTGGTGCATTAGTCATAGCAGACCACAGTTACTACATACCTGGCTCCACAACTTTCTAGGGCTGTGCTATCTTTTAAAAGAATTCTGCTGCCTGCCATTGAGGCAACCTACCTAAAGCTTTACCTTGCAAAATGAAAGGTATCTGAGATACACAAATAGGAAATAAGTAAGTCACTCTGTGTGAAGGTCTGAGACTCTGGCTTAACACATTACAAGCCATTATCTGTTTGTGTTACAGTGTTGTAAATTTCAATGCTTTTCCATGTGCAGGACAGGATAAGACCCCTCCCATCTTCCAGTGCTTTAATGCCAGTGACAGAGCCAGGATCACACGGACCCCTCTGAGTTCTCACCAGGCACCCCTAGCTGCAACTCCAGCCCCAACCAGGCATGAAGAAGCTCGGGTTCAGAGAACCCTCCGATGGCGAGAACCCATAATCCATGACGATGCCAACGGAGACAGGAAAGCCCCCACCATTTCGACCACTGATTAGCTCAGCATCCCGAATTCCTCTTTCCTGGAAGAGGGGAGCTAATTGTGGTCCTGGATGCTACCTGGAACCTGAGAAGACACTAAAACAGTGATGGGGAGAACTTGGGGTTGGCGCTCCTACTTGTAGTCAGGTGAGCCTCGTGTGTAAAAAGAGTAAATCGGTGTTACAGCTCATAGGGTTACTGAGAACTAAACGCAGGCAACGTATAGTACATGCTGGGGTCTAGCACAAAAAAGGTGAATGTTAATGCCAACAGAGAGAATCAGGGCCGGACACAGAAGCGGACCAGCCTGAATGGGCTGACACAGGACAGCCTCCAGCCCTTCCCTCGGAACCTGGTGGGGCCGGCATGCTGACGGCCTCGGCAAGTGCCCCCAAAGCATGGGCAACTCACAACTTGAGGATTCCGACCACGCGACAGGTCGGTCTCATCTGAAGATTTTTGTTTGTTTCGGTTTGTATTCCAGTTTTTATATTTCCTTCACATAAACCATGGCAAGAGAACATGGCCCGTCAATGACTACCTGCCCTTGTGAAGTCAGGCTTCCTCTCTCAGTGATGCATACTGTTTTTGGATGGTCTTATTTTTCAGCAATCATCAACCTTTAGATTTTCATGAAGAGGGTAGCAAACATCTCAACTGAAGAACGAAGAGAAAGTGACAAAAATGCTTTTTAATGAAGTTCCAGTAAATCAGTAGTTGGGAACTGCGATGTGAGGGGATGAAAATTAACAGTCTGTTGGACCCCAACAGTCCACAGTGGGCCCCTTGGATTCTCTTTCAACCAGTACTGAGAAGATGAGCCACCAGCTTTGGGGGTTCCAGGGAACACTTCATCATGGCAGGTACACAGAAGCTGCAACTGACATGGTCGAAAGTGATTCACGGGGAGCTTTTTAGGACAGGGACACAAAGCAAGGATGCTCAACCCTGCCCAGAACATCACTCACGTGACATTATCAACCCATTGCTACCACTGTCCCTTGGACTGCAGAGAGCCAACCAGTCCATCCTCAGGGAGACCAGTCCTGAATATTCACTGGCAAGACTGACACTGCAGCCAAAACTCCAGTACTGTGGCCACCTGACGCGGAGGGCTGGCTCATCTGAAAAGACCCTGATGCTGGGAGGGATTGTGGTCAGGAGGAGAAGGGGGCGCCAGAAGATGAGATGGTTTGGTGGCATCACTGACTCAACGGCATAGGTTTGGGTGAACTCCGGGAGTTGGTGATGGACAGGGAGGCCTGGCGTGCTGCAATTCATGGGGTTGCAAAGAGTCGGACACGACTGAGCGACTGAACTGAACTGAACCACTGTCTGAATAGCTCCAAAATCAGAAACTCAGCTTAGGCAGGCAGAATTGGGGTACCGTTTAAAAGAAAGGAAGAATGAAGGCAGCTGAAACACTGCTAGTCAGGAGATATGCTTTCGTAAGACAGGAAACGGGGCGGCGGGTGCAGGGGGGCCGGGACAGGGAGTGAATGACAGGTGCCCACTTACCAGAAAGCTTTAAGATCTGTTTCTGCTTGTGGGTTTTAAGGCTGCCCCTTACTGCAATAATGCATGTGTAGTTTCTATGTTTATCTATTTTGCAGATTTGGGGAACGTGTTTGGCCTTATAAGAAGACAGTCTGTTAGCCTTGATAATTTAATCGGAAAGGTCAGAAGAGCTGTATAATCACAGAAAAAGGTAGGACAAAATACGCTGAACTAGGAGATCCTCATCCTAATTTTACTAAATAGCAAGAAGGTGCAGGGAGGGTGGGTGAGGGGCAGCGTGCACAGGACATTGCTCCTTGACGCCGAGTCTTGGCATGTAAATGAAGACATCTGAAGACGCACACAGGTTTGAAGCGGCTCTAACATTCTATCATAATTAGAAACATTTCAAGAGCCCTGTAATTTCCAATCAAAATTACAGTAATTTCCGATATACAAGCCATGATTCATGACAGAATTTTACATTCCATGAGAGATTACGGTGGCCTGATGTATGCCACGCCGGGTACGGCACTAACATAAACAATTCAGTTTAATGTTTAAACAGCACTTGATGTTTAGAATCTCACAATAAAAGAAACATATTATTGTAGAAATTATCACTTTGACAGTGATTGAAGGGTAGGCAGGCATGTGGCCTATAAAGCTATAATTTTTACAGTCCACAGCTTGAGTTTAACCATTTTTATATAACATTTCCAAGATACCCCTTAAGTATTTCAGCCAGCCTATAACTTAAACAAGAATAACCTCTTCTCAAGCAAAACTCCCATCAAGGACCACTATTAATGTTGCTAGAGTAAAATTCCAGAAAAAGCTAATGATAAAAGTACTATATTACATTGTAAGTACATCACATTGTAAGTAAGTCTCAGGATGGTATAATCTTGTCAGAAGTTGACAGCAGCCAGGCTATTTTAAAAAGGAGAGTTCGCTAATGATAATGAAATGCGTTTGTCTAAAATTTCTTTGACTGCCTCTCAATATCACTTGGATTGTGTTATCAAGTGAAGTGAAAGTCGCTCAGTCGTGTCCGACTCTTGGCGACCCCACGGTCTACACGGTCCATGGGATTCTCCAGCCGGAATACTGGAGCGGGCAGCCTTTCCCTTCTCCAGGGGATCTTCCCAACCCAGGGATCGGGATCTTTCTGCAAAGAGGAAAAGACTTCAGCATTCTTCCGGTCCTTTACAAAGTATTCCTGCCTTTGAACAAGAGCTTGAAGATAACTGTGAATTTGTTCATGTAGATGGCCCTACATTTGATAAACTTAAATTCCCAATTTATAACAATCACGCTGATAAAAGACTGCATTATCTATCCTTTTTTACGTCATCTTGTAGATATTTGTAATTTTTCCAAATTCAACTGTATTCAGAATTGAATGATTCAGAAGATGTAGACAATAACTATAATCAAAATTGTGTACCATATATCATATGCAGGGTCTAAAAGATTTAGACCGTTTTTCTAACTGTAATTAAATCTGTGTCATATATATGCACATAATTATTAATATGCAAAGACAGATCTGTATGTGCTGAGTCTGCTTTAGTAAGCGCACCCAACGGTGGTAGACGCCACAGCTGGGACACAAATGATCCACAGTATTTTACCATATTTACAGTATTTTAGGATGGAAACCAAGGTCACCCAAGTGCCAATGAAATAATAATAACTCAAGTTATTTGCTCCACTACAATAGACCAGATGGAGAAACCTCCTACACACTACAATACTCTTCTGGAAACAACTATTAACTGACTGAGGGATTTGCTGAGAAATCTGTGATTTGGACGACGGCTGCTGGAGGAAACACGATCGAGGATGTATTACCTGAATCTGAACCCTGTCTCACCCCAGAGCTGTCAACATGCCGGGAGACCGTGGCCTCCCGGGGACACAGTTCAACTGCAGACAGACCCTCCTGTGGATGCACTTTCACAGGCACCGCAGACCAACAGTCTGCACGCCGAGCAGAGGCGCTTACCTGGCTTTTGGTAGCTGCCACCTTTGCAAACAGAGCTTGGGAAACTTTAGCACGCTTCATTTCCTGCTGAATCTCGTCGTAAATGGAAGCATTAATGTTCATGGTATTGTTCTCTGGTTTCCCATTCCTCTCAGTGGCAATAGTAGCTGTTTTCACCTACAAAACATTTTGAACATGCCTGTCATTTACCATTGGCCAAATTGTTTTGAAGCTTCTCAGGCTCAGCATCCAAACTGGACATTGTTGCTCCTTTTATGATCAAGGTGACCAACAGGGCGGTCATTCAACATTAGTTATTAGCTGGAGATCAGACTGCTTAAGGTAAGGAAGTCATGTTGTCACAGGTGATTGCATCTGTGATATGACAGCAACTGCCAGCTGACAAGCAGGAATTATAACGCCATAAAGTAAGTTTTCTGGAAAGCGGAATACTTTCAAAGACTTGAAAACCCTCAACTAATTGTTACCCAATTACCATCCACTGCGATTCTAACAAAGGAAATTCACAATTAAAACGGTAATGCACAGTGCTGTATCTTTGTTGGGTACCTGATGCCTAATAGACAATCGCACCACTAATAGCTATTATATACTATGGCCTTTTTAATTTTAGACTCTTTTTTTATGCCTTTTCCACTTATGTTTCATTTAAAAATCTTCCATAACAAAGCCATTTGCAGAGCTGCATATTTAAATCTTCTATCCATCCATGAAACAGGTAGAGTGCCTTGCTTAATTATCATAAAGGTGGTTGCATTTTACAAGTGCACGTCCAAGCTGTTCCGTGTAATTACTTCATTGCTTCCTGGCACCCCTGTATAAATATTTCCTTTTAACTTGTGGAACCAGACAATAAGAAAATATTTTACAATATTTAATAGAACATGACTGCAAGTCACACAAAATATATTCAAACTATATAATCTTGACTGAGGAATCAATATCAATCCCTTTGGTAAAAATGATAAGCAGATATCACCAGAAAAATGACAAAAAAATTTAGGGGGGAATCAACCTCTAAATTTACTGATATCACAATCTTTTTTAAAACTTAAAAAGCAATCCTTAATACTTTAAATCATTAAAATAAAAATTTGACTTTTATTACGCAGTTACAGGAACCAGCCTGGGACATGCACATATGAACCATGTAGCTGCTTTTTAACTGGGAAGCTGATGAAAACGTAAATGAAAAGTTACTGGAGATGCAGGACCATGTTGTTCCCAACAACAGGACTCACGGAAACCACTTTTCTTAGTGCCCTTTACAGAGTCCAGATTCCGTTCTCTGCAAACTAACCATCTTGGACCTTTCCTCTCAGCTACTATGAACAGTAGAAACTGAAGCTCACTTTATGATAAACAAATAATTTGGAGCCCTAGAGGACATATTCTCCCAAACAGCAAGACTTCTAATCCTTATTCCACCTTGCCCCCAAATATTTGGTATCAAAAAAGGGGCAGAATTAATTATGCAATCTAATTCCCTGCAATTAGAAAGTCAAGATCAGCTTGCTTTAAAACTGATGCCACCCGACGCCCTTTCTAACTCGCAGCCAGTTAGCAAGATAACTCACCTCTGGAGGGTGTGGCTGGACTCTCCTACCTGGACACCAGCCTTGGGAGCTCAGAAACAAGGATGCTGGGAAATGGCTGGACGGCAACCCGGGGAGGAGCCAGGGCCCATCGGCATCAGAGATGGCAGGAGGCTGGACTCACAGGTGCCCCTGCCAGCTCTGGGGCTCCAGTGAACAGGGGCACTCAGGGAGACAGTTAAGGACTGAGGCCACCAAGCATAGGCACCGGCTTTGAAGAAATAATCTGCTAAACACCACTTTAGGAGCCAGAAGAGTTACCGCATTACCATAAATTGCCTACAAAGTTGCTTTGGTGAGATTCACAACTTTGCTCTGGGGTGGTCTTGCCTTGAGGGAGGATAGATTTGATCACCCCATGGGGTCCCTTTTAATACCTATTTTTCTCACTGCTTAAATGAAAGAGAAAAGAAAAGCCATTTCAATCGCTTTGAACACTGAATGTTATGGAAAAGGAGGCATGGAGTCCAGTGCATTGGAAGAAATAGTTCCCGGGTAATGATCTGCTTAGCAGTTGTTAAGAGGGCAGGCTTTGGAAACTTGGGAGTTGCAGTGTGTTTTCTAAGTAATTTTCATTCTTCTGTAAAAATGATGCTTGAGAGTTTATCTTCGAGGTGGGCTATAATCATTTGTTTCAACCTTGTGATTTTGGCTTCTAAAATTTTCTTTGGTTTAATTTTTTTTAATAAAGCAATTGACACTTGAATCAACAAGCAAACATTTTAAATTATTTACAAAAAAAAAAAATCAAATAACCATTTCCTAGCAGCTAACAGTCAAAAGTGGAAAAGAAGAACATGAAACATTTTTTTTTTAAAGTGAGAGCAGTAACTTTAAAAAATATTAACGAACTGTATTACTCATTTTAAAAATATTTAGAAAAGCTCTTCTTTATCATCTTGTTGGCTCGGATAGGCATCTTATCAGAGATAAGCTATTAGAATTCTGGAATCACATTTTTTTCCCTAAACACAAGCTATTGCTTAAGGGGAACTGACTTGGACAGCTTTTCAAAAATATGAAAGCTGAAATTTTTTCCCCAGGTAAAAATGGAAACAAAAATCTTTTATACCTCACTCTACTAAGTACTATTTTAGTTTAGCACAAAAAAAATCTTCTTTAATCCTGGTTTAGCTTTTAATATTATATCACACATTAAAATTCATAAAGTAGCTCATTCCAGGCAAAACAAACTACTCTCCAGCTCTCCTCCGCAAATAGCACAGGAGGTAAAATAAAGGCAGTTGCTTTCTGAATAGCTTTTATCAAGGTAGCGCACACCACTCCATCATTACAGAGGCGCCGGGGAAGGAGTTAAGAAGGAGCCTTCTGCTCTTCCCCTTCCACATGGGGGCAGGGTGCGGCGGCGCGAGGGCCTGCTTTTGATTTCACTGAAATTGTGCAGCAGAACACAAATGTCCCGTGAAGGTTTCTCTTTTTTCGCTCCTTTACACACTGCTGAATTCCTCAAGCTGTCCTAGGCATGCATGCCACATGTGCTATACACAGAGTGGACGCTACCGGGGTCGCCCTTGGCACGGGGGAAGCGCCTGTGAGCATGCACCGCACACACGCACGAGGGTGAGCACGCACACAAGTCAAAGTCTGCTGCAGTTCTAATAATAATTATGATAATGAGAGAAACCGACCTTGGCTGTTCATTATAAGCTGGGCACTGGGTTAAGGCCCGTTCACCTGCATAAGAGCCCTGAGCAGCTTAATACTAACGTTCTCTTACTGCTCTGGTTTTAAATTGAGAAAACTAACAGAGGTTGAGCCACGTCATCTGTCCACCCAGCAAGGCTGAGGACTGAGCTTGGGGTCTAACAGCAATGTTCTTAGAAACACCGCAGTTCACTGGAGGGGCATTCCATAGGACTTCTTTATGTGGAAAAATTCTTACTTTTTAAGACATAATGCACCTGCTTTTTGGTGGCCCTTTGCTAAATCTAGCTCATGAATGTCTAATTTTTAGTAGCGAATGCTTTTACCATTAGTTTAAAAAATCCAATCTAAATTTATTTTTCAAGTTAGGCAAACTATAAATGTTTTCTAAGTAATGTTACGTAAGGCATGTGCTATTTTGAGGAATTCCTATTGGTGACAGAAAATAGCCTCCATTTTCAAATTTGTATATATTAACACTGTTTGGAGTATCATGGCTCTATCCTTTTATGCTTCCTTTTGTAGAAAAAATATTGGTTATTTTCTAAATATGGACTTTTCAAAAGTCCTCTAGCTTTTAAAAGATGACTATTAAGGAGAAGTATTTTCCAAGCACATATGTGATCTTAACATAAAGCTGGTCAAGCGATTCATAATAAAACTTTTATCAAGTGTGAAGTTCCTGCCCATAACTAATGTTTTCTTATATTATAGAAGAATTTGTTGTAAAAAGCTAGAAGGGTGAAGCCACCAGATCAAGTTAATTACACTGTCTACTGTGTCTATCAACTTCATGCACTTGTAAAACAACACTATAAAATATCACATCTTACTTCAGAAGAACCCGAAGAATTCCTTAAAGACACGTTAAAAAAATAGGAAAATTATATAATTTAAGTAAAAGTTAAAACTTGATAATTATAGGCTTTTGAACAGTCCTTAAGAAGACAGCAGATGCTAATTTAACTTCAAACGTCATGTATCTTAAAACACACAAATAAATCCATAGTGAGGGCACATCTAAACAAACCACCAACTTAAAATGGCTCTGTTTGGTGGAACAGACAACTCCCAGAAAGTAACAGTTAATTACTACTAATAAAATTCATCTCGTAAACTCATCTGAAAAATTTGCCAAGTGATAGAAAAGAAACCTCTCAGATCAGGGGGCTTTGGAGGGACTGGTGTCTCCCAGATATTCCTTCTATCAAAGTGGCTCTTTCCTCTACAATCTCAGAAACACCCACTGTCAACGTCTTCCAAAGCAGATCCTCTGTCAAATGGTCAATTTCGTCAGGACAACGTTCTCATCTGTGTTCTTGCTTCTTAGCTGGTAACACAGATTCTCATCCTCTATGACAAACAGAGTCTCCAGGTTCCATCTCCTCCTCTCTAAACCGTGTTCTCAGGACGTGGCTTGCGGCAGGAGCAAGAACAGCAGGCTGGCCAGAGGCTGTGAGAACGAAGTCTGTGGCTCTTGTCATCTTTCTCCCACCAGAAGGCTGGTGCGAGAACTCCAGGAATTCCTGTACATGAAGGCGCTCAGAAAATCGTGAATCACGCATCCTTTTTTGTGGGTCGGGGGGATGTGGACCACTTTTAAAGTCTTCACTGAACATGTTACAATATTGCTTCTGTTTCATGCTTCGGTTTTTTTGACCACAAGGCAAGCGGGATCGTCTTAGCTCCCAGACCAGGGATCGAATCCATACCCTATGCATCGGAAGGGACTGCTATGGAAGTCCCATGGTATCTGCATTTCTTGAATTAGAATACATACACTGTGAAAATATACTTTCAACAAAGCTCCTGGCATGGCTACCTCTCTGAAGTCTGATGGACAGGGGTGCACAGGGCCATCTCACCAAAGCGAGGCCAGCCAAGAGCCTCTGCGGAATGGTCCAAGCCTTCCCTAGGGGAGGCTCTCCTGGGAGTAAAGGCTGGGGCCTGGGGAAGCCCCTTCCTGCTGATGATTAGAATCCGAGCACCTTCATGGGTTAGGTCCTCAGTCTGGTACAAGTCAGGAACTTCCAATCATCCGCTATATGACCTACATTCCCCAGGGAAGGAGCTGGAAGAGGCTCCATTCTCTCGTCAGGGGCCCTGGGTCTCTGTGAGCCACAAGGGACCTCTGCCTGCAACAGGCAGTTCTTTAGAAACAAAGCCTGTCCGGGTCCAATGCAAGCCAAAGACTTGTCTCAAAATAGCTTTCGAGTATCTTCACTTGGGGAGAAAAGAAACGCACAGTGATTTCATACAGACTCCTCTCTGGCAAAACAAAAAATGTAAAGAGACAGAATTCTGCCGTCCTTTTCTGATCTGTGGTTTCATCCTTTCCTCCCATTTTAGTCATTTGTAAAGTACGTGAAAGCCTCACATGTGGTACTGGCTGCATTTCAGCTGCTCCAAGACAGTACTAACTCAACCACTCTATCACCTGCTTTTCTAAATCCAAAGTTCTCATTCTACACTGACAATACATTTCATACACTAAAAATTCCCCCAGATCTAATTCATTGCATCACTGCCAAAGGGTAAGAGGTGAAGAAACTGGCTGAGAGGTCTGGTATGACAGAATCAGGGAGTGAGCAGGGACACACAGTGAGGCACATAAGATGCCTTGAAGATTTACATGAAGCAGTGAAATAAAATTATTCACACATATCAGAATCATTTCAGAGTTTTGTTAGATGGACAATCAGTTCAGTTCAGTTGCTCAGTCGTGTCCGACTCTTTGCGACCCCATGCATTGCAGCACACCAGGCCTCTCTGTCCATTACCAACTCCCGGAGTTACTATTGTGCAAATAAAAACTTTTTTCTTTGAAAGATCTTCATTAAGACTCTCCTTTCCAAGTACATTCATCACTGGCTAAATATCCAGGCTAAAAGGCCTAGTCTCAACTCTTCTCGAGAACTAACACATCAGCTGAGGGTGGCTCAACCAGTTCGTCAGGAACTCAGGACAAAATAAATCATAGTTTCTAACCCAACTTGTCATCAAAGACAGTCTCTAGATACACATATATATACACAGAGGCAAGCAACCTGAGTATCTTACAAGTATTCCAAAATAAGTATCACAATTAAGAATTAATCTTACTCTGGCTAAAGAAAACAGTTGATGAATAAGGAGAGCAGACTCACATTTGAAAAGCAAATAAAGGTATTAAAACCCTAGAAGACAAAAGCTGTATTAGGGAACTACTACGCCAAATACTTGAGCAAATTTAAAAAAAAGAAGAAGAAGAAAGAAACTCAACAATTAAATTCACCCTGGTCTTAAATAAGTCCTTCTTTTGCTAGTACTGCAGATTAAGTGATAAGTACAATAACTGCCCAGAGGCCTTCCAATGATGACTACAGCAGCGAAATTAATGCTGGTACGTAAATTAACTCTGAACTGAGTGTTCAATCAAGTCCAAAGGAGAGTAGTTTTTGTTTAATCACTCTTACAAATGTCATATATGTATATAAAGAGTTCCTTGCTCTTATTTATAAGGAGTGTTTTAGAGAAGCCTTGACAGATCAAATTCAATACATGTATATGCAGGAGATGGGTATGTATGAGTGTACATGGGAGCCATTCTTTTCTGTAGAGACATATGTCTTTCCTGCTCACAATTAGAGCAACGCCTTCCTTACTCTGCTCCTACAGACATCGGGACCAAATTGATTTTCACTGAATAAAACGGAGAAATTGGACTTTTGTGACGTTTCTAAAAAGTAATCATCTCAGAACATCACAATATGCAGCTTAAGACCCTCCACAAGTGGCTGTATATTATGTCTATTTCTCATTTATGGAGTTTCTGTGGCAGTTTCATCTCTAGTGTTAAATGAACTTTATATCTATACTTGGAAATGAATGGTTATTTTTTACTATGGATGAAATTAACATTAAGAGATAATTTCGTTATGACATTATGTTACATAAGTACTTTAAATTAGTATTCCATATTCACTTTTTGTCATTTTAGTTGACCTTATTTTTAAGAACTGCACAAAACACAAATGTGTAAGAAATACACTTCCTTGAAGATTTTAAATCTAATCCACTCTCATGCTTATATCTAATAGTTTGTGCTGAAATTAACTTCTTGAATTTTTATGATAGTTATAAGGCCACCTTTTAAACTTGATTTAAAAAATAATCAAGGAAGCTGACTTTTCTAAGAAGTGCAAAAATGTAGAAAATACAGAATGTGCCCATTTCTGGGAATATGGATGGAATTCCTTATCAGTCCATTTAAAGCTGCCTTTAAGGATTGTATTAAACTTAATTATGAAAGATTACAAACGAGATGATGTGTAATTGGTACCAGCTGCAGTTTGTATTGGAAAGCATAAATACAAATGGAATTATTTATTTATTTTTATTTACTATTCAAATGGTGGTTCTAAAACTGGTAGGGATAAAATGGACTTCATTACATTTTCCTATTGAGTTTAAAACACTTTTTTACTTAATAGTAGTACGGCCAAATATCCCATTTAAAGGTCACTTTTCACCCCCAAAATGAAGCTACGGAAAGTGATTTTTCCCATCTAATTAGTACCTTATTGTTTTTAAACCAGAGTTAGTGAGTTCAGACTAAATTCTCCTCAAGCAACTATGAATTACTGCTTCTTAAAAAATCTCCCTAAGCATCTATCTTTCTATTTTCTTATTGAGAGTCTTCCTTAGCGCTTTTTTTTTTTTTTAAACAAAAACAGCAGCAAAAGATGAGGAGGAAAACGCGCCTCACCTGGGGAGGGCGGCTGGGCGGTGTGCTTATCAGGGGGGCAGGACCCATCGCTGAGGCCGCATTCAGGCTCCTCTCCCTTTCATCCTGGTAAATTCGATCTCTCTCAGCTTCCGGTAACTGCAAGAAATTCTGCATAGCCCGAAGGTTCACCAGCAAAGACTGGGACGCAGTCTTGGGGTCCTCTTCCTTTCGGAGGATTTCTGAAAGCAAGCCCTGCAGGGAACGAACGGCACAGGGTGAGCGGGTCCCTGCCGCCCGTGGGGATGCCTGCCTTTTCGTCTCCACTCTGCTCGGGAAAATGAACAGTCAGAAGCATCAGTTCTGCATAGGAATATATTAGTTACAATTGAAGTGGTGGAGAAGCGAGCCTCAATCGTGCTCTTAATTTCATTAAGCGTCTGCTTTACACATAACATAAACTGCAACTGCCTAACTGGTCTCCTTCCTTTGAGCAGCTTAACTTGCCATGAAATCTTGCACAGAGTGAGGACGGAGGCCAGTTAGGAATGAATGAAATGCTCACAGTGCGACAGCACGGAACTGTGCGGCTCTCAAGCTGCCTACACAGAGGCCGCGGAGCGCCAACAGCCCCACGCGCAGAGACGCAAAGCCACCGCGCGCGGCTGCAAAGCAAAGGCGCGACAGCGAACCGCAGCACACTAGGGAAGAGCACCACTAAGCCACCGCCTAAGACGGGCACGGGCTTTCAGAGGCGAGAATTTTACGGTCTTCCTTGGTTTTCAAACGACTGGAGTCAATGACAAGTGATTCTATTCACCCTTAAGCAAACTATCCTGACAACCCCCAAGGCCTGCTATACACCACCCAGGAACAGGCTGAAATTCAGAACTTCACAAACCACCCTTTACATGAGATACATAACCCCCTTCCCACATTGCAAAATACCATCGTAGTACGCCATGAGAAAGAATACTGTCAAATTCGGTAATAATCCCATTTCTTGAGGAATATTTTTATTAGTGCTAGAAGAAATGCACTAACCATTATCATGAACGCCTTTTGGGTGCTCCTCCCAAGTAACAGCACTGTCAACTACTTAATTTGTGGAAGAATGGTTTTTTTTTTTAAGTGGGTGGTTTTCCACAATTCTCTTTAAAGGAGTATATGAAATACAAGATTAGAAACATTTCCTACCCATTTGGTAAGGGCTGAGCAGCCCTCACCTCCTCAGTCTTCTACATAAAATAATGCATGGAATGCCAAGTCATGTTGCCCTCCTACCTTTCAGTTTATCACAATATGGCTCAGGATAAAATGTTGTCAAGACCTCTTTATAGTGTGCAAATTTCACTTTCTGATAACCCTGAAAAAATGACGATGGGGTACATCTGGGACAGGGAGGTAGAGTGTCAAAACCACCAAGCCCCAGGGTTAAACACTGGGGTTTTTTCATGGTTTTCCTGGAAGCACAAACCTGGTTTTGCTCCCAATTCCTCAGGGCTAATGTGGCCTATTGCCTCAAGATAACAGTTGGGAACATACAATATAAAAGTGGTGTCCACTTTAAAAATGATCTGTACACTGCTGTTAAAAAGAACCTCCCACAGGCTCAGAGGGCTCAGGAGTTCATTCTGCTTTCTCACTTGGTCCACACAAGGGAAGCCAGCTTCAGCCTAAGAAAGGTGCCCAAAGGATGAAGAGTGTCTGTCCTTTCATTCACGATACTGACAGGTAATGTTGCAACTGTGTTTACACAAAAGCAAAACATCCAGTCAATTTAACTAAAATCTAGTCCAACAGGCAGTCAATCACCCAGCTATTTAATCTGCACAAGACCAACTAAGTAGATTGACTAGGATTTTGACATGTCATGTTGAAATCAAAAAATGCAGGTCTCAGAAACAATCTTTAAAATAGGTGTTTAAAAAAAAAAAAAAAAGTCCCTGCTCTCCAATCTTGCCCACCAAATGGGGATTAAAAATTTTAAAGATAAGAAAAGATGTCCTTGGCAAAGCAGTGTATCTTAACCATAGGGAAAGAGATATTAACATATAGTACGTATAAATACAATGTTATAAATTCCTCAAGCAGAATAATCTAATACCGTTTAATATTATCTCAGAACAATGCCTGCCACATGTTTGAAAAATATTTATTAAATGGATTATGTGTATTTGGAGCATAAAAGGAAAAAAATTACAAACAGGTGACAGAAAGTTAAGAACAAGTTATGCTCCCCATGGGAAAATTCTAATGGTGATTATTAATTTACTCAAAGTAAGCCTACAATGCAAAGTTATGTGGCACTCTGTAAGATGCTTATATGCAGTAACTGTTCAGGAATGTAAGGAGATTCTGTGGCAACATGGATGGACCTAGATATCACACCAAGTGAAGTCTGACAAAGCTAACACTGCCTGACACCGCTCATATGTGGGGTCTAAAGGTGACAGAAAGGAGCTCAGTTACAAAGCAGAAACAGACTCGGAGACGCGGAAAGCACACTCACCAAAGAGCAAGGAGGAAGGGGCGAGTTAGGAGCAGGATTCGTGCACACACGTCGCCACAGATGAATGGCGTCTATTAAGCCGACTGCAAGGAGCCAGGGCACGGCACAGCGAACGAGCCCCAGCACGCGACAGGAGGGGGAAGAGCCTGAAAGAGCGTCCGCACACACCCGTGCACACGCCCGTGCACACACCCGTGCACACGCGCGCACGCGCACGCGCAGAACCTGCATCGCCGCGCCGCCAGTCTCGGCACACGCAGCACCATCACCCGACCGGAGCGCAGAAAACAGCCGTAGCTCAAGAGAGACCCTAGACACACTGAGCATGCCGTTGTACTCGGGAAATCTGAAACCAGACATCCAGGGATCTCAACAAAATATCCTTTCTTTCCACTAGAGAACGGCGGTGAGAACACCAACACGGAGGAAATGCAGAACGGCGTCAAGCCTTGTTAACGCGAGACTGACGCATCCCTGGAGAGCTTAAAGTAACAGCGGGCCACCTGGGAGAGGATCTAGAAATTTCTCTAGCCACACTCTGAGGTTGGCATGGTGTCTCACTTGAGCATACCAAGTGTTTTCGGGGCAAAGCATTTTATTTTCCCTTAATTATTCTAACAAGAGCAAGAGCAGGTTTTCTGCTGGGATGTGTTGGGAGGGTCTAGACTGAGGTCTCAAATCCTGGGAGATTCCAAGAGCTCTAAAGCAGCCAGTGAAGGCAGTCTCAGGTGTTTTACAAAACCTTCGGGTTTTTTTTTTTTTCTGTTTTTTTTTTTTTTTTGGCCCAGGCTTTCAATGAGGGGAGTGCCCCCTGGTGGAAATGCTTGAAAATATTATTAGAAAATGTTTTGATTAGAATGTGTTAATTACTTTCCAGAAAATGACGTCACTTGAGAAAATTCTGGACGCAAAATGAGTGCCATGAGAGTTACGATTTGGGAATGTACGTTTGGGTCCTGTTCAGGCTGCTGTGGCTTGAGCAGCTGCATTTATGAATCCAAGACGCATATGGTTTGGCTTCCTGTTTCTCATGGTTGAAAATCTAGCTCAGATTGTCACATTAGGTCAAGATCATTTGTAGTAATCCCCCATGGTGGAAAGCAAGAAAGATCTTGTATCGAAACTCTTCTTCATGTTAAAAATACAGCATCTCACGGTCATCGTGTGCCATGCTATCGCTGACCAAAGTTCATCAATATTGTGCCCTACAGGTGCTCAAGAAATTTGTTGAACAAAATTAAAATCATCAGTCATTCGTGTTTCCAAAAAGAACCTGGATTTTGTATGTTACACAGTGAGTGACCAGCGCCTCCTGGATGTCAATTTCATGGGAAACGAGAAGCTCCCTCTCATTGTACTCTGCGCCGTCAAATCGTCCAGCATGTGCTCTGTACGTGGAAACATGAAACTATTCTGCGTAGTCATTCCACGACAGTTGTGAGAATTCTGTTTCCCATTAAACAGTGAACTTGCCGATGAATTCCTAAACCTTTTTTATATTCCAGAAAGAGTTTACAAGTAAAATTCATTAGTAATTGGAAAAGAAAGAAAAACCTTCAATAAATACTATCAGTACTTCCAAAAGCTAATTACGAATTCTTGAAAACAGCAGATAAGCGAAAGAGACTGCCAATCTGAACAAAGCCCTGTCTGGCCTCCTGTTCGTCTCCTCTTTGAACATAATCACTGATTCAAATAGATTTTTATCAGCTTCATGGAACTTCAAAGCCCTCAGAAGAAAAATAGGATTTGATGAAATTGCCTCCTAAAAATAAAACATGCAGCATATTCTTCAAGGCTACCTGCCTTTGCTGTTTGGTGAATTTTTAATCACGTGTCCAGGTGAAAGACTACTTTCAAGCTCCACCTACTACCCTGGACTCAGGCCAAGCAAGTTATAAGCAGACACATTTATCTCTGCCGTTTGGGAGGCCAAACCAGAGCTGTCACGTTGGGGTAATAGCACCTTTTTACCTTTTATTCAATAGTGATATGGAGAGTGGACTTTTCTTAAATTATACTGCAAAGAATTATAGGAACACAGTAGCAATTTCTGTTATACTTAAGCAGGCAAATTTCTCTCTACCACATAATTTACAGGACTCAAATTCAATAAAACATTACATGATGGTCCATTACTGTTATCAGTTTTGAATAATCCATCTTCATTCTTTATTTTACTGGAAAACAAAGTGTGCCAAAGACAAGCAGAGGGGGGTTAGAAAAAAAGCCACTGATGGGATCAGAGTTAACTCTGGGTTAAATTTTTTAAAAAGGGGGGAGGCACTAAAGAATATATTTCCTTCTATAATGACCTTTAAATAGCAATAATACAGAGAAGTGAATTGAAATGTATAGGTCTAGAAGCTTCACCAATTAATTTTAGCCATGGGTTTCCATTAAAAAGACATCAAGCAGGCGTAACTGAATGAATGGCAGATGCTAAGAGCTGGTATCTTCAGTAGCAATTAAAGAACGTATGCCCCTCAATTCAGAAGGTAGAGAAGTCCTCCAAACAAGAAATTATATCAATTTCATCACAAACTTTCAGAAAAGGTAGACTTTTTAAAATTTTAGACCTTTTAAAAACAGTGATACATGAACATCTTAGGAGACCCAATTAATATGATGAGAAAATTCTCCAAAGGAGAGTTAAAACAAGAGATCCAGGATTTTAGAGTTGTACAGAGCTGCCAATGGCTAGAACAGGCTCAGCTCACAATACCACTATCTACTGTATGAATGTTTTCATATCCTGTTTACAGGGGGCCAGCGTCTTCATCCAATCACATCACAGAACTGTGCGTCTGTGTGTGCACATTTCACACTAATTCCTTTTAAACCTGGAGCTGGAACTGCACACTGTAGGAAGCGCACACAGACGTGTGCGCGGTTCAGCTCTGCAGAGCTCCTGCTGCATACATATGCATTAGCGTGCGTATTTCCGTCCTCCACACGCACACCACACACGCTCACGCTGCACCTGCTTTTATTGAAATGCATACACTTTGAAATGAACACACTACACGCACGCATGCGAATGTATAATTATTAAAATAAATGCAGCCGCGTGTGTGCACGTGCGTGAGCGTGGTGTTTCAGTGTGACCACCAGAAAGACACGCATGCTTGCATGCTCCAAAGCGAATTCCCCAAAAGTGGATCCTTAAATGCACATTAAAAAATTACTCTCATTGAAATCAGACAGCTACAAACACGGCCAACCTCCACTTCGACAGAGGAGTCCCGATTAACAATATAAAGGTTTAAACCAAACCCCTCTGTCACTGGGGGCTCCAGACAATTTTTCAGTAATGACTGTTTCTCAACTGGCTATTATTAATAAAGAGATGGATATCAAACTACCCAGACTTCATTCCCCTCTCTCCCTCAAAACATTAAATTGCTGTTTTCGATGCTAACCACAGAAATAACTGTCTTTTTGGAGAGACTGACAGGGTATAAAAAAGGGAGAGCTCTGCCTTTTTCCCAGTATCAAATCCTACTGATACCTCTGGAATCTGTCCACATGAACACCCAAGAACAAATGGTCACTCTCCAGGGTGATGCCTGCCTGGGACATGAGAGCCCCAAAGATGGAAAACATGCCCCAATGGGAGTGACCTAACTAACCCTTCTCTCCTTGAGCTGGACACGCTTTACCATATAAAACACACTTTCCTCGGTCCTTTAAGAAATAACAATTTGCTCAGCTTCCAAAATTCACTGACAGTGAATCTGTGAGTCATCTGTGTCCATGTCAGCGCTATCTTTGTGGGCATTCAGTTCAGTTCCACAGGCATCTTGCTGAGCGTTTATGCAGAGACCTGCCTGCTTTTTGCCCAGGACTGGGAACTCCCGGCAGTTAGCTGCTGTTTACAGAGGCAGTGGCGCTGCCAGAAACGGAGCATCGGGAAGGCTGACTTGATTCTCTCGTCTGTTCACCTTATTTTTCTAAAATAATGACCAACCGATTAGGGGTGTCAGATTAAATGTACCAGCTAATAAAACTAGGCAAGTGCCTACAATGTTGCAACCTGAGAAAAAACTTTTGAACCATCCCCTTAAATACAGACAAATGATGTACCAAAAAAAGTTAAAGAACCCCAAAACAAACACTGAGTTAAAGGTTTTGTAAGGCCTCCTAACTTTCAATCCAGCGAAGGCAAGCCAAAGATAAGTCACAGCTGGGGTTCTCCTAGGTGTGGAAACTCTGCCAGCAAGGAATTAATACTAGATATTTTCGTACCAGGATTTTATTCTTATAATCATGGAATAAAATAACTTAAATATGAAAAGAAAGTATGAGTCAGGCTTAAAAAGAAAAAACTGACAAGAGAAATAACAGTGGCAAAACAAGGAAGTTAAAAGACATTATGTCCTCACTGATAATCAGAGTTACACGTTCTTCTCGGTTATTTTTTGGTGTGTGTGTGTGTCTGTGGGTGCCTGGGCCAGAAATAAACACCATATATATTGTACTAATTGACAAAAAAAAAAAGAAAAAAAAGGTCCTCTCATTCACTCTTTGTTTAGGGCTTTTCAAAAGTGTTTATCTTAGGCCTTCCCCTGGATCACCCCTCTCCGGGTCCAGCTAAGTATCCTCCCTGCTGATAGTATCTTCACAGGAATTTGCCCAGGAGGACAAAGGCGTGAACACAAGGGGTGTATGCAGAACTCAGTGAGAAGTCTCAAACAAGGCTTCCACGGGCAAGCCTGCCCACTCCAGTGCCTATCTTATAAACAGTTTTACTGAAACACCATACCCACATCCATGCATTTGCTTCCATGGCCACTATGCCCTCAAAACCTAAAATGTTTACTGCACGGCACATCACAGAAAAGGTCTGGCTGATCCCTGGTCTAGGAAAGGAAGCTATTTGGCTGGAAGCCTGGAGTCCTACCAGCAGCCTTGACCAAGTCCTGAAACCTCTCTCCCTCAGCTGCGAACACTCTCTGTTTCCATCAGATAAAAGCATAGGTAATGGCAACTCGAAATATTTTTGACATTTGTTCTTTCAAGGCCCCTGATTCAGGATCCATCTGCACGTAGCCTTCTCTTGGTAGCAGAGGTTTCTGCTGAGGAGAGAGCGCTTAAACGTAGGCACCCCCAGGAACACATCATACGGAGAGCAGGAGGAAATGTTAGCACTGCACACAGCAGGAGAAAAAGGTTAACACAGCCAGGGTGAGAGAAGGGCGAGACAGAGAAGAACCACGTTCAAATGAACAGGACTGACCTGAGTTCTGTTAAAAGCCACACGTGCAAATACTGCCTGGGAGATTCCTGCCCGTTTCAGTTCATCACGTACCCACTGGTAGATTTCGGAAGACACCTCTGTGTTGGTGGAGACCTGCTGCTCCAAAGGTTTGTTCATAGACCTGCTGACGGGGGGAGGGTGGTTCAAGTACTGTTGGTTTAAGGACTGCTGGGCTAGAAGTCTGTTCACGGCGTACTGCTGGTTCAGCAGCTGGGCCATCACCAGCTGCTGGTTGACCAGCTGAGGGCTGATGGGCGTCGACACCAGCCCGGGGTGCAGGTTGGGCAGCGGCGTCCGCACGGAGGGCTGGCTGCCGTGGGACAGCTGGGCCGGCGAGGGGGGCTGCTCCGCCGTGCTCCCTGGGGCGGGCTGCTGGCCGAAGCTGACGTGGTTGGCACCCTGCTGGGACAGCTCCGACAGACTATCCATTTCCACTGCAGCGGGCGAGAGGGAAAACCACGTTAGCCAATGATGCTCTGCCCCGCCGAGGAGCTCTGGGCTTTCCCTAAGCATGGAGGGGCGCGGGGTGCTAAAGGTCCAACAGAACCAGGACGGAACCCAACCAGCTGTGAGGTTACCTTTCTTTCCTCCACCCGGCCACCAGCTTTGAAAGGGGGAAAACACTTCCTGATGCTGTGATGTGGTTTAGATTTAAGGCCTGAAATCAATTATTTTCACATTCTACGCAACTAGTTTTGGGGTCAAGTTATTATTCACCATTACTTCTGATCCCATGGAGGCTTATAAAAGCAACGTTTATTTTGAAAACAGCTTCCAGGGAAATTCCCTGTGAGTCTAGTAGTTAGGAATTGGTCCGTTCACTACCGAGGGCCTGGGTTCAATCCCTGGTCAGGGAACTAAGATCCCAGAAGCCAGGTGGTACAGATGCCAACCAAAAAAAAAATTCTATAAAAACCCTAGTTGCTTAGTGGTGACTAGAAAGAGTGAAGCTAAGGAAACATCACATGCAATTGTAGAAAAAAAGAAATATCCATAGAGCGACCCCATGGACTGTAGCCCGCCTGGCTCCTCTGCCTGTGGCATTTTCTAAGCAAGAATACTGGAGTGATTTGCCATTTCCTCCCCCAGGGGATCTTTCTGGCCCAGGGATCAAACCTCAGCCTCTTGTGTCTCCGGCATGGGCAGGCGGATTCTTTGCCACTACCCGGGAGGCCCTATATATATGTATATTCACAATGAAAAAACTCTTGGAGATATATAGATTAGACTCCCTGGTGGCTCAGCTGGTAAAGAACCCACCTGCAATGTGGATTCTACCGCTGGGTTCTACTCCAGGGCTGGGAAAATCCCTTGGAGGAGGGAAAGGTTACCCACTCCAGTATCCTGGCCTGGAGAATTCCATGGACTGTATAATCCATAGGGTTGCAAAGAGTCGGACACGACCAAGTGACTTTCACTTCACTTCACACATACATAGACTGTTACCACTCCAAGAAAAAGGTTTGAAAGAAAAATGATCTAAATATTACTTATGTTCAATTTTAAACCAGTTGTGAGTTTACAAAAGTAATTGATATAATCAATAAAAGGTCATAATGATAAGTAATGATAACTGAGTTCAGACCGAACCCTGGGCTGAGTATTTCACACGTCCTGTTTCACTGAATTATAGCTCTCAAGTTAGGTGGTGTGGAGAGCCGCCATCACTACTTAGAATGAAGCAACCGATTTATCATACTGCCAACCAGTACACCCAGAGCTGCTAAACTCCAAATGCTTCCTGAGGAGGCTATGGCCATCACCAGGCGCTAATGACAATCTTTCAAGGGGAGGTGGGAGTCATCCCGATACAAGGTGATGTCGTCACCGTTTCGCAATTGATTACCACCCACCCGGGATGAATGCTTCTTCCCCGGCTACACACCTCATGTGGACTGGCTGAGAGTGAGCAGTAAGGGAGTCAAATGCTTTGCGGCTACAAGGAAGAGACAGCTTTGATGCTCTCGAACTGAGAGCTGATGGTGGTAGGTAAGCGAGTCCTAAATAGCACACCATGGGGATCCCCTGGGGCCCAGTGGTTGAGACTCCATACTTTCTCAGCTGTGGGTCTAGGTTCGATCCCCAAGTCGTGCAGTGCAGCCAATAAATAAATAGTATACCATGCCTCCCATGTGTGGACTCTGGGTTGATTTTCATCATCATCTCTCTTTTCACTAAATATTCCGGCTTTATATTTAGAGGGACTTATATCGCTATAATCACTGATGTATGCAAATATAACTAAGAACGGGGGAAGAGACTTCCATCTCTACCACTGCTATCAGCCCAAGTGGGCCATTCATAGGGAATAGTAAGTCAAGCAATTATTCCCCAAAATGATGTATTGTCTTCATTACAGCTCTAAGCTATAAAAGGCAAAGAATCTGTTTTGGTAGATGGATGATTTTGCTTCAAATATTAAAAGCTAAAACAGGCTCAAAATTCAGGTTCTCCTGCCTCTTAAAATCTTAAGGAGAAGTTATTATTGCTGTTTTATTAAATCAATGCAATGGAAGTAAACAGAGATAGACTGAAAACATGATGTAATGCTATGCATATTAAACATCCCATTCCTATATTATTTTAAAACATTTATTTGGAAGGGACAAGTATGTGAAAGAAAACGTTAATAGAAATTAAGGCATTAACCTTAATCACGGGGTTTGCTTCTACAAACACTAACAGACTCAACAGGGGGAAAAAACGTCACCTTCTAAACACTCAGGTACAACACACAACTGTTATCTGTTGCTTCACACTGCAGATAACTGTAATGTGTTCCCTGAGTGACAAATATTGACCTAAAGTTACACGTTAAGATAGGAGGCCTGGCGTGTAGCGTCAAGGAACGATGCAATGGTTCTTGGGTGATGGACGGTCCAGAAAGCAGCAGACCCACCCAAGCCCCCATCCAGGGGACTGGAGACAAGAGCTCCAATCACTGCCCGATCTCCACTGCGGAGATGATCAATACAGTTTAACGTCTTTAAACATTGGGTGTAAAATCTGGCACTTTCCCTTCTTCTCCAACAAAACCAAGAAAAACAAAAAAAAAAACCGTAAAAGCATGACTTATGTCTGAGAACCCACAGCTACAGCTCACTACTCCAGGCCTGGTTAGGCCTTCACTGAGATGTTAAAAAAAATGACAGCTCACCCCCCCTTGCCTCCATCTCCTGCATGTCTGACAACCAAGTCAGTTGGGCTGATTTAAACACAAACATTTATTGAATTTAATTATCTCATTATACTCAGACCCACTCCCCACCCTCCAAGAAACAGTCTAAATCGATCTCTAATTGGGCAATCACAAGGCCTGGCTGCACACGTGACTTGGAGAAACCCCCAAACGACACGCGGCGGTACGGAGCCACCGCTCAACGCCGTTCTGCTTACCCATCATATCTTTTGTCTTCTTGAAATGTTTGTACCACCTTCCAAATTCTTGACATTTTGCTGCTGAGACATTTGCATAGTAAGTGCTGTTCACAATGGAGGAGATCATGCTCTGCACGGAGAGAGGGGAGAGCAGTTGTAATACACATGGTCACACACAGTGGCATGAGTAGAACACGGTCATACACAGTGGGGCACGGGCAGAACACGGTCACACACAGTGGCACGGGGCAGAACACGGTAATGATTTCAATTGTGCAAACTCGTTTTTGTTTTTTTTGTTTTTTTCAATCCATGGAGGACCAATACGTTTTTGCTTCACACTTGAGCCTAAAGCCGCAACTTCTTCAAAGTCATTCAGTAGATCATCAAACGCTTATTTCAGTAGAAAGCTGCATCCCACTGAGACTGGTAAAGTGATCACACCCACAGACTTTGCTCCAGTATGTATGGGCAATGTCGTCTATTCCTGGGCTGACAACTGTCCACCCATCCCAATAAATCCAAAGACCTGGAGACGACTTTCTGATCGCAGTTCATAAATAAATGCCACTTGGTGGTCTGGTGCCTAAATCTCCATCCTTGCAAGTCCCAGGATGGCCCAGGGGCCAGCATCACCTGGAAACTTCCTAGCAATGCAGAAGGCTGGGCCCTAAGCTAGGCCAGGGCAATCAGCATCTACATTTTAATCACATCCCCAGGAGGGTTGCACGCACACTAAAGTTTGGGAAACACCCCTTACACTGTTTACTCATAGTATTTGGGTTTCAATCGCAGGTAAATTAACACTGTTCCAACGCTGACTGACCACATTTAAAAAGAAACAAACTATTCACCAAGATCTTCTATCAGAAGAAAAAAAAGCATGCTGCCATCTTATCGCTAGCTTCATATAAAGTTTGGTTTTTGAATTTCAAACTAAGTGTAACATTTTTAAATCTAAGCATTTCACAGTGGATTGTTTCTTGAGGATACCACAAACACAGAATATTGTCACTTCTCTTCATCCTGCCTCTAACGAAAAGCTTGGAAAACAGAATCAACAGTCTAACATAGAAAAATGAAGAAAGATGATTTTGACGTATTGCTGGGTATGTCTTTTTCTTTTTTACATTTTCAACATGGAAAACTATTTTCTTCCCTGCCAGCTTTGGTCCTAGTCATTTCAGTGACTTGATCCTCAGCACTCATATTCTCTAGTAATGGCTAAATTAATTTCTCCATTGAGTTGTAGGAATAATTAGACTCTGCAGCACCAATCTATTCTTCTATACGGAGAAACATGAAAACCTACCTTTCAGACTTCAGTTGGTCCATGACAATTTACAGAAGGCAATTGTTTGGGAGGTGAGACACAACCAGAAAAGCCAGTTTGGGAACAAAAGTACCTTTTACACCATTACCTTCTTTAAGCTACTTCTAATGTAGAGCCCTTTTGGTTATCACTGATTCTCCTGACTGACACCTCTCATCAGTGCTAATTTCGTAACATGCACACATTCTCATAACACGTAAATCTTGGGGATCTTGGAAGCACTTCCAGTGAAGGATAAGCTGGAGTTACATTATCGATGTAAAACACGGCTATCCTAAGAGCCACAATGACATTTTTTTGACACTTTCTACTTGACAGTCATTTTCACATTTTATTTCTCTAAAAAGGCAATCTTAATGTGCTCGTGATACTCTGCCATTAATTCAGACTAAGAGTGTCCCTCAGTCCCGGGTACAGAAAGATACTTAGCAAGGTTGCCAAAACCAGGGCCAGAAATCTACCTGATCCAGTTAACAATCCATCAGCTTCAATCACACTTACTCTATCGTTAATGACGGATCAATAAAGTCAACGATAATAAAACTATGGAGATGGCTGATGGATCATAGTGATTCTGCAAACGGGCGGGAGCCCATGTTCTCCTACTTTGGTCCAATTTTTAAAAAACGATTACTCTTCAATTTAGACATGCTGGGAGAGTCTTAAACGTTAAGGTAATGGTACATGCAAATTTTGCATGCAGCTTATTCTTAATTTTTAGAAAGGTATGAAATACTGAAATTTTGCTGAGGTTTTTGACAAGCAAGTCCAGGCTACTTGACTTTGTTGACAGTTCTGTGTATGAGATTTGCTCTGGGCTGCACACCTACTATCTGACTGGCTGGTACTAGAGACAAGAAGTGTTTGTTAAGACACAGCCTTTGCCACAATAATTAGGAAGAGTCATGTACACAGATCATTTCAATTTAATGTGATTCAGTACACCCACAGAAGAAAATATACTGGGGGGGGGGGCAGAGAAAAATATATAATATGTGGGGGAAAAAGAAAAAAAAAATCTGAAATATTCTCATAAAAGTAGAGCCTATACGTAACAGTGCTATGGAGTTCATTATCATCCATATGTGGGAAATAGTACCCATACGTGCATGGTCATCAAGCTCCCCCTGCCCCCGTTTAACCCTGAATTGGTATGCGCTGTCCTTAAGTGACTTTCTGGATGCTTTCTACTCCGTCAAGTGATGCGTGCTCAGGGAAACTCTGATTAATGTAAATACTAGCCTAAGCGGGACATAAATCAAAAGGCCGATCCACAGGTTGCGAAGCTGGCCAGAGCAACCTTCTAGACTGTCTTTCTGCACTTTTAGGGGGCTGGGAAACAGCCTGTAATTCAGGTAACCTGGGGTCACCTCTATTTTTATTGGAACAATATGCAGTGATTTGTACACTAGATTCGGTCAGCCACTACATGAGACTTTTTTTTTCCTTGTGGTAAAGTCTCTATTGAAGGCTTAGGCATGGCCTCTGACTAGATCTATGAGTTCCAAGGTAGGGAAGAGAGACCTCAGAAAATTGTGAGGCACGTGGCATTTGAAAGATCACATTTTGCTGTGTATTTCAAATTTGGACATAAGTACCTACTGCTTTGATAATACAAAGAACAGAGTCAAGATGATAATATTTTCCTACGGGGTGAGGCGGGAAAGGGGGCAGGCAGGCAAAGACCCGTGTTTCTAAGGAGAGAGGCTTGGGATGCTTCTGTCATTCACAAGGAGACCCTGATGCAAAAAGATTACTAACTAAAAAGATGACTCACTGACTTGTGAGTCCATACAGGTCTGGGGCTCTGTATTTCTCTCCAGCCCAAACGCCTGGCACGAATTATATACACACTACACGTTCAGCTGGTGAAGAATCCGCCTGCAATGCAGGAGACCTGGGTTCCATCCCTGGGTCAGGAAGATCCCCTGGAGAAGGGAAAGGCTACCCACTCCAGTATTCTGGCCTGGAGAATTCCATGCACTGTATAGTCCGTGGGGTCGCAAAGAGTCAGACATGACTAAGTGACTTTCACTTTTCACATGTTCGTTTGATGAAGCAGAATGAACTAAACCCACATGCAAGTCCAAGGTGTGCTGCACGCTGGTAGGGCGACCTTGGCTGAGTTAATCAACGACTAGGACCATCCCACATGCTTAATGGGCATGACAGCAGGGACCGCCTCACGGGGCTGCTCGGAGACTCCATTAACTCATTCTGCAACAACTATGGACCCCCTAACATGTGTCTACCCCTGGACTAGGCCACTGGAAGAAGAGCTTGAGGAGGTGCTTGGGCAGACGATAAATAACGTGATGAGTGTGGCGCAGCTGGCACCGAGCCTGTGGCACACTGAGCAGGGGGCTGGGAGAAGCTGACCACTGTGATGCCCCTCCGCTGCCCTTCACACTGGCTTTCATTACATGCCCACATTTCAGTTCAGTCCAGAGACTATGCTTTAAATAACTCAAGTCTTAGATTCAATTTTCAAACGAAGCATTTTTAAGTCAGAGAAATTCTCTTATGAAGAACACACAAGATGCAAATTAATGATCCAATGGCCAGTCGGATCAAAGGGTAACCAGAGAAAACCTCAGTGGAAAAGAGCGTTTCCGCTGGAATGGTTTCAATACTCCAATCTGGTGGTACCTTCTGAAGCTGGCCTGCAGGTTCCACATGGCAGACGATACCAGTAAGACACACAGCACTCCTCGGACATGCCAGCTCCACGCCCTCTCCCATCTCTAGCTGCCGCGGCTCACCTAGGGGCTCACCTAGGAGACCTTCCTGATGGCCCAGGCATGCCTTTCTGGGGCACCATGATGGTCTGGCCAAGCTGTTGCTTTTCTCTAGGCAGTGAGCCTCTGGGCTTGCCTCTGTACAGCCTGGACCCACACAGGGCTGGGCACATCCATGGGGATCAATAAAGGGCCACAGACATGGGTCATCTCTGCGGCTACCGGAAAGCCATCCTGTTTTTTTAAAGGTCAAAGGTTACGGCAGCTTCATTATCAGAGGAATATTTTCAATCCATCAGTTCTGGTTATCCAGCTCCCACCCAGAGCTCTTCGAACTGTTGGCTCTTGAATTTGCAAGAGATCCTGCCCCAGGCTTTTGAAGCTACATCCACACAGATGTCTCGGAAGTCACAGAGCTTTGGGGCTTGCCTTCTCCCAGATCGCCTATACCAATCAATAGGAGAGACCTCCCTCCTCTCCCTGTCTCTTTCACCAAGATCTGTATGTGACTTGCCTGGCAAGTCCCATTTGGTGGCCAGCCTGCATAAAGCATCCATGTTCAGAGACGAAAATAACCAGGCTGATCAAAACTCCTTTGGTTTAAATCCCAAGTTCATACGCTACATAGACCTAGAAGAGGCTCCGGCTTCCAGTGTCAGGAAATACAGTTTGGGAGTCGGCAGAAATTGGCTGTGGGTCTCCTAACCCCAGTGTGACACAATATTCTCATCCTAGGAGCCAAGTTGTAAGCTTTTCTAAGATCCACAAAGCACATGTCTGCGCTCCATGAAGAGCTCCGGCTTTTTCTGAGAGTCTGCTCGAGTTCCGATCTGAAAGAATGCCATCTTCACAGAAACCCGGGTTCTCTAGAATGATACCATCTGCCACAGGCTGAGCTTCCTTTTCAGCCAAATACATTATTTATAACCTTTCTAATTGTGAAAAGGTAAGGGTGGAATTTTTCTACCGCCTGGCTTCGATATGGTTAGAACATTCTGAACCTTTGCTCTCAAAGACTGCCCGTCTCTGATTTGAAAAACAAAAAGCAACCCCCAAACCCACAAGGGACTGGTGGAGGTCACACAGGCTTCCAAAATATTCTATTCTTTCAATGCCCTGCTAGACGGGACACATACTGGGGGGATGCATTGATAACACATCTAGAAACCAAAGGAAGATAAGCTTTTTTTTTTCTCCTTGGTCATCTGATAGCCAAGGGAAGAGGTTTGGGAAGAGGTGAGACCTCCTGGAATAAAAGAAAAAATAGGTTCACCAACTGGGGAAAGACAGTGATCTGATTACCCTTAAAATTGCTTTGTTGTGCCTTTAACAACAACAAAAAAACCCAGCCCCAAACAATGCTAATCAGGTTATTCAATCATTTAAACCAGAACTGTTCATGCTTTTCTGCCAAATCAACCAACCACAGCAAAATCTGTTATCTGTGATTGCTCAGCTTCCAGTCAAAGAAACACTTAACCCCCACTATACCAGAAGTTTTCCAAAATACCATGCTCACTGGAAAGGAAGAGACCGTCGTGACAGAGCTAGAGGGTAACTGGAGGGCTGGGCCCTGAACCTGCAGATTAGAACAGAACCAACTCCAGCCTTTACCGAAGCCAGCAGCTCCCAAGCATTCCTGTGAGCTGCAGCCAGGCTTCCCCTGCACAATTTTTTTTTTTTAAACAGGATGGTGATATCATGATCAAAACTTACTAAAGACTTGAGGATGGTGTAACCGAGGTGGGAGGAGGCAGCCAGAGCCTCTACAAAACAGTAGGTCCCCACATTTAAAGCTTCCAGGCTCCATCAGCAGAGAGGGCAAAAGCTACAACATCTTATTTACACAATTATCTAAATACGATTAAACAGCTGATGGACAAATATTAAACTGGAAAATGTATAGTCATTTCAGCTTAATGTAATCCTCTTTCTGTAAACACCCAAGATGATTTTTTTCAACCAGAACAGTCCTGACATCTCATAAGCCTAAGGGTGAATAGCAAGAGATTGTTTTTGATAGTTATAAATATTCAAAAGACATGCAGACCATCTGCTTTCATAATACAGGTAAAGCAAGACTGAAATGGGGACTGCTGTGTAAAAATGCTTCTTTTAACAAAGGCTTCCTCTCCTCGAAAACTATAAAGACAGATGTCAAAAACTGTTTGCACAGAGCAATCAGGAGCGTGCAAAATGTAATATTCCTTTTACACTCAGTGCTTGCTAAAGAGATTTTTTTTCCCCCTTTTTCTTCCCATCTGTGTGTTGCAACACATTTCTACAAGTTAAAAACATTTTTTTTTCAAACAGAGATCTCATGAATACCCAAAAACATGCTATCTGGTTTCTGAATGCTAATTAATTTCAACTAAGGAATCTGAGTATCTTCTTCTGTAGAAAGGAATGTATGTTTTGAATTGCAATACTCTAGAGACAGCTAGGGAACTCATCTTGCACAGGTTTAATTCCGTGAGGCGATTGTTCCTGGTTCTTACCTTGTCGGTTAATATATAGCTAGGCCATCCATGTCTTAAATGAAAGCACATCACTGCTAATGTCTTTGGCATAACGTCTAAAATAATTGTTTTCTGAAATAAATGTCTGTGCATGTAAAATGCATATGCGGAAACCTTTAACCTCTCAGGTGATGCAGAGCAAGGCTTTAGGGAGGTGATGCAGAGCAAGGCTTTAGGGAGCTCTGCAGTTAATTTTCAGGCCTAGAACACTCATCTCGATGGTAACCTTTTTATGTATTGTATTAATGGCACAGAGACATTAGCGCCTTTTTATAATTTTCAATAAAATGAGCATTTACTGAACAATCTGTCAAACTGCTGGCTCTCGCGCCCCTTACACTTTCATTTTTTGAGAAGCATGTGACCTCACAAGCCCGGATTGGCCCTCGGCTTTCTCCAGGTCCTGTCTGCCTGCGGCCTGAATTTTCACAGCAGGTTTTTTGAGGCGTGTGGGAAACTTAAAAAGGTCAAACTTGAACTTCAGATCAAATGACTTCAACTCCATACTCAAACACTGTTTTCACAGGGATTCTCAGTCAGCGGGGTTCTCTTTCCATCTCAAAGGACATCAAATACTACGGAACAAGTTCTAAAAGGCATCGCAGGAGTCAGGGCTGTGGGGTCAATCTGCTGAAAACGCTCAGGTAGGCCCCATCTGCTGCGGGGGTGGGGGAGGAGAAGGCAAGGTCTGGACTGGGCTGCAGCTCATGGGGAAGCAAACGGCAGGGTTTCTAAGAGTCCAGTTTGGTTTGTGATGTTAGCTCACGTCCCCCCAATTCCTTCCCTCTGGATCCTCTTCTGCTTTCTAAGCTATGTTCTTAGGAGATACAACTGGGGCATGGCCGGCATCTCCATTTCTGGAGAAGAGGCTGCTGCTGCTGCTGCTGCTGTGTCGCTCCAGGCGTGTCCGACCCTGTGCGACCCCACTGCCGGCAGCCCCCCAGGCTCCCCCGTCCCTGGGACTCTCCAGGCAAGAGCGCTGGAGTGGCTGCCATGTCCTTCTCCAGAGACCGACTTATCACTTCTAAATCTGGCTTAAACTCCGGGTGTCACAGTTACGGCTCTTGCTGTCTCGACCAATCCTGGTGCCTGAAAGTGGCCCCTTCCCACAAAGCCACCCTTGTATTGCGCCAAAAGCAGAAACTGGGTCCAAAGCTCCAGCGGAAGACAAACGGGAGCACCGCAAGAACCCGCGCAACGCTGTCTCACTCCTCTCCTCACAGCTCCTGGAGACGAAGTGCCATCGTTTCAAAGCATGGACATTTCACTTAATGATTTAAACGGGCAATTCATAATTTTTAAAGGAAATGCTGGTTCACAGTTCACATGACTCTTCTGCATAATTGATTTCACATAAGGCCCAGATGGCATCTTTTGACCAAATTCTCCATGCTTTTCGTATAAGTGTCCATCTAGATCTTCCTTACTGTGCTCAAACGTTCTTACTCAAATGAATGGAATATGTTGGCAAAGAGCTTAGATTAAAAAGTGTATTATTACAAAAGGCCTTGTAGCATTTCAAACGAATCGCACATAGAGGCTTTGGTTTGTTCATCTGCAGGATGGAGGGAATGGACTAGGTAATTTGCAAGGTCCCTTCTGGCCGCCTGGAGACCTCTGTGTATTCCCAGACACAGGTCTCCCAGGGTCTTCTCCAGCGACTGAAGACGACACAGTTGCAACACACATCACCCACTCACTGAGCAGACATGCACACTAGTTTTATTCTTGAGGAATGTTGAAGTCCCTTGGTATCTTGCTTAATAATGTGATTATTAAAAATATACTATTATTAAACACTATGCTACTCCAAATAGAATTTTCGCAAGTTTTTCATTAGATAAATCTAAATCTAATGAGTCTTATTTGATTTTACAGTGAAAATTATTTCCCAAGATTCTAAATCTTGAGCACCTGGGATGCTTGCTGCTTCTTTCTCTGATGGCCCTTATGTGGTTAAATCTCCCATTCTCTTCGATAAGTAAAATTTCTTGAATCTGTACTTAGAAATAGACACTCAATTTGTATTAAATTCCAGAGGTTCTAAATACAGCATTTTGAAAAACTTCAAGCCCCAGAGTGAAAACAAGAACTAAACTAGCTTGTGCAATCCATTTTTCCAAAGTAAATACTAGAATGAAGTTCTGTAACACTTCACAGATTTTTATATTGCTTGCTTTGTTGTCTGAATGCTATTAGCTTTTTAAGCCACAATACCTCAAAGGTGGGGAGAAAAGTTAAGTCTGGTTTTCAGCTTTTTACAGGGCCAAGAACTTTCCTTGGCAGTCTCATGAACCCAATGGAAGCTCTTCCCACATACAAACTCCCCCTAAGAGGCTTGGAACTGCGGGGTCTGTACAAACCCTTGGGAGCAGGGCCCATGGGTCTGACTCAGATCTGATCCAATATTTCACGGGAAAGTGAGGGCTAAGTCATGGCCTTGGTTTCTGTGTTTTATGAGTTGTTAGTCAGGATCTCTCATGTCTATTGAAGAAAAATAAACCAATGTCACCTCTGGATAAGGTCACAGAGATAAATCAATCTAGGTCATCTCTATCAACATTATGAAAAAGCTTCACCATTTAGGAAAATGCCAGATCCTGGTAATCACCTCTTTGGGAGTTATGATGGAGGGGTAAAAATGTGCCGGACAGGCTGTTGGTCATGAAATAAGGAGTCCTGTCCATCCATGGCGGGGGCGTGAGTTCCATGCCGAGCTGGCGTTCCTGCAGGAGGGTGGACAAACCACCCCCGAGGCCTGCTCTGAAACGGCTGAGCACTTATCTCCACCCGCAGCTCTGAGTTCCAGTGATCCTGGTCCCGCTCACAGCTGACTTTTCACATATCACATGTTTATAGCCCTAAATGGGGTCTCCAGTGCCAAATGTGGACTCTGGAGTCTCAGCTGACGGAGGGATGTTGTGAGCTAACACAGGGTGGTACTAAGTGTTAGCATTTCCATTTTGGCAGCATCAGCATCTCGGGCTACAAGTCACTTGATTCTGCTACTGACATTCCCCTCCTTTATACTTTCATCAATATGAGAAATAGACAAACAAATTGACTAATAGTAAAAAAGTGTGGATCTCAAATACGAGATGATTGAGACAAAATGAAAACTATCAGTCAGGCTGAAATACATGATTATAAAAGAAACATTTAAAATGTGCACAAAGTAAGTTGTGAATGACTGCGCTCTTAACCGTGACGTATAATCAGGCCTTCTATAGCATTTTTTCAGATCTCTGGGTCCTGTGTGCCTCCCGTGATTTGATTATTCTTCTGCTTACAAACATACAGCTTTTGTACATACATTCAAAAACATCGCAATACAAGCAAAACTATGGGGCAGCTTGGAATATCAGTAGGTTTTCTTAGAGGAAAATGCAGAAGTACATTAAGTAAACTAAAAAATCAGTGAGTGTAGTAGGAAAAAATATTTTGCAAAGTGAGGTATCATAGGTAAGATGACAAATAAACTACTACTAAGAAAACTATGGACACAGTTTATTGGTTCACAAAATAAACGTGATGAAAACTCTGAGGTTGTTTCAGTTTCACAAATATTCCTGAGGCCCTACTGTGTGCCAGATTCCTGAGTGTGACGATGGATAAAACCAAGTCCCTTTGTGACCACCGATGGTAGTGTTTTCAGAAAACCTACTCAGTCCACCTACGATCACAGGAAAGGTGAAAAGTGCCACGGAGGGGGGATGAAGCGGGGTGTGGGCCCTGGATTAGGGTGCAGGGGTGAGGGCAGTTACTGTGATGCTGGGAAGACCACCCAGAGGACAGTCCCCATGGGACAGCTTTCCCCCACTTAAACTTGAAGCCTCATCGGAACTTCAGAATGATCGCAGGACGGCGCTAAAAGCATTCCTTAGAGGTGAGCACGAGTTATAGAACAGCCCTTTTTTCCACAAATGGAAAGTTCTTGGTTGTTTCCATTAAAAACAATGCTTGCCTCAAAATCTTCTATGTAGCAACCAAGTCTATGAGACCTACAAGCCTCAAGCCCCCACATTGTAGAAAAACAAAGGATGTTACGGTGTACTTTAGAACTGAGAGCTACTCTAAATGCTTTACAAGTATTAACTCATGCAATTCTCCTAAGAGTCTTGAAAAATTGGTACTATTATCTTGCTACTTTATAGACTGAAAAAACTGAGGCATGGAGAGTCAGTTGCCTGAATTTACAGATCAGTAATGACAGAGCTCACATTCTCAACTCCTATGGAACCAATGCTATTAGCACACTAATTATATGATGGCAAAGAGCAGTTGCTGATGAAATATATCACTTCCAAAGATAGTTCCATTAAGAAATAAAAAGAAAATGAGATTACACTCTGTTCTACGTTAACATAACTGAAGAGATTCAATACATTTTGGGAAATACTTCTTGTGACGTTTCATAAAGTTAACACCTGTTCTGGTTAGCTCTGCATTTTTTTCATTGCACAGGAATACACACTGGATTATCAGGAAAATGGGACAAGCCTAGAACAGTCTGGATGGTACCCAATGAGGAAATACTGTCTTGTCATCTAAAGAATGTGATCGCAAATGGTGCTAATAATTAAAGCTTTAATCGTTCTTAACTTTCAAAACATCATCTGGTTTGCCTCTTTAACCTCTCTGAGTAAACTTGAGCAGATTAGCATTTTATGGGAAAATATTGCCATACACCAGGATAGCTTTTTTGAAAAGGAGAAAGATGATAGATAAGGCAGATGAAGTTTCAGAGTAAGAATAGAGGTGGGAAAAAGACTCTTAAAGCAAGTCGGCCACCTTCTCTAGGGTGTGGAGCTCTGCAGCCTCCTCCATTGTCCACACGAACCAGCACCCAGAACAACACTGCGTATCAGGACTCAAGACAATCTTGTGTTTCTGGAGCGGCCTTCGTTGCAAGGATCCCAGGGTGCTTCACAATCACTGTGAGTTAAAATTAAAACTGAAGCACGTACAATTCCTGATAGGCACATTTTTAAAATGCTAAACAGAACAAATAACTTTTAAGTCTAGATTTAAAAGTCCCAACAGCCTGAGCGCTCCTTACTTCAATTGGCATTGAGCTGCAGAGCTGGCTGAAGCACTCTCCTGTTGCGTTCAAGGCCCTCTAATGTTTTCTTAATACCAGAGCACCTTACGATCTAGCAGTTTCCAAAGAAGGGGAAAAAAAAACTGGGTGCACACAGGGTCTGCTGGTTTTGATTATTCTGAATTGAGGGCTTCTTGTTTGTGAGTTAGTTTGGGGCCCAAATCTGACATAAAATAAAGCAGGTCTAAAAAGTAAATCCAGATAAAGCCCAACCTGAAACTTAAGTAGTCATTCCAGCAAAGGAGCACTTTAAAACTTGCTCTGTTTGAGTCAGTAAATCGATCAGCATGATTCTGGTTAACTCTGAAAAAGTAAAAAGCAATCAGAAAATAACATGTAACAGGCTCTCTCTCAGGCCATGGGTGCACCTAAGCCTTGGCAGTAGTTACTATTCTGCAACCAGAAAAAAATCAGGGAGAGGCGCTCATGGTAATTTTCCTTGCATTCGTGATTGAGGTCAAAGGAAACCTGTTCAGATCTAAAACAAAGCAAAGGCAAATAGCTATTAAGTGAAGATGAAGTGCTTACACATTGTTAAAGCACTCTATGGCATGGCTTAACTCTTTTGGGTTTTACTATTGTGAGAAGCCAGTGGCCATACAATATTTGAGATGAATCCATTTGAAGTTAGATGCTTTATTAAGTTTGGCTTTTTTGAAAGGTTACAGGGAACAAATATCTCCAAGCTATAATCCAACCTTCACATATCTAAACAGATAAAAATGAACCTGAGAGATGCGACGCAAAAAGGAAAATTCATAATTTGGAGGATGCACCTATCATAGACACTGTGGATGACATCATCAGCAGAAGCGCTAGCTCACCGTCTAACTCGAAAGAAGTACTAGAGTGAAGTGACAGCTGGTTCAGAAAAGGAGGCAGAGAAGAACGACTCGGTGGCAGTCTGCCCCTGAAAGAGTTTACCATTTCCTTTATGAATCTCACCATTAATACAATTGCTGAAAGTGGTAATAAAATCCAATTAGAATCAAGTACTTCAGTGCCTGGCAAAGCAGTTACTCATAACCTCAGGTTTCCATGGGCAGTAGGGTAAAAACTGGGGAAAGTTTTGTAATTTAGAGGAATGGATTCCTCAAAATGCATGCTATTTAACAGCAAGCTTTAGATTTACAATATTTACAATCTATTTACAATAGATTTACAGTATTCTTCTAAGAAGGGACAAGCACAGAATCCTACAAGCCCTGTCTCAAACAGCAGACTCTAGAGCCTGCTCACCGCAAGAAGCCGGTGTATGACTAAGGTCTATATTTTCAAAGAAACTCGGGAACTGGCCACTGCTTCCCACGCGAATACCTAACTTCGTGGGGGTCAAAACAAAGACTCTGAGCTCAGTTCTATGCTTACTGATTCAGACAGGGTGTGAAGCCAGGGAGAAGAGGCTGGCACAGAGCTGTCACAGCCAACCCTTCCGGAACCTTCCAAACGCCAGATCACCCCAGAAGTCATCCCCGTGTTCTAAAGCACTCTCCCACGCTCTAAATTAAGGACATGATGGTATTTTTCAAAGGAGTCCATGTAAGAATGGCACAATCAAAGGTACAAAAACAAAATACACGTTAAAGAAAAATTCCAGCCGTGAGAAAAAATGCAGTTGGAAAACTTTCATTACCAGCACGTCAGAGAAATCTAAGTTCTTTTATGAAACATCAAATTAATTGGAGAAAGACTTTTTAAAGTCTTTTTCTCTCCTTCCTTCCTTCCCCTCTCTCCATCCATCTATCCATCCACCCAAGGATAGCTAATTAAGCTCACAGGTCTGGGGATGAATTGCCACCCCCATGCTTCACCTGTTCCATAACCATGGGGTGCGCTTAAACATCCCATGCCTCAGGCTCCTTAATTGAAAATGAGGATATAAAACCACCTACCATTTACAGTGACAGGCATGCTCTTGATGCAAAAATAAAATAAAGGAAAGTTTCCATTATTTGAACTAAGATGTGTTATGCTTATTACTCCACAGGAAAACAGAATGCCTGTCACACAGCAGACTGTCGATACATTCTTTTGAATGAATAAACATGTGAATAAATTTCATAGGTTAGATGCACATGTGAAATGCAATATATGATACTGATGCTGGATGCTCTCTGGAGACAATGTGATTATTAATACTTACTGATTTTTTTTTCAGAAACATCATTCTGGTTCAAAAATTATGAAAAAATACAAACTTCAGTTTGTGTGTGTATGTGTGTATATAATATATATATATATCTTTTTTTTTTATATATCTGAATGAGTAGAGTTTTTCTAAATTGGTGCTTTGTATAATACAGACTGAAAATCAGCTGAACACAGGGGTTTATAGATTATCAAGTTTCAGAGAGAGGACCTGGATAAACGCTAAGCTTCAGGAGGGCAAGGTGGCTGGTTTCTTTGTTGATTTTTCCAGTACCTTATAAAAAGTCTGAGGCATTCAGGATCCCTAGATGCTGTCAGGAAAAGGAAAACCAAAAAATCATTTTTCCCCATATTATTTCTAAATGGAACATTCAAATTTATACTCATTTTATTGTTGCTTGAAAACAAAAATGACAGTTCTCACTTTATGGAGAACTCGGGCTTGGAGGTATTCTTCCCAGGTGAGAAAAGAAATAGAACCAACTCCTTAAAAATATGAAAGTGATGATGTGAATGCATGAACCAAGTGTGCACGTGTACCCGGTGGAAGTGGGTGGAAAAAATGCACACGTATCAGATTTAGGGCAGGAATATCTGACCTAAACATGTTTAGAAGGAAGACATCAGGCTGGAAGAAGCAATAACGGAACTTTTACTCGTGATACTTTTCACAAAATGAATCTATCCTTGTAGCAAATGTATGGGCATTTACCTAGTGGTCAAGTTCAATTTTCAAAACTTCAGGGAGAACTAAAATCAAGATGAAATGTTTTGCTGTAAATCAAAATATTTACTTTTTTCAAATCCCAATTTATTGATACCTTCCAAACACTGAGTTCCTATGACCTTAAACATTCTTGTCCCCCCAAGTCAGACTTCAATCTCTCCTGCCTACTTGCAAGTCTGAATACAAAACCCACCTTATCTAAGCACCTCCACTGAAAAACCAAGTGTAACAACAAAACGCCCCATCTCAGAGCTCTGAGCTGGTTTCTTACGCCTTAGAACAGTTTACAAAAACAATCACGTGGTACAAAAACATAATGATGTCAGTCTATCTGGGCAGATGAGAAAAAGCAGCCACCGAAACGAAGGTCTGAGCTATGAAGCAAACCACATGCACACTTAGGGAATTTCTACAGCTCGAGAAACCCTCGCAGAGATTATCCCAGACGTTACTGCAGCCAAACCTACGCGTCCACTTTAAAGTCAACACTTTAAAACTTAAGGTTGGGAAAGGCCTTCTGGGTCAGTCAGCGGCCAGCATGACGACTTTACTGTCCAGGGACACTGGCTCTGAGGAGGAGTCTGTGAAGGACAACATATCCCGGTTCTGAGACTCCAGGTGCAAACTGGGCTTGCCCCTGCCGAGCGTGGCACGGTCCTCCGGGGGCCGGGGCGGACTGCGGGCGGCCCTCCCTCCCTCCCATCGCCACTCAGGAACGGGAGCCACGGGCCACAGGGTGGGCATGCCGCTCGGTGCAGCGCTAAGGGCCCACCAGCCATTTCTAAGACCTCAACCGTATCAAGCAAAACCAAAGCGTTAATACACAGCAGAATGTGCACGCTGCCCGACAGGCTGAGTCCTCACGTGAGTGAGTCACAGCTCCACGGAGAGGGGAGGGTCTCGGGCGCGAGCCTCTCTTGCTGCCAGGCGCCCTCTGTACACGACTGAAGCGGCATTATCCGCTAGGCCGCCACAGCGGGCACCTTCACCTCCGCTCCGCACCCGGGAGGAGAGGACCGCAGCCTCGCCCTGTGCAGCGCGATTCTGGGGCTGAGGTCTCAGACGCCTGTGCTCCCTCTAACTAAAAGCTCCGGACACAAGAGAAAATAAAGACGCAAATGGAAAACAGTTCATAATTAAAACATTCCGAATTGAGTATCAGATTCATAAATTCATTCTGGAGAAAGAAACAGAAGATGCTGCAGCAGAACAGAAAATAACTCCCTCATTTAGCGTGCAAGTTGCCCTTCCTCATAATATTAATTTCAAATATTTGCTGCCACTGTTGAACGACATATATCTTTCTTTCCAAATTGTTTTGCAAAAGAAAAGAAGACTGTAATCACAACCGATGTTGGCCTTACAGCCTGGTCTCGCCACTGAAGGATAGCAGCGGGGTCCCCAGCCATATAGGCCCACACGTTATACCTGAGGCCTCTTTACAGACATTCATCCCCATCTGACTCCAAAATCCAGTCCTGAATTTTACTTTGTCATTCTGTTTAATGCTGTAATTGTTTTACTCAATTAATTACCCATGATAACATTAAGTAAACTCACAGTTGTGTCTGTAAGCTACAGTGAGGTGGAGTTTATTGGCTGAATGTTGCTACCAGGTAACCATTAGTTCTTACCACCTGTATCAATAAATACTCAAGCTAGCATCCTCTTCTCCAGCTCACAGTAAATGCCTTGAACCTTTGCCTCAATTCACTTTCCAAATCAATGGGACATTTAGTAACATGAAGATACGTGAGATTCCTACACTGGGCCTTTACACTTATTTTAATGCCGAGTTAAAACCTTTATTTCTAGGACATTTCAAATTTCAAATCCTAGAGACCAACTGACAGATTATCTGGAGTTGTCTGCAAAACCCAAAGTCCCAGAGATAAGAGTCACCTGCTTCATTATATCATCCTGTTGATGTAACTGTGTTTAACTTGAATTATTTTTACTTGATGGTTATAAATTCACATCCTCTCTCCTCAGTGAGATGGAGAATAGGGGGAGACCCACTACAGTGTCAAAAAGACTTTGATTTTCAAGAAATGGACTTAACACCAGAGAATATTTCACCTGTGGCTACAACTTACTTTAAGAGAATATAAGAAACCATCATTTATTATAAGCTTAATTCATTTGCTTCATTCCTACAATTGCTAACAAATATCAAAGTAAAGCCGATGGACCGGAATGCAGTAAACCTGGAATGCACAAGTTTTCATGAAAGAAAAGCACGAACGCCCACAAGCCTCCTTCCAAAGGTACCCACATGTCCTCACAGCCATCACGTCGGAAACAAACTTGGAGCAGGTCTCTACTGCAGAAATATTTACAGCAGTCACACGGTTCACGGTCAAATACCTGAGGGGCCTGGCACTCAGGCTTACACACTAACCTTGCATCGAAAGGAAAACCTTAGCAAAGATTTAGTGAAAATCTAGTCAGACCAGCATCTCAAGTGCACGCTCTGGGGCCATGACCTTCAGAGGCGGGGCCCCTGGAGAGAGTCGGCATGAGGGCACAGTGACGTCAGGACCACACAAGCTCAAAGGGCAGGCTCACAGCGCCCAGCATCAAAAGTGATGCTCAGCTTTACATCTAGAAACTGAGGCAGTCTCTCACCAGAGTTATCGCCCCTCTACCAAAATTCATCCTAAAAACTCAAATACAATAATAAATCTCCGTCTCATTTCAAAAATCCCTGACAGTATGACAGGCATCTCAGAGGAAAACATATGACCCCACTAAAGAAAAAAAAAGTGGTGGTGGGGGGGGGTTGGACCAATGGATAAAACTGGAGACAGAATCCTGATGAATAATAACTATCTAACCTTTAATTAGAGAGATTTGTTTTCTGTGTGATGTTTTTTCTAAATTCTGTTTCTTCGTCTTGTTTTTCCTTTGTGTGGTAATGAAGAAAGTACCTAGAAGCTATTCTGTTCCTTTACTCAGGTAGCATGGTGATGTTTTGCAAAGTAACACTTCCAAGGCGCTTCCCGGCATCTAGGGGTGCCAGGAAGGTACACCACCCTTATTCCCTCAAATACGGGCCCTCAGGACAACAAAGCGTCCAATCTCAGAGCACTCAGAAGAGGGGTCTACAAATGAGCTAGCACCAACTTCTGCTGAGTGGGCTTCCCTCCCCTTTCTTTCCCACACTGCTCAGGATGAATCGCACACACTTCTGAAAGTCACCGGTGGTCAAGTCACTTTGCATTTTGGGGAGATTCTTGCTTCCGATACCAGCTGCTTTAGACTATGGCTTCCCACGGCTCCTCCAACGAGGCTGCCCTCAGTGGCTCGTCACTTAGGACCAGTGATGCCCAGTACCTGTGAGAGGGGGCACTCCTTCGCCAAGGAGCTCTGATTCATATCCTTCAGCAAGTCCTTCAGCGCATTCCTCACGGTGGTGTGCGACCACTGCTCGGGAGGCAGGTCTTCCAGTTTGGGGCAACTATTGGAGACACAGATTAGAAAGGGGATTATGACAAGATTGCATCCCGCTGCAGACATTCCTTCAAGACAGACAGATTTCATTCCGCGCACCAAACAGATGCATCTGGAGATTGCTCTCGGTCTCCTGATTGTTCCGATTAGTTAATTACTTTATACAACACATCTGCTATATCGATGCATGAATTATACATCAGCTGCCTGTGGTGGCTATTTTTCCATGTTACTTCTACCTTCCTGCTCTGATGCGCTTGGGAAGACAATTTAAGGTGTACTGCTTTCTCAAGAGCCATTGTGAAAAACATGAACGTGGGAACCGTTTTCCTTCAGGACTCTGCTCGTACGAATTAAAATGGTTAAAAAAAATTATATAAATAAATAAGAGCTTGGCAATAGTGAATAAGGCATTCTTTCACAAAGTGTACACAGATGGCACCGTTCATGATATGCAAAAATATTTTTCTCTTAAGTAAACTTTATGTAAAATGCCTTCTTGCAATGCATCATTTAATTGATTACACAGAAAAAGTCTTGTCTTTTGATAACCTGCACAAGTAGATGCGTTTGGGGCTGGCTCAGATGAGGAAGATAAAGGAGAAAGGGGGAGGTGACAAAATCGATTGGGGGTAGCCTCTCTGAAATGCAGGGCAAGTCACAACTGAAGGCTGGCCAGAGACACTTTGTTTCAAACGATCAGGTGAGTAGGACGTTCTGCCCTGGAACTGCTTTCTGACTCACCTGTGTAACTGAATTTTCAATGTGACCACGTGATACACATCTTGCAGCATATCTGCTACTGTAGCGTCGGGGGCATCTGTCACGTAAGACAGTGGGACCGGATTCCACTTCCCGACCTGGATCAGCCCTGTCCCAGAGAAAGAGGGCGTGTCACTGCAGGTCTGACCCTTCCGATAACCTATCCAGCGCAAGCCTGCTTTCCACTGCCCCCACCACGAGCAATACTGCTACTTCTGTCTGAATGATTCCCTTCCCTCCAAAAGGCAGGTCAATGAAAATATGCACAGCGTAGTTTTCCAAACTGTGAAATTATGTAAATGACGGTGGGGCTGTTTATTATTTTGGAAATAAAACCCCATCAATAAAACCTAGGCAGAGGCCACATTTCCCTAACTTACAGGAAGTTCTAATAAGACATAGCTGAACCAGTTCTAAATGGCTTTACGATTTAGATAAGATTCTCGGTTGCAATGGGAATCAGCATTGAAAAATACTTTACAGCCCATAAAACCATCAGAAACAGAAGAAAAGAAACAGAACTAGATATTCAGTCATAAATGCAAATTGACTCTCAACAGTCCATCTGCTCAGATGCGCTCCTCACTTCCTTGTGGGTCCTCAGTGGAGCAGATTATTAAGGTCAATAAGCATACTAATGATTCAGCTGAAGTAATTTAAAAAAAAAACCTACCTCCACATTCCACATGAGCAAAATGTGTGTTAACTAAACCAAACCGAATTAAGCCAATTTTTTAAAGCCACAGTCTAGAAGGAACACACGATGAAGCACACAGGCTACAGTTCTTTGAATGAAAATACTCAGATGCTTTCTCTGCAAGGTAAACAAAGGATGCCAAGCAATTTCCCCAGCCCCGTGGATGCATTATTTACCTTTGGCCTGGGCAGCAGAGCTATGTGAATAACCCAGAGACAGCAAGGCCATTTCTATCAGCTGGTTGAAAAGCATGTCCTTCCTCACCAACACAAATTCTGCATGCTCCTCCTTGCAATCATATTCAATGGTGTTTTCATAGTGTTCTACCACGCAGAAAACCGGGAGCATGGTTCCTATCAAGGAGACAGAGGAAAAAGAGACGCAGACCAACGGATTTCAGCAGCACAGTCTGGGGGAGGAGGGAGGGAAAAAAATGAAGCCGTGAAAATGACTCTTCAGCACCACGAGAGAATGCGAGACTGGCACAAAGACCCAGGCACACGGGCACAAGCACACACCTTCTTTTATTTTTATTTTTTAAGTTGTAAGAGAAATGTTGAAATAGAACATGAACTTGGCCCTGAGGTAACCTGGGCTCTAATTTTAACAGAGCATTTCCCCAAACCAATTAATGCAGAATTACCTTTCTGATCAAATCATAAGGCTGACAGGAGAGGAGTAAGTGTCTGGTCTGATCTGCTGTGAGTGGTACCTGGTGTGCAAATGTAATTCACTCAGCTCGGCTTTAAAAGAACCCATCTTCATGCTTCCTGCATGCTTTTGTTAGGATTCAACTTTCCCTGTCTGTGTCCAAACAAATTAGCTTTGATTATAAAATTACGAGCATTCGCCTCCTTCTTTAAGATCTTCATGGTGAGGCCACAGAAGAAACACAACTTAAGCCAACTGAAGTTCGTAACACAGGATTTCAGCACGTGCACACTGCAGATGACTAATACTCACTTCAATGGCTACTCAGTTAACCCGCCTAAAAGGACATCACGGCAACCACAGGTCTTTAAAACGAACCACCTCTGCTCTAGCAAACGGGGTAAGGATGAGAGCAAAGGAAACCATCCTCATCAGGGTGTCTCAAGATACAGGAATCTGCAGAGACGAGATGTGCTCTCTGTTCACTGTCATCCCAGGTAATAACTCAGGAGCCAGATGGTTAATAAACACAGGCCACACCACACCACTGTCAGCAAAGAGGCTTCTAGAAACAGAAATCACGGAACGCTGTCGTCCTCGAGGTGTTTACACAGAGCACTGTCAGACTTCCAGTGATAAACGGAAAAGGGTTAAAAGATGCAGCAGAGAGCACTGTGGCACGCGGCCAGGAGGGCACCATCCTTAGCAGAAATGATGGCAAAGGTTACTGCGCCAGGGCGCCCGGGACCCCCCGTTAGTCCTGGCACGCCAGTGCCTCTCTAAGCTCTGGCCTCTGCATTCACAAGAGCCAGCCAACTTCTGAAGGGGTCCAGGGCCGGCAACGCAGAGCTGAAAACCCAGGGTTTCCTCCTGACACCAGAGAGACGCCCTTTAAAAACGCCCTATTTGCTTGTCTCTGCTGAACAAAGCCGGCAGGAAAAGCAGGCACCGTCTTCTACATGGGATCTACACCACAGCTTCAGTGAGCTGCTCACAAGAGATTCTAGTTCCGACAAATAAACCCCTTTAGGTTTACTTAGAAAAGCTCACAAACTCATTTGGAGGGACCCAACAGGCTAGGCATGAAAGGCAAGCTGTGGAGCTTGTCACCACCCTTGTCATTCATTCGGCTGTTTTTATACCAGAGAGAACCCGTCAGGGATCAGAAGGAGACTGGGAGAGACCACGGCAGAAACAGCAATATGCAAACTGGTGATTTCTTCTTGGCTGGAAGGTACTCTGGCAAAACCTCCTAAACAAACAAACAAAAAAAACTCCAACCCCTTTCCTTGAGGTGTGCTTTCTCAACCCAGCCACACTCACTATCTGGCACCTGTCAAGCAGAAACAAACGCTGCACCACCACCAACACAAGGCTGGAGGCATTTTGTTGCTTCGAGGTGTTTACACAGAGCACTGTCAGACTTCCAGTGATAAACGGAAAAGGGTTAAAAGATGCAGCAGAGAGCACTGTGGCACGCGGCCAGGAGGGCACCATCCTTAGCAGAAATGATGGCAAAGGTTACTGCGCCAGGGCGCCCGGGACCCCCCGTTAGTCCTGGCACGCCAGTGCCTCTCTAAGCTCTGGCCTCTGCATTCACAAGAGCCAGCCAACTTCTGAAGGGGTCCAGGGCCGGCAACGCAGAGCTGAAAACCCAGGGTTTCCTCCTGACACCAGAGAGACGCCCTTTAAAAACGCCCTATTTGCTTGTCTCTGCTGAACAAAGCCGGCAGGAAAAGCAGGCACCGTCTTCTACATGGGATCTACACCACAGCTTCAGTGAGCTGCTCACAAGAGATTCTAGTTCCGACAAATAAACCCCTTTAGGTTTACTTAGAAAAGCTCACAAACTCATTTGGAGGGACCCAACAGGCTAGGCATGAAAGGCAAGCTGTGGAGCTTGTCACCACCCTTGTCATTCATTCGGCTGTTTTTATACCAGAGAGAACCCGTCAGGGATCAGAAGGAGACTGGGAGAGACCACGGCAGAAACAGCAATATGCAAACTGGTGATTTCTTCTTGGCTGGAAGGTACTCTGGCAAAACCTCCTAAACAAACAAACAAAAAAAACTCCAACCCCTTTCCTTGAGGTGTGCTTTCTCAACCCAGCCACACTCACTATCTGGCACCTGTCAAGCAGAAACAAACGCTGCACCACCACCAACACAAGGCTGGAGGCATTTTGTTGCTTCAAGCAAGCAGAGAACCTTCTACAATTAAAGTGCATTTTTAAAATGTCACTACAAATGCAATGCTTGGAAAAAAAAAAAGCAGCACTTGAGCAGGAAGTGAAATTATTGTACTTTGGTTTCTCCTCCCTCTATCCTGAGGTCTTCAAAGAGTTGGGTTACTAACACAACAAAAAACATAGGCATTGATTTTTCCTCTTATAGAATGATACAGACCTGGGCTGCTCTTTGCTGCTCCTCAGACCTGGGAGATAACTGAAGGTTTTTTAAACTGTTGAAATAAACAAGAGTCGCTCTAGATGTAGAGGGACCCTGTAAGATTGTTAAGGTGGCTGCTGATAAGGTGACAATCGTAGACTTTAATTTTCAATCCGACTGCTTAAATCTCCCAGCAAACTGTCACACGCTCCTCCTGACACTGTGAGTCAGGCTGCACAGGAGCCTTCTCTGAACCGATTGTTTGTGTGAGTGTTTGGCGAGGCTTCCAACTCCAGCAACTTCATAACCTTCCAGTATGGAAAGGGGAGTATGCCGGTCACTGCTGACTGCTAAAAATACCGCATGATTTAAACCTGGAGGCAGTCTTAGAAGCTTTTGCTGAAGGTTTATGAGCCTGTGTAAACAGCACGTCTGCCATAAGGAGCAGTGAAGTCTGTAGAATCCTTGTCTAAAACTGTCCTGGCATTAAAGTTTGCTGTGCAAATATCACATAATACCAGAGACAGCTGAAATCTCCTATTTAGGAATTTATGGAACTTATATGTTTGCAGGCGTCAGAAAGTCTTTTTTATAGAGCCCCAGTGCTTCACAGTACAATATTAATGCACTCTGTTTGAAAAGCCATAATAAATTATATTTTTAATGCTCTTACCCTGGCTTTCTTAAGATGCATACATTCTTGGCAAACAATCAATAAATAGGGTAATCATGAGGAGAGGCCAAAGAATTTGCTGAAGTGCTGTTTTTCCATTTTTAATAGATAAAGATCTAACAATACGGACTGCTGTGTCTGTTCATTTCAGGATCAATATATTCTTTGTTTTCTCCAAACCAAGGAAAAAATAAATGACTGTATGATAAATGTTATGCATCACACACAATGAAATCCCTCTGCCTGTTAACTTTATCTACTTAATATTCTCGGTTGTTACAAGATGGCATTTTTATCCTTTGCTTTAGCAAATGTAAGGAAAATCTGAATCCCATACACAGTTATTCAGAGACAAATAAAGACCTTCTAAGGCCCACACGTCACGCCCAGGATAGACACTGATTTACAGACACAGCAGTGCTGAATGCAGTCACAGTGGTTAAACTCCATCACTGTAACAGAAAATTGGCAAAGAGGAGTCACACCGCTGCAGAGCCCCTCCTTATTAACTTGTTTAAATCTGCCCTTTTATCCGAAACGCCCAATTAGAGCAAAAGGGAAACACCAGAATTATCAGGTTTTTAGCTACTAAGGAATGAAGTTGCTCTTAAGAAAACAAACCACAAAAAAAAAAAAAATCACAAAACATTTACATGCTATTGCAGAAGACTTCCATTATCTGTGAAACTGCCTTACAACCAGTGATATCATGAAAAAGCTAGGTCCGTCCTCAAACAATTTAAAGGGCTCACGCTCAAGCAGGGTTAGTTTCAGCAACAGCCACCTCCACACCCCCTTCTACACCACTACCCTATCAGTGGAAGGCCTGTATAACCGAGACCCTTGGACTTAGCTCAGTCTTTATCATCCACAACATCCAAAGACTCCAGTCCACAGGAGAGGGAGATGCTCTGCGGAAGCACGGAGCCCACACTTTCAGACATGCCTGACGCTGCCACCAGCAATGTGACCAATTTCAGATCAGAGAAGAGAATCAAGGGTTCACACAAAGCCAGGCTCTGCCTGTCCACCCCCACACCAGGCGGGGCTGGCTGGACACGGGACTTGCGGCTTTCCCGGATTCAGCTTGAGAGTATTTACCTTTCCTAAGGTTGCTTTTCATCAGATGGCCCGAGTGTTTCAAAGGCACCCCCTGCATTTTTGCACCTGTACTCCCAAGCCTTCCTCTTCCTAGCGGGCTCCCGTTCTGCTCCAGGCGGGCAATCTTGGCTGGCGGACCCTTCGGGTCGCTCACATTGTTGGACATTTCCGGCTGCTCTTTCCCCTGAGTGGCCTCGCTCACATGGTCCATACTCAGTCACTCTGTAAAGATCACCTGCGAGGATTTAAGAAGGAGACACGTTACAGCTGGGCGGGGGTCTCCGCACAACCCCTCCTTCTCTGTGTATATATGGTGCATGTACAAGTCTTATCCCTGGATATTTCGCTCCACAAATACAATGTATTTGTGAGACTGCTTAACCAGATATATAAAGCAGAGGTTACTCTGCTTTCTAGATCACAGCATTATCTTTCCATTCAAGTTAACAGAATAATTTGTGGGAATTGTATCAACACACATGAACAAAAAGATAATTTGTCACCTACCAGCAAAACTATGTGTGTAGGGGGGTGGGGGGATTATTTTTAGAACAAGAAGTACCACAAGTGTAGCTAAAAGGAAAATAACAAATTGTGTTTATGGAGTCCCAATTTTTTAAAATGAGAAACTTAATACAGAACATAATAATGACCCTTTAGTCAAAGATGGAAAGATTATTTTATCAGTCCAAGAGATTAGAGCTGCTGCCTTTATATTTTTTTATGCATTTAATTCTCATGAAGGAAAAATAGTTCATATGTATATATACCACCTCAAAAGAAGGTAGCAGACAACTGCTTTTTAAATTCTCTATTGGCTTTATGGTTAATGTGTAGAAAAAGTGTTCTACTGCCAGCGTATCAAGAGTTACATGACCTGTTTTAAAGATTCAGTCAAGTCTTGGCTCAAACAGGCAATTGGATCATTCCATCCCTAACCAAGTGGATACAAGTGGAGGATTTCTTCAAAGAGCCCCAATACTGAAGTACTACAACTCATGTATCTTAGAGTTAATATTTAGGTATTCTTTTGTAATTGAATGCTGTTAACAATTTAAATACCCCAAAATTTGAAAACATTTTGTAACATACACATTAGACTGAAGTGCTAAACTTGCTTTGAAAGAAAGCTTGTTAATTTTGGTAAAACAAAATAACCAGTGTTCAAAAATAATCTCAGCAGGCAATGAAGTCAACATTTCAATTAACTCCAGAAAAAAATGAACAGATAATGATTTTTTTCAGTTGTATTATACTTTGGACATCAATTTTCATACTGTTTATAGTAAGGCAGTTAGTACATTATCAAAATCACTTCTGCAATAGTTCTAACACTGATAAGAACAGGTGAGTAGAATTATTTTATGAACTTTCATGGTGCCGGAAGTATTGAGTTCACCAATACTAAGGGAAAGAGAATCATACTCAGAAAAAACAGAGAGAATATGATAATTATCACTTTCCTCCAGCTGTTTGGTAATTTGACATATCTTGCACATTTATATAGATATATATGCATATATATAAAATATGAAGAAGCTACTTTGATACAGATTTGAAAGCAAGCATAAATTATTATTACCAGGGCCTTTCTGGAAGCATTGCTTTCCCCTCTGATTAACTGTTACTGTGTCCACTATAGTTAAGGAAAGAGGTGATGGGGAGGGGGAAGCAATGATAATCAGCAAGTTTAAAAGCAACCTTAAGAATGCCAGTTGAAGAACGGTAAAGTTAGAGAAATAATGGCTATTTATCCTTGTACTCCAAGGTGGCACACGGAGACCAAAGGTTTACCGTTGATCGAGGTCCCATCTGTTTTTGGTTATGAGGTTCATTAACAATAAATGTGCCTCTTTTAACCACTTTTTATCAAGATTACTCTTTCCATTACATTAAACTGTAGTCTAAAGCCAAAATTAGTGGTGATTATTAACTTACTCAAAGCACTCTTTATAACGCTTCATGTGGGTTATAATACAGAAGTACTTTTCCTGAAATTGGCTGCCTTACCCTAAAGCAGAAGATGAATTTTAAAACATATGATTTGAAAAGAAAATACTTAATCCGTGTGGAAATTTAAGAGCCAAAAAAAAAAAAAAGAGAGAGGGAGAGAGAGGATGAGTAGGCAACAGCATCAAAGTTAATGCTACAAAACGTATTAAATAGTCATGAGGCTTAACAGCATTATAAACTGTGAAGTGATAGATGATAATTTAGTTAACGTATTGACAATCAAAACATCATATAGGTCATGCAAAATTGTCCTCTGAATGAATACCCACCTATAAGCAGCTATTAAACATTCAGTCATCTCGTAAAAAGCTTTACATTATAAAGCAAAATTACATGCACATAAAACACCCAATTTACTCATTTAAACTCTATGCCCAAGGCTGAAGTTCACCAAACCTGAGTTTGGATTTGCAAAGAGCAACCTCCCGGGGCCTGCTGGACTGACTGCATGGGAACAAACTAAGGTCTCAACAGACGCCAGGCTGTAGAGTTTCTCGTGAGTTACACATTTTAAAAACCGATTTCACTGTGATGTCTGGCAGGCACACTGCAAGCAGACTACTTTCTCCAAACCCCACTTCCCTGTCCATAAACGAAGTCCATATATGATCATTAACGAATTAAACAGCGAACTCAGAGACAGCAATTATTTCCTTTAAAAAGAAAAAGCAAAGCACGAAATTCCGGTTTCAAGAACCTATTTTTTTTGCAGTGTGGGAGCCTTTTCAACGAGTTCCCTGCTGAATCGCCTCTTTCGCCCCCACACAACCCCATAATCACATTTTAAGAGACTGTGCCCTTATCCGTTCCATATGGCCGGCATGATCCAGGCCAAGCTTTCACTGTGACCTTTTAAAGAGACAAAGAAGCAAAGTACTATCTAGAAACAGAAACGCTGCAGTTTTACTGAGTGAAATTAGCAAAACCGACCTGAAACTCGCCACTTCAAAACTTGACAGCATATAAACAACAAAAACAAAGGAGGTTTCCTTTGCAGCCCGGGCTCTCGAAGAGAAGTTCAAGAATGATGTTTCCTATGTCCCCCCCTTTTTTTTTAATTAAAAAAAAAGCAGCAGCAGACCTGAAGGCGACTTGCCCTGAAATTGCATTATTTTCTCTTCCTTTACCCTCGGCCCCCTAAGCGGGGTGAGGGCAGATAAGCGTCTGGAAGAGTAGCCGTGGGAGAGAGGGGTTAAGGCGGGGGGGGATCACAATTGGACAAACAGCATATATGGTTTGTAAAATGTCTAACCTCGGAGAACGGGGTTTTCGGTGGGGGAGGAGGGGAGAGCGGGAAGGAGGGAGGAGGGGGAAGACAGAATTGATCTGACAAGTGATTCGTTGGGGGGAAATCGTAAAAACAAAGCCAAACCCGTTCGGAGCAGTACGCGGCGGCGGTGCTGGGGAGGCGAGGTGGGCACTGGGGATTCTCTTAAAAAGAAAAAGGAAAAAAAACAAACCCAAACAAACCTCGGCGGCCGAGGTCTGCAGAAGCGACCCCCGCCCGCCGGGGCTCTCCGGGGCGCCGGCCGAAAGTCCGCCGGCCGCGGCCCGTGGCCCCCTCCTCCTGCCGCCCCGCGCGCGCGGCTGGGGGGCCGGCCCGCCGACCCCCGCCCGCTCCCCGAGAACCGCGCCGGAGAGTAACCGACCTGCAACTTTCTTCCCGCAGCCTTGGGCCCCGCGCGGGGCATCTAGCGCGGGGCCGGGGGCGCCGGGGGCCGCAGGGCGCGCAGGAAGCCCCGGCAAGGCACTGGGGCGCCACTTTGGAGCCGGCCCTCGCGGACGAGCGCCCCGAGGACCCCCCCGCGGCCCATGGACGCGGGGCCGCGAGCGTCTGCGGAGCCGGGAGAGTGAGGCGCGGGGGGGGCGGGGGAGGGGGCCGGAGGGCGCCCCCGCCGCCTCCCCGCCGCCCC